>OZ024831.1:34122784-34322784 GCA_964016985.1 Anodontia alba | reverse complement strand
TACCAGTCTGGTACTTTGTAAATGGGGCGAGTTGTCTTGGGGCGAGTTTTAAGTGGGGCGAGTTGTCTTTGGGGCCAGTTGTCCTGCACCCTCTAGAAAGACCCTTGATGAGCAAGCGTTTGTTAACTACAGTGAATCCTTATTGCCCTTATAAACCTTAATTCCTTGTTCATTCTTAATTCTACAAATTAAAGGACTTAAAGAAAATACCCTTGGGGTACTCTATCAAGGTCGACTTTGATATAACCTTTCATTCTGGCCTTTTGATAGGTTGCACATTTTTCTTGACCTAATTCCCACATTTGAATAACGGTCACGTCCGTGAAGTGACTAGAAATTATGAAATGAAAATCCATAAGCATCCATCCAGTGAAGCGAATATTTTCGAACACATGTTTGTAAATATATAACAATATAGTGAATACATATACAGAAAATAAATCTGTTTCTCCATTGAAAATAAGATCATATGAGGTCTTGTAAACAACTCACATATTATATCGAAGCCGCCGGGACTGACACTTGCCAAAAATATGTTTCTGCTAAATACATTTTAATGGAGTCTTAAAGTCGTAGTGAGTAGCGAACTTTGATAAAATTGATTATTTGGAATTGTATAATTTCAGCAAATTATGGCAGTCTACAGTGTATTAGCTGAACTGCTGCCATAATTTTTCAAAGGACTTTACCTATCACTCCATGCTCATGATGGCTATTTCTGAAAGTATGAAAATCAGTTTTAGTATCTGTATTTGCAGTTGATTAAAATCTTCATTTATTTTCAAACTTGAGTTTCATATATATGTATAGCCTTCGCATATGACCTGCAATGTAATAGGATTGGAAATGACCATGAAATAAACAGGCAAACAAACAAACAAAAATTTAAAATGTTCTTTTGTTTTATTTTTATTATTTTTTTTCCAATTACATGTATCTGTATAGAAAACAGTTAATAAATTTTGATAACTTTTTAAGGTTGAGCACTGTTCTCTTGAAAAAAAAAAAAGTTCATTAAGATGGAAAAACGTGACCTTTTTATTGAATAAATGATGATTACCATGCAATGTTTTCACCTCCAAAATGGCAGGTATTTGGTTGCTACAGATTGTTACGTCACGCCGATATTGTCTGTCGATAAACGGATTTTTTTAATATGTCTGGCATAATTATATTTTGTCTTCTGTCAAAATGTAGGATCCCTCTATACGAAAACTTATTACAGTGGAGTTGGATTCCTCTTTCAGTCAGACTTCAGAATAAGCGGTGCTGACCCTGATTGGGCGCCGCAGAATGCGGCGTCAGATCTGGAACTACACCGTTTGCGTACGCTCCAACATTATGACTACGCTTACTTACATCCATATATGTGTATCCATGTTTATCTTATCAGTAAATGGTGTAGGCACTGATTGGGCACCGCATTATGTGGGTCTGATCTGGGACTGCTCTGTCTGCGTAAGTCCGAATTATGACAACGTCTACCTGCGACTATATGAGCATCCATGTTACCTTATGAGCAGCCGCTGCGGGCCCTGTTTGAGTGCCACAAGTGGTGGCGTCGGTTTTGGGTCTGCACCGTATGTGTATGTTAGTGTTATGGCTACGCTTACGTACGCCTAAATACATATCCATGTTTACTTTATGCGCAAGCAGTTTAGCCCCGTATTGGGCGCCGCAAGACCTGGCGTCTGATCTGGGACGTTACAGTTTGCATATGTTTCTATTATGTCTACGCTAATTATGTTTGTATATGTGAATCTATGTTTATGTTACGAGCAAACGCTGTAGATCCTGATAGGACGCCGCATGGGGCGGCGACAGATCTGGTACTGCACTGTTCTCGTATGATCCAATTATGTCTAAACTTATATACGTCCATATATAAGTATCCATGTTTATCTTATGAGCAAACGATGTGGACCTTGATGGGATGCGGCGTCAGATCTGGAATGGCATCGTTTGCATGTGTTTTAATTAACACTGCATTTACTTACGTCCATATATGTATCCATGTTTATGTTATGAGCAAACGGTGTGGACTCCGATTGATCGCCCCATGATATGGCGTCAGATCTGGGACTGCACTGCTTGTGCATGTTCCAATTATGAACATGCCTGTTTTTATCTTGCGTATACAGTAGATGCAGGTTAAGCAAAAACATGTTGAACCGCTGTTGCTGTCACATTGTGAGAAGTTTCGTAGAGCCACTGTCTCGTGAGGCGGTTCAAATACTGTCTTTCATTGTACAGCGCGAAAGGGATAGCTGAAAAAATGTACGTTCCTTCCTTGTGATCATTATTGATAAATATTAGCCCTGGCTTCCGATCTTCTAAGTTAGCAACTTTAGATAAAACATACAATATTTTTTGAAAACAGGCTTAAAAATACCCACTTGCTACTCAAATCATTACTTCAATTATTAATGTTCATTTTCTTCTCAGTTTTGTTTCTTTTTCTTTTCTCGACATGGTTTTCCCAGCTTTGCTTTCCGTACTTGATGTCCTGCTCCGATCGTTCGACATCCATGGTTCGCGGTCGCACCCTCCTCTGTGCCACTTAATCTCATACGTCGTACCTTATGTGAATTGCAAAATGATACCAAATAGAGTTTATTTGGCATCGAGGAGGGTCCGCTTTAAAGACTATCACAGTGGCAGCATACATTATCTAATGTTTTTTACAATATGGATACTATCAGTAAATTATGCTGCGTTTCGGGAACAAACTAGCATTTCGTTTTACAGCATTCAGAATGCACTTCAGATTAATCAACGGTTGTACAAACTGATTAAATACCCATATAGACATATATATCCGCCCTTCATCAAAGCCATGTATAACTGGATTTTTCTCAGGTGGTTGCTGAAATTATTCAAGTTCTTAATTGTACTTACATGGCTTATTTGCGTCTTGCTGAGTTGTGGTGATATTCATCCAAATCCAGGACCGATGTCAAGCTCTAACTCAAGTTCTATTTCGAGTATATCAAGCGACTCGGTGATGCCACTTGATAGCCATCTGAGCATTTGCCATTTGAATATCCAGAGTATTATGCCCAAAATTGATACTCTGCAATTTGAAATGCAAGCATTTGACATTTTTGTTTTCACAGAAACCTGGGTAAGCGCCAGTATTAGTGACAGTGATATGAGAATTGTTCATTTTAAGGATCCTCTTAGGTGTGATCGGAATATTAGAGCCGGGGGTGTGGCAATATATGTGAAAGACACACTCGAATGCGTAAGGCGCAAGGACCTTGAGGTGAAAGACCTTGAATGCGTCTGGGCCCAGGTCAAAGTTCGAGGCCATAATATTCTAGTTTGTGGTATGTACAGACCGCCAAATGCAAATCAGAATTACTGGAATCTTGTACATGAAAGTGTAGACCGAGCTAAAAGTACAAATATTCAGGATATTATAATAGTAGGCGATCTGAACAATGATTTGCTTGTTAGTAACAGAAGTAAAAAGCTTCAAGAATTGCTGAAGGTATATAATTTAAAACAATTAATAAATGAAGCGACTCATTTCACGGAAGCGTCAGCGTCATTGATTGACGTAATTCTAGTTAATAAAACAACTAATATATTAGCTACAGAGGTGTGTGATCCACTTATTCCCAATATGGTTAGATTCCACTGTCCAGTAGTTGTACTTCTTAAGTTTCTTAAACCTAAGCCTAAATGTTATAAGAGAAAAGTATGGTCATACGACCAGGGTGATTACACGCAATACAGACAAATACTTACTGACACTAGATGGAATGAAATCCTCGAAGGTGATATTGACGAGGTTACAGATAAAATTACTTCTATAATCTTAGAAGCCGCATCGGTCTCAATTCCTAATAAAGTTGTTACTATTCGACCTATTGACCCTCCGTGGATGCACAATGAGATCCGGAAATTGATACGTAAAAAGAAATGTTTACACAGGAAAGCTAAA
The DNA here is from genome assembly GCA_964016985.1 of Anodontia alba. Classification (NCBI taxonomy): domain Eukaryota; kingdom Metazoa; phylum Mollusca; class Bivalvia; order Lucinida; family Lucinidae; genus Anodontia; species Anodontia alba. Next base: position 34,318,835 of record OZ024831.1, on the reverse strand, counting down.
AAGAGAAACAATGAAACAGCTTGGTCGAAATACCGAAAAATGCGAAATAAAATCGTCAAACTAATAAGATCTTCCAAGCTTACCCACGAAAATCGTATATCAGAAGCGCTCAAGGCTAATACTAATAATATTAAATCATGGTGGAAACTTTCAAAACAAGCCCTTAATATCGATCGAACCATTGAATCCATACCACAGTTAGTCCACAACAACAAAACAATCGAAAATGACCAAGATAAGGCAGATATTCTTAACACTTATTTTGTAGCCCAATCGCAACCTAAAGATCTTAATACAGTCCTTCCTGACCTTATAGAACCACCCTATGAACAATTACATACAATAGATATAACTTCTTCTGATGTCCGAGATATATTACGTTCACTTAATGTTTCTAAAGCATCGGGACCGGACCTCATTAGCCCACGCTTACTTAAGGAAGGAGCAGACCAGTTGTGCTTACCCTTAAGTATCTTTTTTAATAAACTCATTCTCTTTGGACGTTTTCCACAGGCATGGAAATTTGCAAACGTTACGCCAGTTATTAAGAAAGGTAACAAACAATTGCTTAACAATTATCGGCCTATATCATTGCTGAGTGGAGTATGTAAAACTATGGAAAGAGCTGTACATAAACATGTTTATAGCTATTGTATACAGCATCATATTTTCACGGCTTCCCAATCAGGCTTTATTCAAGGTGACTCGACAACGTATCAACTGCTACATTTATACGATACATTTTGCAAAGCTGTGGATAATGGCAAAGAAGTTAGAGTGGTTTTTTTGGATATTACTAAAGCGTTCGACAGGGTCTGGCATAAGGGGTCACTGCATAAATTTAAAACCATAGGTATTTCAGGTAATTTGTTAAATTGGTTTGCTAATTATCTATCTAACAGAAAGCAAAGAGTAGTAGTAAACGGAAAATGTCCTCTTACCTTAATGTAACAGCTGGCATTCCACAAGGCTCAATTTTAGGCCCTTTACTTTTTCTTATTTACATTAATGATATTGTTTGGGAATTGAACTGTAGCATTAGATTATTTGCAGACGACACCAGCTTATACATTATAGTAGAGAATCCACTAGCAGCTGCTGACATAATGAACTCAAGCCTCTCGACTGTTCATGCATGGTCTAACCAGTGGCTTGTTGATTTCAACCCAGTAAAAACTGAAACGATGGTTGTTTCGAGAAAGCGAATAAAGCTAAACCACCCCGACCTTATAATGGACAATAATATATTACAGGAAGTCGAGCACCATAAACACTTGGGTATTACCTTTTCTTCAGATCTGACTTGGATTAATCATATCGTTGAGATAACAACTAAAGGATGGCAGCGTGTTAATCTATTAAGAGCATTTAAATTTAGATTCGATAGAAAGTCTTAGGAACGCTTGTACATATCATTTATTAGACCTGTTCTAGAATATAGCGGTGTAGTTTGGAGTATTTGCACAAATCAAGATAAAAAACTATTAGAAGATATTCAAATTGAAGCTATGTGCGTAGTTACAGGAGCAACAAAGTTATGTAGCATTGCAAAACTTTATGACGATACGGGCTGGGACACTCTGGAATCACGACGTGAGAAACAAAAGCTTATTATATTTTACAAAATGATTAACGTCCTCGCGCCAACATACCTAAATCAACTTGTACCGAACCTAGTCCAAAATCAATCGCAATATTCACTCAGGAATTCAAATAATCTACTGTCTGTTCATGCTAACTCGACATTTTATTTTAACTCTTTTCTTCCATCGGTAATAAGGGCTTGGAATAATCTTCCCATTGAAATAAGGAACAGTACTTCAGTCACACAGTTTAAATGTAAACTAGCCGAGCACATCAACAAACCACCTATTTGGTTCCACTTTGGAAGTAGGAAAGCTCAAATTTTTCATACGCGATTGCGACTAGAATGCAGTTCTTTAAGGCATCACTTGTATCGCAAAAATCTTATTGACTCCCCTTTATGTTCTTGTGGTAAATCCGAGACTACCAAACACTTCTTTTTTGAATGTCCAAACCACAACTCAACACGAATACGTATCTTGTCAGAGTTCCTTCATCTACCATTGAAGACGTACTTATTTGGTGATGCAAGTTTATCGAGAGAAGAAAACGAAACGATATTTGATGCTGTGCACAAATACATTATTTTAACGAAAAGGTTTGATGTGAATTAAAGGAATACAAGACAAAATATTTAGACGTAAACGTCTAAGTACTGGCGCAGAGTTTGTTCATGTTTATACAGAGATATGGGACAAGGGAATATTAAAATTTAATAAATTTGCAATGTAACATGTATAAATGAAACAATGTGATCTTTAATGTTTGCTTTTTAAGCTTCATCAAATTTCTAGACTGATTTGAAAGTACAGTAGACATTACTTTGTTTATGACACAATTTGTTATAAGTTTTTTTTTCTTTTTATTTGCCAGGAACGTCACAAACCGACGATCCCGGCAAATATAAAAAGGTTTGTCACTGAGCCAATCGAATAATCTACCATTTGTAAAAATCCAAAGCTATAATAAGAGACCGGCGCGGGCTATAACTGTCATTGTGTTGTCAACAAACATTACTTATAAGTCGGGACAGTGGTGTCGTGTCGGAATAGCATCTGGGAAACTTTGGGAATCCATCTCTCTCTCTCTCTCTCTCTCTCTCTCTCTCTCTCTCTCTCTCTCTCTCTCTCTCTCTCTCTCTCTCTCATGTGTCTTTGTTAAAATTTCTGTATGCAATTTGCTTAATTCAACGATAGTAGCCTTTATGTTCTACACTCGTTTGTTCTGTATAATATTTGTGTCGGAGAAGATTTCACATAAGCTTTAATTAGCTTGTTATCTGATCCTCTATGTCATTTTTGTATGTTTGTGTTGTACTCATTATATTTAATAAACTATTGTTTAAACCAATGATCTGAATATTTTTATCCTAATGAAATTTGATGTCAATTTGATGTCAAACTCTGCAGGATGAAGGCCTACAAGTATTGCACCATTTATATAGATTACCGAATGTTCTTTAACCTGCACAAGATGTGACCTTCCCTGCATATTGGGAGTTGGGTGGGGTGAGGATGGGGAGCTCCAATTAACGTCCCATCCCGAATGCATGAATTTGGAAGACTCCACATTTAAATAACACTGTTGTCTTCTTCAGAATAGTCAGTTATTGGAAAAAATTTAAGACAGTACTGAATTAAAATGGAACATGTACAAGAGAAGATAGCTCCAGCTATTCTGAATAGCCATAGCAAATATCCAGCACGAAAGACTGTTGAATTCAGGGCAACATATATTTAGATAAAAAGTAGTCATGCTCTATTCACCCTAGCTAAATTATTGACACCAGGCCTCAGACTTTTCAGGCATTTGCAGGATTTCAGACTTACAGAACTTGGCTTTTTTTTTCTTGATTTCAGGCATTTAGATTTTGATTTTTCCATGTATACGCTGATTAAAAGGACTGTTTACGGCTGCAAAAGCCGGCCTTTCACTAGGAAAAGCTTGGTCAGGGTGAGGCCTGTAACATTTAAAAGCTTCTTTTTCATGACCCCCGGGGTTGGGGAAAAATAGCAGGGCTGTTAGTTTTCGTTTGTCCCCACAGTGCAGTGGTTTTAGCAGGGCTATGACTGGTGCATAAATGTTTGTAGAACTTTTCTCACTTTCGTTTTCTGTTGTAACCGCTATCTTGTTCTCGCGAGATCTTGTCGTTAAAAGAAGGCCATGACACTGATAAAAAACGCGTAAAACACGCTCTTTCTTCTGCTAGTCCCACGGCTATAGTCCCCGCTAATTAGCGCTAACTCATAATCCCGTCACTTACATGGCACTGCGGGGACATTCAAAAAGTAATAACCACGGTCATTAGCCCGGCCATCCCCCGCCCATCCCGTAGGTGGAGGCCGTGGATACAAATGACTGGTGAATTATTGATTTTCTCATTGTGAAATGAAGACTTTTAAAAAAGGGCGTTGCAAATGGAGGATTTAGGAGACTGACTGGATCTAACATGAGAAAATAATTATACTGACTTCACATTTGTACAACGCAGACAATGACAATTCAACTAAACATCTGCTTGGAAATGTACGATCCGTAGAAAAGTCGACTGAACGACGGTAAGGTTAACTTTCGTAGTGTGCTCTACAAAAGTATGAGTCAGTAAATCCATTCAAGGCCAATTAATCTAAATAATATTCTTTAATAAAACTGTTAAGAATGTTTTATTTTTTTTCGCACAAGCTACTCATTGAGCGCACAGCGGAGACTCAGACTGGGTAGATGTCCAGGCTGATCCGAGTCTTCGTTGGGTGCACATCCATTGTATTGGTTTTGTCATGCACTGGCTCATTTTGTATATATATATATATATATATATATATATATATATATATATATATATATATATATATATATATATATATATATATATATATATTTATATATTGTTATTTTTCCTGTTATATTTTGGAAGGACGATTTATTAGCTTTATGCGATATATTTTTATGTCTTGTTTTCATCTTCATTCTTCCATATTTTCCTTGACTGAGGCATTCCACAGTCTGATCCGAGCCATCGCTGGGCGCTCTGTGGATAACAAAAGAAGCATAGTTGTTTTCAGGCCGAAGTCAAAGACTCATATCAGACTGTGAGGATGACCAGGGTCGTCTGAGTCTTCGTTTGGCGCGTATATAATAGTATGCTATATTTTTTCATGTTGCGGCTGAACTGTTTCAGATACGGGAGAGCGGGGGACCAATACTCCAGTTCACCTGAATGTATTTCAATGGGGACATTTGTAATAGATCTGAGCGGGACACCATTCTCACTTGTTCCCGAAACGAAATGGGCTTGGGTCGGAAACTATACAAGAGGAAGTGTACTAGATGGACATGCAATGGTGGAGAACAGTAGTAAAGTATCATCTAGAAGTATTTTCACCCTTATCATGCTAAATTAATTGCTACGCCTACTTCTAATTTTCAGCCAATCAGATTATTTTATCGAGACTGTTGATGCAAATGTGTGGGGCCTTGTCCTTAGTGCTGATCCCGGATGTGTCTCGACTCTGCAAACAGTGTATATCAAGATCAGGTGGCTTCTAAAGAAGCCAACTAATTTGGATCTGCACTGTTTGTCATAATGTATGTTAGTTTATACCTGGATCAAGTTATCTGATTGGCTGATGGGCATCTTAATTTCTTCAGCATGACAAGGGTTATAACTATGAATGAAGTTTCCCAGAAAAGGCCACAATCACGAAGCACAATCTTTTCAAGGCGCCTTAGGAAGAAGAGATCAAAACAATGACAAGACACGACGGCACATTTGCAATATTAAAGAAGAACTGCAAAACAGGCAGGACATCAAAGTGTGCTAAATGGCCAGAGTCAGCGGATATGCACGCATGAACAATTTCAGAATCAGAATCAGAATTTTACTGCTGATACGTCTAATGACATTCATTCACCAGGACCTGTGATATGGAAATATAGTCCCTAGCTCTCAAAAGAGAGGTAAACCTAGCCACATCATCCTCTACACTTTCATCAGAGGTCGTAATCAAATCTAGAAGGGCCTTCCAATCTCTTATTTTTAAGGGAAGAATGAGCCCTAAAAAACGTCAGTTCTTGCAGCGGGGCTCTGAAAAGTCAATGAGTAATGATTTTACCTAGCCTTTTTGGGGGGATAAGACCATCTGTTGGAATGATGGCAGCACCCTATAGACCTTTGTACAAAAGAATCAGTCTACCGTCTCTCCTCATTTTCTTGAGAGACTCCGATTTTAGTTTTCCCAGTATTCCAGTCATACTCCCAGATTCAAAGCAGTAATTGCTAGTAACAAACCTAGCAGCCCTATTCTGAACTTTTTCGATTTCTGTTTGCAGAACCATGCCTTGGGAATCCCAAACACAGCTGCCATATTCCAAAATGGGGCGAACAAGTCCCTTATATACTGCCTTTTTTACATCCTAAGGACATTGATAAAGATTTCGTCTCAGAAAACGAAGTTTGTACACACGTTACTGATATGTGTATTCCATCTAAGGTCATGTGATTGTTACTCCTAGGTATTTAATGGAATCCATATTGTCGAGGACCGTACCCGCAAAAATAGTAAGAAGCCGCAATCTTATTTATTCTTTTCCTAGTTATCTGCATTGTATTGAATTTGACCAGCTGAAATCTTATACCACATTTTCAGGCCAAACATCTTAATCTATCTATATATTTCTGAAGTTTCAGTGAGTAGTCTGTGTCTCTGATATCACAGGATACCAAACACATTCATCTGCGAAAAGTCTTATATCTAAGTCTTTGGCCGTGGAAATATCGTTTATGTACAGAGAAAACAGTAATGGGCCAAATGGTCTCTTGAGGGACACCTTATAAAACTGGAGCCCATTCCGAAGTTTCACTGTTTACAACAGCTCGTTGTGTTCTATAGCAAAGAAAGGAATCTATCCACCTGAGTGTCTTTCCGCCAATGCTATAACCAAATAATTTGCTTTTAAGAAGTTCCTCAGGAGGGGTTTCAAAAGCCTTCTCGAAGTCCAGAATAAATGTGTCAACCTGTCCTCCTTTGTTCAAGATTTTTACGAGTACCCAGTCATTTATAACAGTGGCCAACTGAGTTTCACAAATGTTATATGAGGAATTAAAATTCTTAAAAATCCTGAAACAATATTGTAATCACTAAGTTTGTCTGGGGAGGGAATATCCTGACATTGACCCAGTAAAGAGGTAAGATTCAAGTCCAAAGTGTTTTTATCACGAGTAGGAAAGGGTATCATTTGATCCAAGCCATGATCATCCTTAATGTCAAGTAACATTTGTCCTTCGGACTGATTTAGCATACTACCAGATTTGCTAAACCTAGCAGGCCAGAAAATTTCATGAAGTTGAAGCCACCTAGTACATGGAGTGATGGAAGTTTTTTTTGTACCTTTATACTGAGACTTAATGTGATCGAGCTGATCTCGAAACAATTGAAAGTCTTCTACAGTCTCATTTGGCTGTCGATATCAACTTGGTACAAAGTGAGAAGATTTATTTACCTAAACTCATTCAGCGTTATTTTCTTATTTCATGATTGGCATGTGAGAGATGTCCCTATGAATGAGTAGCATCACCCCGTCACCATGAGTATTTAAGCAGTTGCCTAAATTTAGTTTCGCAAAACATTAAAATGACATTCATGAAAACTTTAACAGCGAAAATCTAGATCAGACTATGCATCCTCCATATACATTTACAACAGATAAGGTGCCGAGTCATAGTTACTAAGGTTGTTCAGTTCAAACATGCCAAACTTGTTTTAAACAACACTTTACATATCATTTTTGTGTATGCAATGCTGCTCTGCCATTTACTCGAAAAGGTATTTTGCAGCGAAAAGCTTATTTTCAGAATGTATTTTAACCCTTTCATCATCGGTTCACTGCAGTGGACTCTTCCAGTCTTGAATTTGGACATATCAATTGATTGAAATAGGGGTTTCAGTCTGAAATAAAAAGAACATAATCGCAATAAGTGTAGATCCGGACGAGGCGGCTCACTAAGAGCCGTCTCATTTAAACCTACACAGTCTGTACAGTTTTCTGGTTTGGCCTGCATGGCTGAAAAGGTAAAGGAAACGTGATGCATTTGATTTCTTCTTTTATTTATTTATTTATTTATTTTTTTTTTTATTTATTTTATTTTTTTTTTTTTTTTTGCCATTTGTTTACAAGGGAAATAACGTTTATTTTCCTGCATATCTAATATTTTCCGAAAAGGGGCATACACTAAAATGAACGTTTTATCCATTTTGGACAAATTTCATTTGATTCAGAGTAGTCCTCTTTTTATACGGCAGACAAAACAATTTTGACAGAGATGTCTCTCTAGATAGTATACCAAATGGAGGATATTCAAAACAAATTGTCGATAATATGAAATTTATTTCATCGAGTGAAGTGAAAAAATATAATGATGTTTCATGAGTGACGTCGCCATTCATGAAATATATATATATTTTTTTACTTCACCAAAATGAAATTAAATACATATTCGCGACAAAAATTTGATTTGTTTTCATTATATACTGTATATGCAAATCTTAAACTCTGTCAAGGAAAGTCTGAATCGCAGTTTTGCCCCTTTGAAATGAAAATATCAAAGTCGCATAACAGCTGAAAGATCACTGTGCCAAACAAAAAGAGGTTTGCTGGCAGTTTAAAATACCAGTGGCTTTATTGGGAGAAAGAAACAAAATTCTGATTAGTTTTGTTCAGTATTATGAAAAAAATTAGTTGACGCACATTAATCATGCAATATGGAAACAAAATGCAAACATTAAATGTAAATAAAATAAATTATAATTTAAAAGTGAAAATATCATTTTCATATTTCATTTGTGAAAATATTGCTTTTTAGAAATATGTATTACATTTGATTAATATTTTCTATTTTTCATTAATTTGTAAATACTAAGAACCCTTAATCAACTTAAGCACAGAATATTAAGCATCTCAGCTAAATATAACGACAGATCACTGCCATATGCATCTAAACAAGTGCTGCTAAAAGTTTGTGTGTTCTAAATGTGCATCAACTGTGTATGATGCGTATATTATTGCATAAAAAGTAGTGTTGCACGTTATTAACAGCCGTGCATTAACCGTCGAAAAGCCGTGTATTAACAAGGCAATTCACGCGCTGTTAATGCACGGCTACGCAACTTACAATATGCTCCGTACCGGGGCCAAAGAATTGCTGCCGTTCCGAGATGTGTACTGCCCTGCCCCAGAACGAGCATAATCCGTGGAAATAACGTTCGCACGACATCGGTGAAAAGACGAAACAAAATTATAATGCAATAAATAATGCAAAAAGTACAAATGTTTTCAAATTTTATGCAATAATAGCGATCGAACATAATTTTTCAATGCATTAACATTCGCCAGGTCACTTGGGAGGTGTTGAAAACCGCGGCCTTCGGCCTCGGGTTTGTTAATGCTTGAAAAACCATGTTTGATCCCTATATTGAGAAATAAAATATATGCAGATAAAAGCAGAAAAGGGAGATCCAAGAAATATGAACACTAATAGTCTAAACCAGACCGCATCATAACATTTAATTTAGGGAGAGCACTGTTGATTTTTTGTCTGCTTATTCTATATTCATCAGTATCGCATCGATCATGGAGTAATCTTACTTCAAATAAGTAAAATAGCTTATTGTTATACAGTTTGGTAGTTTGTAAAACCATTGCTATGATGGATTTTCTCTGTACAAATAAAATAGTGTAAGTAGTAGTTGCGGTCATGCACATGCTGTTTAATTCACTGTATTATAGGGTCATGCCATTGATATTGTTGAATATTGTCCCGAGCTGGGATATCAAAAGACGCGAGCCTAAGCTTGATGACGTCCTTACGAGTAGCTATCACAACGCGAGCAATATTCACCAACATCAATACCATAATCCTTTTATTATACAGCTATAAATACATGTCATTTTCAAAGACTTCATCTAAAGCCACGTCATGTTACTATAGTTTCAAGGACATCCGATTAAGCGTGTAGTAGCAAGGAAGCGTGTCCATATCGAATGATATCTCGGATCTTATCGCACAGTTTTTATCATTTACTATTTATAGCTATACAAGAAAATATTTATTGTGACTGAGCCTATTACAGTACAATTTTATATATCATTTACATGCCCATATATGCTATTTAATGCATGTTCAGTTCGTAGAAACAATTTATATCTTTATGCAAATATTTTGCGAGCTTTTGGATCAGAGGTTTTTTATTCTGTTTGCCACTCATATGTGGTAAGCTTACGGGAATATAAATTGGAGACTTTCATGTACTTTATTTTTTATCTCATACGCAGGTTTACGTATTTATTCGCCACATCACGAAAACATGCCTATATAATGTTGACCCCCTTAAACCCCACTTTTATATAGTAAAAGTGGGGTTTACAGGGGTACACATTATTTTTCTTATTTCTGCTCAAAACATAGATTGTGGGTACTCGTTAGAACCGCCTCAGCGAGGCGGTTCTAACGAGTACCCACAATCTATGTTTGTGGGTACTCGTTAGAACCGCCTCAGTGAGGCGGTTCTAACGAGTACCCACAATCTATGTTTTTGAGCAGAAATAAGAAAAATATCAGAATTTTTTTCTGAAAATTTTCAACTTTTTGGTTGTAAAATTTTCAGTATACTTGAATAGGCTTGTTTTCGTAATGAAGAACGAAATATAGACTAATGTTACTAAGAGACTGAAAAGCATTATAAGACTGCAAAACCGACTGTCATATATCATCACGAAAAATGCCTATTCAAATATATAGAAAATTTTATCTCCAAAAACTGAAAAGTTTCAGATAAAAAAACTCAGATATTTTTCATATTTCTGCACAAAACATAGATTGTGGGTACTCGTTAGAACCGCCTCGCCGAGGCGGTTCTAACGAGTACCCACAATCTATGTTTTGAGCAGAAATAAAAAAATAAAGTATACCCCTGTATACCCCAGTTTTACTATATAAAAGTGGGGTTTAAGGGGGTCAAAATTATATAGGTATGTTTTCGTGATGTTATGGATAAAAACTATCCCAGCGGGCACATAACGTTAACATAACTTGATATCAACGTCGATGCAACGTGTTGTGTACCTGCTGGAGTATGTTTTGCATTTTTCAGCATATATTGGTTGTTGGAGGAACGGCCCGAGGACGTTTCGGGGTCCAGGTACCGCCAGCCAAACTAGCATGACGATCCACATGTGCATAATGAAATGCCAGTACTATGGGATCACAGTTGCTGGCGTGGAGGTAAAATCACTATATGCGTTTTTATCACCCAAACTACACAGATGTTTTCCTCCTCCACCAGGGATACATTGTTTGTGGTACTCAAAAGAAATGCCTTGGCAGTTCTAAACACTCTCTCTCACACACACACACACACACACACACACACACACACACACACACACACACTGTTTTTGTGAAAAAATAAATGCGACCAAATATTCATCACCCATATCTAGAAAAAAATATTAATGCCCTAAATATTGAGGTATCTTAACTCATTACTATACTTCAAAGATTTCACAAAAGTCGATTTTACTATGGGTATCCAAAACTCTGCATCCGCAAAGATTGATCAGTCTTTGCTGTCCGCCTGAAGTGCTTACCCACAGAATACCCTGCTGGGCGTATATACAATCTTGTAGGAAATGATGTGCCCCTGCTCATATTTAAATAGAAGTGACTGTTAACTTGCAAAGCTTCATATAGTACAGCTTTTTTAAGGAGTCAGAAGTAGACAGTCGAGTCAGCGTGGCGAATATTGATATTCTTATAACTACTGACGTACGTTTTGATGAGTAAGCCCTTAAAAAAAAGAAGATGTGAAATTAGCCGTAATTTCACACATTTTATTTTCAGCTAGGGTCATTCCCATTTAGACGAGATATCATTTAGACTTCTCCAAGTCACCCCTGCATTTTGGAATTTAGCCGATGTAGTCAAGATTTGCTTGTAAAGAACCCAATACTATAAAAATCAGCTTTAACATTTATTGTGTGCGAAGCGTAGACCAAGTTTTTTGTGAAAGCTTATACATGTAGGTGTTTGTAATATATGTATCCGCCAAAGGGTAACTGTATTCGAGTCAATACACATTTACAAACTAGTACACGTCAACGCTGAATATAACATGTTTCGATAAAGTAACCTTCGCATTTTATAATAATGGTATTCTTCATTCAATGTCTGAGGTGTTTACCACGAACCCTTATCCTTATTTTTTAATTTGACTTACACTTTTCAGTGATCTTTCGGTGCTTGAGTTAAAAAGGTCTTTATGCTATCCGAACTATACAGTCGACTTCGCTCATCTGGAATAACCGTTTATCTCGAAGTAAAAATCTGATCCTTGTTTTAAAATGGAAATCTAAACAACAAGTAACAAAATATCGGAGCAGTTTTCCCTCTTTTCAACAATATTTTCAATATATCTCTAACTTCAGGAGTCAAATTACATTTTCATTTGTGAAATGTGATTGTTCGATTTATTTTGTCCGTAATTCTGTAAATCTGATATGACGAGGTACGGATTGTTCGATTTATTTTGTCCGAAATTCTGTAAATCTGATATGACGAGGAATGGATATCAAGATGTATTTCAAGGAACCCTTTGGACTTCGAAATAACGAGAGTCGACTGTACTTTGTATTTTCTACAACGTTTGAACCCAGGGTATAGATTTAGTACCAGCGAAATCGATTCAACTCCACACCCGCGCACGGTAGTATTTTTACTGACAGTTCTAAGGTGGTGGTTCTAGTATTGGGACTTGTGGCTGTTCACTGCGTTTTCGTCACATTACGAAAATAAAAGCCTATACTGAAAATTTGGAATCGAGACAATTCATCGACAAGACAACTCATCGACTTGGTTTTTGGAGACAATTTACCGACACAATTGAAGACATCGACACTTTTTGAAGACAATTCACCGACATATTTGTTTGAAGGTAATTGGCATTCATAGGTAATTAAGGGTAATTATGGCTAAGTGGTACATTGTATTTGATTGATCATACCTGTGAATGACTAGCCTACCTGTTCTGCCTGTCAGTGAACAGTCTCAGAATCGATTATTGGGCTAAGAATGCGGAAAGGTTTTTAATTTTAGTCATGAGTGATGTTCTGCATCATTTACGATGCAGCTGCTGACGAATGCGCGCTCAGCGCCACCGCTGTGCCATAAGACCGGAATTGGAAGTTTTATAGACTTGATGACTTGATCATGTTGATATCGCACACTTTGACTGTCGGGGAGCTGTCTCAAAGACCCACTGAGGCTAACATGTAGCTTTTAGGATGTTGATTGCTATGGATCTGCAATATTGATAATACGACCACTGGAATTGTAGGATAATTGAGCCTCGAGATTTGTACAATTTGCATTTAGATACCAATTCTGATCATCGAGATATAAACCGTGTCGGTGAATTACATCGAGATAATAAGCCTATGCGATGAAGACCTCGGTAAAATCCCACTTTAGGGGGATTACGTTGTTTCATATTTCTGCCTATAAACGTTAGGCGTTATACTGGTTAACCGCTTAGAGGACTAAGCCTGCCCAGTAAACGTGTGGTTAGGTAAACTGACCGCGCTCGACATGACCCAATTGGGTTGACTGGGCCGTAAAACATCAACACACAAACGTTAGGCGTTATCGTTAAAGTCGTTTTGGTTTGAGCAGATTAGGAAAACTATATGGTTCTGTATTTTCTCCTTAAACATGCCATGTATATAACAGCGTTTTGTATATGCGTATGATTACGCGGGCTTTTGAGACTAAGCAGTCTGGTTTTGTCACACCTGTATGGAAACCCCGAAGTTTTTCTCGCGACAAGGTCCATGTTGTTTCTTATTTTAGGCTGAAGTTTCAGCTTGACATGTAGCATGTATTAGCGAACAGTGAAGCTTTTGACGAGACTGGGCGGATAAGCAGGCTCGTCTGAAGCTTCGATGTTTGCACATGCAAACATTTCATGATGGTTGGCTTGCATCTAACAGGATGTGGCTCAGCAATAAAATACATAAAGCGGATACGGGAATGCAGGTCAGATATATAATTTAATCGTTTATTTACAAAATAAATATCAATAAAAACAAACTAGCACATAAATCAGTTAAGACTATATGTATAAACACGTTCCCTATACGTATATTTTTCTTTATATCATGCTTTTAAAATAAAATGCGTAAGTTTATTTACGCCAGCCATCCAATGCGGTTAAAATGGTCTCTTAATTGTCATCAATAAGCCGAAAATATTGAATTAATATCCTAAATTCGTTATTTTGATCATAAACGTGATAATAAATCATTTTATTTTCAAAACATTGTCTTCATTTTATCAGCTTGGGTATAATTTCAACATAATAATGTGTCGGTGAATTGTCTTCAAAAAGTGTCGATGAGTTGTCTTCGTGTCGGTGAATTGTCTCCAAAAACCGTGTCGATGAGTTGTCTTGTCGATGAATTGTCTTGTTCCCGAAAATTTTACCACCAAAAAAATGAAACTTTTCAGATAAAAATTCTGATATCATATTTCTGCTCAAAACATAAATTGTGGGTATTCATTAGAAACGCCTTGCCAGATCGGTTCTTACAAGTATCCACAATCTATGATTTTGAGCAGAAATAAGAAACAAAATGTATACGCCTTTAAACCTAAGTTTAACTATATGAATGTTGGGTTTAAGGGGTGGGGTCAAAATTATATAGGTATGTTTTTCGTGATGATGTTTTAGTCTGTTCGTTCTTGATTGATTGAGATAGGTTTTAACGACAAGTCAACCCTTGTAGGTCATTTTGTGTCGTAATGTTCTTTCTTCATTGACATTTTGATCACACCATTAGGGAAGAAGCATCATAGGTTTGTGGCATATGTGCTGTCTGTCAGGGTTTGTTCATTACGAAAACACGCCTATCCAAATATATAGAAAATTTCACCACCAAAAACCGAACATTTTCAGATAAAAAAAACTCTAATATTTTTCATATTTCTGCTCAAAACATAGATTATTGGCACTCTTAAGAACCGCCTCGACGAGGCGGTTCTAACGAGTACCTACAATATATGTTTTTGAGCAGAAATTATAAATTAATGTAACCCCCTGTAAAGCCCAGTTTTACTATATAAAAGTGGGGTTTAAGGGGATCAAAATTATATAGGCGTGTTTTCGGGATGTTGCTCATCCTTTTGGTGTTATTGGTTGGTTGTTCTGAGACTGGGCTCTTATTCAACATCTTATATACAGTCGATTATCGTTATCTCGAATTCCAAGGGACTCTCTGAAATACTTCGAGATATCCGTACTTCGACATATCAAATTTGCAGAATTGAGGAAAAAATAAATCGAACACCCAAACTTAACAAAAATATGTGTAACTGGACTTTTGAAGTTAGAGATACGTTAAAAATATTGTGGAAAAAAGGAGAAATTGCTCCTTAGGAGCAATTTCTCTTTTTTTCCACAATATTTTTTTACATGTTGTTAGATTTTCATGTTTAGGCAGGCACCAGATTTTCACTTCGAGATAAGCGGTTATTCGTGATAAGCGAGGTCGAGATAACGAGAGTAAACTGTACTACATTTCTGTTAAAGTCCTATTTGTGATGGCCAGCTTTCCTGGGCAGTTCCTCTGCTGCAGTTCTTCTTCGCATTACGAAAACATGCCTATTCAAATATATAGAAAATTTCACCTCCAAAAAATGAAAAATTTCAGATAAAAACGCTGATTTTTTTCATATTTCTGCTCAAAACATAGATTGTGGGTACTCGTTAGAACCGCCTCGGCGAGGCGGTTCTAACGAGTACTCACAATCTATGTTTTGAGCAGAAATAAGAAAAATAATGTATACCCATGTAAACCCCAGTTTTACTATATAAAAGTGGAGTTTAAGGGGGTCAAAATTATATAGGTATGTTTTCGTTTGTGCGTCTGTATTTTCATATGTGGCGTTTTGGTCAGCTTGCATGGTGCTTTGTTTGATTTGTCCTTCAGAATTTTTTTAAGTCTTTTCATGGGGAATGTTTATCATTGCTTCAAACATCGCTACAGGATCTCCCAGATCCGGTAAACTATTTCTGCAGCAGCAGGGCTCTTCTGCATCCATTACAAAAACACGCCTACTCAAATATATTGAAACTTTTACTTCCAAAAAAACTGAAAGTTTTCATAATATATTTCTGATATTTTTTTCTTATTTCTGCTCAAAACATAGATTGTGCGTACTCGTCTGAACCGCCTCGCCGAGACGGTTCTAACGAGCATCCGCAATATGTGATTTTAGCAGAAAAATATGTAGTTTACTATATAAAAGTGGGGTATAAAGGGGATCAAAATCATATAGACGTGTTTTCTTGATGTACTCTTTAGGATTAACAAATTTCTATTTTCAGTTTTAGAGAAAGTCAATGGTCTTTTAGTGTGTGATTTAAGGTGTTGTCTTGGTGAAACATCCTATCTTTCTCATTCCCATCTGCAAACAAACTTGGATCATCTTTACCTCAAAATGACGTTTAACATTTATATAATAGTCAGACTTCAGGAAGAATTTTGTATCAAATGCCAGTGTCTGTTATACGGGAAATATACGAATTAGCTTTTAACATGGCACACTCATTTTCTTTAAAGTTCCTTTAAAATGAATTTTGATCATAGCATTTATTTTAAAATGAAATGACCGAGCGATGTATGTTTCGTAATATTTACTCCTAGAATTATTATGGAAATTAGAAAAAAATATTAACCAAGTGTGCACTGTCGTTCAAAACACAATTTTTAGTCATTCGAGCGCTTTTGTTTCCTGTTGCAGAATGGAATACGATGCTACTGCCCTTTGACCTATGATACCATTGGCCAGGCCAATGAGGAAGACTGCGACAAACCCTGTCCTGGAAATCCCCATGAGATATGTGGTGGAAGGGGTACCGTTAGCGTGTATCGTACTAGTAAGTAAAATTCCTTAACACTTTGTATGCTGGATAAAATTTCAAAAGACAGCGTGAAATATTTTTCTGCCTTAAGAGATAAAGGTATCTTCGAACATACACAAAATGCATATGCATGAATTCAGATTCATCGTACGCATGCGCAAAATCTCATCCGGGTATTTGCTGTCCATTGCTACTTTCTATAATATCTAGTTATTCTGTTTTATCGGAGAGTAAAGATCCTTGATCAGACTGCATGGATGCGCAGGCTAACTTGGGCATTCGCTATCTCTATATGCCCGAAGACACGTTTTTGCTTGGCACGGCCAATATGATATGATCCCTATGGATCTAAATACAAGTTTTTAATAAATAGAGGGTATGCCCGAATATATATATATATATATATATATATATATATATATATATATATATATATATATATATATATGTTTGTGTGTGTGTGTGTGTGTGTGTGTGTGTGTGTGTGTGTGTGTGTGTGGTTATTTTTGCTCTTTCTAGACATTTTCTGTTCTACTTCTTTGCGAAATACTTGTCTGTACAGTTATTTCAAGATATTTTTCTTCTTTTTTTTTAAATTGATAATTTTACGTTCTCAATGAATGTACAGAAAAAATCCTATATTTAATTAATGGAACGTAATGTTCATACTTACTGATTACATTGACTCATGAGACGTCAGATGTTAATTAAGTGAGGTCAAAATAAAACATGGTTGTCTCCAATATGATTGCACGATGACGAGGTAATGACGTCAACAACGCTGTTCCACTGATTATAGGAAAACTGCGTGCACTGTTTTTCTTGGTTCAATTTCAGATCTTGAACCAGATTTTATCGTCAAATAATGAAAGGAAAGAAATATGAATATAAGTAGTAAAGGCAATTTATTTAAAATTCATTGAAGTACGAATAACATCAAGCCACGAGCGAAGAAAATGACCTCCAAAAGGGTTCATGTAAACTTTGCTCGCTACCCAATGTTGGCGTTTAAAAAGGTACCTTCATTACTTAAATGCTGGAATCTGCAAAATACATGTCGATTGTTCTAGGTCTTACGGTCCTTTAAGCCTGTTTCAGTTATATCGGACCGGCTTCGCATATATTTGCAAGCATTTTTGCAGCATTGGTTTCATTATATTTCTAACACATTTAAAACAGTTGTCCGTCTCTGAAGTACACCCAAGTAATCTGTAATCTAGTCCTAAAATATTGTTGTACTAATGGTCTGAATGTTCCAATGCCGGAGAGGAGATTCTTACCAGCAGTTTTCAAATTATAAGTCACAGAATATAAATTCTGACTTTCCGTTGAAACAATAATAAAGTGCGCATGCCAGGCTCTTTAACGAGTCCACATGTCTTTGGCCACATGTCTTTGGATGAGTTTACGGCTTAGCGCTTACGTGAGCGAATAGCATAGCTTCTGGTTGGATGCGCAAGCTTGTCTGAACTATTACGGTATACTATCGTGGGAAGATACGTTGAACATGACGTCACTGATTGTTCCTATAGTTAGACCAAGTCCATTTTAATAAATAGGTAAATGCTACCCGAGTAACTGCTACCCAGCTAGCATTCTACGTAAATCTACATCGGGCCGTCATCGGCCCGTCAGCTACCCTGACGGGCCGATGATGGCCCAATGTAGATTTACGTAGAATGCTGACTGGGTACCTTCAATAAATATTATGTGACGCGTTAAACGTAAAGCCTCAGTAGCTGAGTTGTAGTTTTTCTAGGCCACAACATTACGAAAACACGCCTATTCAAATACATTGAAAATGTTACCACCAAAAAATGGCAATTTTTGGATAAAAAATTCTGATATTTTTCATATTTCTGCTCGAGTACTCGTTAGAACCGCCTCATCGAGGCGGTTCTAACAAGTACCCACAATCTATGTTTTTGAGCAGAAATAACAAAAATAATGTATACCCTGTAAACCCCAGTTTTACAATATAAAAGTGGGGTTTATGGGGATCAAAATTATAAAGGTATGTTTTCGTGATGAACTGGACATTATGGGTTCAGATCTTTGCGTTTCGTTTCGTTGCTTTTCTTTTTATTTTATACGTTTTAATGATAAATAAAAAGTAAAATATGTTTAGAAAGAAAATGGACTTTTGAAATTATCAGGTATGAAACACATTTTAGTGTAGCGACATTTTAATGTACATTATGCATATCGTTTAAATAGAGGATCTTACATGAGTGGCCATTTAATATGAAATTTGTGAAACGAGTTTGGGTAATTTCGGTATTTTGCGGGCTTTAGCGAGCAAAATGCCGAAATTACCCAACCAGTTTCATAAATTTCATATTAAATGACCACAAATGTAAGATTCTGTTTATCATATGATCCTTGCGATGACAAGAATGCACAAACTATATTAAGATAACGGCTTTCCATAGCTAAACGGAACAACTCACTACCAAAGATTAATAGTACTACACACACACACACACACACACACACACACACACACACACACACACACACACAAATAGTTCGCATATTATTTGATAACAACAGAAAATTGCCAGAAACAAGATAAATATTCCATTTATTACTTCATTAAACTGTAGGAATGAATGATGATATTTTATTTGAGCTAATAAATATTTCCTTTGTATAAATGGATCCAAAAATAAATATTATATGCAACGTCATTCAGCGAGTCAATACGTCACTGAGAATCAGTAGGGAAATTTCCCGGTCAGCTGTCGTATTTAAAGGTCATTGACCATGATCAATACAGTTTATACGGTGGTTGATACACCCAAGTAAATGGCATATTTCAAGAATATAAAACATTTTAACTGTAGTTTGGATTTTAATTTGACACATTTATTAACATCTTATCATCCAGTGCTTTTTTGGAGAAGTGCACATTTTTCATTGACTGATGACACCGATGTTGAAAGTGCCTGCAAATATGTTGCCGGAAAACATCGACTGTTAATCACCATGAATATTTCTGGTAGCCGTGTTATTCACAGTGTGATTGTGTTATGTCTTCCCCTTCCATCGGTCTGACATTTATCTCAAAATAAAAATAAATTATCTCAAAATTGAAGGCGGGATCTGTTTCAAAAGTGAAAGTTGTTTCGACGAAAACACGGACGCCATCTTGACTGCTATCAATAAGCGGAGTAATACGAATATTAATGAGGGTATTTAGGCTAACCAATGGGAAGCCTTGCAGGTGTTATTACACGTGTGGTTATATAATTTTTATGACATGGGTTATTTCACTGAATAACTTGACAGTCATGTGATAAAGTTAAATAAAGACAAGAAGAAAACCGGTAACTTTTAGTCTGAATGATTACCACACGCTGTCAATCCCTGAAAATGCATATGGAGACAAGAATGCTGGAAGCATGTCATGTCTGGGGTCCATGTCTGTTGGTCTGAACATTCTGATTCATTCGCTTACGGATTTTTTAGATCGAGTTTTGGCTTGGGTACCATGGCCACAACTACTTGTGTAAAAATTTCAACAACGCCAAAATGTCTAAACTATAAAATTAAAATAATATAATATGTAACATACAAGGATCAAAAGCGAATTAATATTAATTGAAAACATGAAAAAAAAATAAAAAAAGAAATAAACTGAGGTGCTGCTAGGGTTTCATGTACTAAACAATCATATAATCGTTCGTCGAGTGCGCTCCGCTCTACCAAATGCGCTATTGCAACATACTGACCAAAATCACACTTATAGCTAGTTATAATATTGTATATACATAAAGCTATTAGTAACATTTTCCCAATAATTCATAGTACACCCGCTTTACCTAGGTAGAGTGGTAGCTTCCGTGACGTCATTGTAAGATTATCCTCCGAGCACTATACATGCAATATATGTTTGCATATGTTATATATTTTCTTCAGATGTAGGACAGAGATTTAGAGGTCGATGTGGTGGTTACCCAGGCCATTGCTTTCCGACGACGGCGACCAACCGCAATGTTGAACAACTTCAGCTGAAAGTTGTTGACGGACATCGATGTTTAGTGCAAGCGTATGTTTAATAATATAAGTATTAGATACCACAAAAATGACATATATTTGTTGCATAGCTCCAGATTAGAGTATATACTCACATAATGTTTTCTAATTTCTCCATTATAACATATGTTGTAGGTACCCATTAGAAGTACATCGACAATGTGCTTCTAATAAGTACCAACAATATATGTCTTCAGTAAGGAATAAGGAACTATCAATACGTTAAGGTTAAAACAAGTGCCTTATACGGACCCGTGATATAATAGTGCTAGTAGCATAAGCCAAGATCAGCTTCCTTGTCCGTGGAGTCCGATAAAGGCCCTTGCTCTTTCTGGAGAAGGCTTAAATATATGTGAACAGTGTGAATCGGATACAAAATCTTATCTGAACAGTAGTTGTTCATTTTGCTTTAAGGCTTTTTAACCCTGAAGTGGACTTTTCTATACTTGAATTTAAACATGTTTATTGATGCAAATAGGGCTTTCAGTCAAAAATCAAAAACACAATGGCAAACAGTGTTACGAGCCATCCCATCTGGTTCTACAATTTGCACAAGTATCTGCTTTGTCAGCAGGGCTAAAGGATGAATGCTCTACTGTAATCAATTATATAGATTGGACTTTTGTGAAAACATATAAAAAAATATGGCACATAATTCAAAGGAAGGGTCGTTCTGTAAAGTATGGACAGGTTAACATTACCTTAAATCTAATGAAATAAATATTGAGCTACATAGAAAAGGCCTTAATCGTGGAAAACAATCCTCACGATACACTACATCAGATTATGATGAGACATAGTCACAAAACAGCCTTCCTGAAGCACCAAAAGAAGTAGAGATGAGAAAGAGCAATGTTAGTATACTATGATGAATTTACCAGAGCCAAAAGGCAAACCCAGACCCACTGCCACAAAGGATCAACCTTAGAACGGTAAGTAGAAACAACTACTGAGAGGAAAAAGGGCCATTTAACTAGTTTACCGAAATTATGGTGGATAACTAAATTACATGTATGTGTTTTGTTCGCATAGGGTCTTTACCACATCCGTGAAAAATCACAGTGAAACACTAACATCACAAAAACATACTATATAATGTTGACCCTCTTAAAACCCACTTTTATATATTAAAACTAGGGTTGACAGGGGTCTACTTTATTTTTCTTATTTCTGCTCAAATACATAGATTGAGGGTACGCGTTAGAACCGCCTCACCACTTTTATATATTTCAAAACTGGGGTTTACAGGGGTCTACATTATTTTTCTTCTTTATGCTCAGAAACATTGAGCAGAAATATGAAATATGAAAAATATCAGATTTTTTATCTGAAGATGTTTTGGTGGTAAAATTTTCAGTATACATCTGTATAGGCTTACTTTCGTAATGATAATCACAAAACTACTATAAAACAAAGTAGAATGCTCAATGTTAGTAAGAGTCCAGAGCAATAAAGCAACACGTTTGTCCATGACGAGGCTGACCTCAGACAGAAACTGTCAAAAGCCACACTTCGGAAACGTCTTGAGGAAGGAGCCATCATTCAGTCTGAGGTCCGACTCATCGTCGTTCACTTAAAGAGGGTAGCAAAACTATCAGTCATACTTGGGTTTACAAACAAACCTGCAGTTTGCTGCATAACATAGTTATAGACTAAGTCAGCAAAAAATTCAGGTTGCGGTCAAATAAGAAATAGATAATAAATAAGAATAGAAGTAGACATCATTTAAATATAAAATAAGCAAAAAAATATCTTTTTTTTTTTTTTTTTTTTTTCATTTGACGAAAGAATTTAAGTTTTAACAGAAAACACACATCAAAATAAAACAGCTTTAAAGCTGAGCAGTTGGATGAATATACTTGAATGACAATCATAGAAAGTTTTGAGCTAGGAATATCTGAAATGCTGTCATAGAAGCCTTAATTTCTGCAAGTACGTGACGTCTTGACTATCTAAACCTAACAAAATATATAAAGATTATGTACATCACACCGAAACATTATATCACCGCTAAACACTTTGAAATCTGCTTATTTGCATATATATAATCAATTGGCTGACATAATCAGCATATTCCTGAAAACAGGCAGTTTGAATTGTCACATATTCAAAATGGCGATACACACACACACACACACACACACACACACACACACACACACACACACATATATATATATATATATATATATATATATATATATATATCTGTGTGTGTGTGTGTGTGTGTGTGTGTGTGTGTGTGTGTGTGTGTTGTGTTTGCAGGCTTCGATATGGTGCCAGGATAAATGGCAAAACCAGACGGACTTTGCTCACGTCTGTTTGATAACATCTATATACACTTTCTTCCCTGTAGACCAAATGTGAAACTTTTGAAAATATTGCATCTCAAGATGTCATAAAGGACCGTCTCATCAGGACCGGCAATTTTTGTCTTTATATGTAGAATTTTTGACTAACTACCCCATTTGCAATAATCGATGCGTTAAATTTCAAAGCTGGACAAAATCATTTCACAAACTTAGGGTTGAAAGGGATAAAGTATAGCGGATAATTTGTTTATATCTTAATAGTCCCTCGTTGATCATATATAAACGGCACGGTTTACATTTTTATGTGATATATTATGATAGTTTATATATTTGTAGAACTGGAGAGACGTTAAAATATATCTATCTATGTTTCTTTATAAGAAAAGTTAAATATATTTCTGGTTCTTTTAACCGATTTGATCAAATTTACGCCAATATGCCATTTATCTAAAGCTACCTATTTCATGGCATACATTGCAATTAGTTGCTAGCTTTAAATATAAGATGGAATACGTATTGACTATTTCGGCTTTTTATCTGTTTTTTTTTTTTTTTTTTTTTTTCAGAATGTGCAAGAACGAAGGAAAATGTGTTATGACTTCAGCGTCAGATTACTTTTGTAAATGCTATCCAGGATATGGAGGAGCTGAGTGCCACCGACCAGATGGTATTCAATAAATATTTATACATTATGTCCAAATCATCCGTAATTTTATTGTACAGACCGACAAAACTCCCTTGGCTCAAGGCTCTCATAAAGGTGTTATGGTTCATGTTTAACCCTTTCAGCCATTCAGCCCAAAACAGACACCAGTCCAAACAGTGTAGATTCAAATTAGACGGCTCGTAACTAGTCGTCTCATCAGGATCTACTATTTTTGCCATTCTGTTTTTGATGTTTTACTACTCCCTTATTTTTATCAAAGGACTGTTCCAACTTAAGGGACAAAAGAGTCCACTTCAAAAGATTAGGGATGAAATGGTTGAACAAGCTTATAAAAACTTGAGAATAACATAAAATTTCTAACCCTTAGAACAATGTAAATAAAACTGGTTTAAACCTTTCAATAGCTGTCCGACTGACCGTGCAAAAGTTTCATAAATTTCTAACCCTTAGAACAATGATAATAAAATTTGCAGATAACACATGATCAATACTATTTATGTTTTTTTCTAAGAAAAAAATATAACAAGTAAGTAAAATTGGTTTAAACCTTTCAATAGTTGTCCGACTGACCGTTCCAAAGTTTCATAAACGGCGTTTACGTTTCACAGTTAATCCGTTATGCCGGAGCCTGTTCAAATTTCCAGAACTTCATGGAGCGTGGGAAAGTGCTAACTACAAAGTTGTTGAGCCCGAGGTATCAAAAAAAAAAGCCGGTAGCAGCACTTACGAAGTTCTATAAGAGACTTCATGATCTGGTCAATCCCTACAATGTGGCAGTTTCCAGAATTGTTCTTGATGTTTTTGCCAGTGTCGCGCCATAAGAAGACTTCCCAAATCCAGGATATACGCTACCGATATTTTCTTTCTTCACGCATATGGGCATGATGGGCTAAGCTTGCTTACCAAATAATGCTTACTATCCGCGGACGTCTGATTAAACCCTTTATTCTGGGGTTACTGTCAGTTGGTCTGAACATTCTGATTCTTCATTCGTTTACGGATTTATGAGTTTGGATTATGGCTTAGGTACTATGACCGCAACTATTCTAATGAAGATAATTTGCACGAAAAGTCAAATCCTGTTTTCTGGGACCAAAAAGAAAAAATATTACAAATTTGTCGTCAGCTGAATTACCCCAGGGAGTGGTAAAGCTGAAAGAGTTACCTATAAGATGAGGAAGGTACATCACTGCAATCCTCCATTTCACGGCCTCTTTGATCAAATGTTCTCATTATCAAAAATAATGTGCCTTCTTACAACAGCCACCGTTGGGAAAATATAAGTGTAGATACATATGGAAAACCACAATACAGAAGTACTGCTATCCTCGAGGTCCAAAAAGAAGATGACATGAGGAACAAATATTGAAAAAAAAAAAAAAAGCCATACATGAAACACATTGCGAAAACATGCCTTTTCAAATATATTGAAAATTTCACCACTAAAAAACTGAAAGTTTTCAGATAAAAATTCTGATAGTTTTCATATTTTTGCTCAAAACATAGATTGTGGGTACTCGATAGAACCGCCTCGCCAAGGCGGTTCTAACAAGAACCCACAATCTATGTTTTAGCAGAAATAAGAAAAATGATGTATACCACTATAAACCCCAGTTTTACAATATAAAAAGTCGGGTTTAAGGGAGTCAGAATTATATAGGTATGTTTTCGTGATGAAACGCCGCACATGAAACAACGACGCACAAAGAAAAACTACAGGGGCTTGGGAGGGGCTTTATCTAGTTTTACTCGCGCGAAACCTCACCTTTAGTTCTGATGCAGCCCCAAATTACAAATTTATGTTTGATCCGCATAAGGTCTTCATCTGTGAAACATCACAGTGAATCACATATAATCACAGACACTGTGATGAAACAAAGCAAGAGGCTTAATGGCGATCTGAAATCAGAACACAAGAAAACCACAAACAGGACCACAATGGGCCCGACTGCAGACATTGATAGTAGTGCGCAAACTATCTGAAACAGATTCAGGATAAGAGGGAGCCGTCATTTTGTCTGAGGACTGACCTACCGTCGTACAATGAAAGGGGGAAGTTAAGTTACCAGTTATAACTGGGTAAATAACAATGCATGCAATTAACCCTAGTCCTGCTGAATCCGGATATTCCCTGTCTTTGCAAACAGTGTAGATCCAGATCAGTTGGCTTCTGAAGAACCAACTCATCTGGATCTGCACTGTTTGCCATTGTATGTGAATTTATATCAACAATCTAGAATAAGTAATCTAATTGGCTGAAAATTAGAAGAGGGCGTGGCATCTTAATTTATTTAGCATGACAAGGGTTAAACTAGCTGTTGTAGGGAGGTGGCTGTTCTAGAAAGGTTAAATACCAGATGTGACAAAAAATCGTCGGCCCGACATACATAGAATGAAAATTGAAATGAAACCCCAATCACTTGATTATTGTATCATATTCATTATCTTTGGTACAGAGAATAACAATTCAAAGCTTTTGATGTCAGAAAGAATTCGCAGCAAACTGGAAAATGGAGTTTTTAACTGACAAAATGGACAAAGTAGAAACAGGCATAAGTTTTGGGCAGTTCGGTCTATCTTGACCAATGGTGCATATTATGCAGAATAACTAAATAGAAAGGAATTACCTAATACCTTCCGTCCAAGACACCAAAAGGAAAGAAGGGCGCACTTTAAGCAATGGCACCACAATCAAAACTAAAAGCAGAAAGCCAAAAGGACAGTGTCTTTCCCCCAAAAATGGCCAAAGGGCTATCCAAAATAAAATCTTCACCAGAACATGCATGCAAAGACATACAATGACAGAATGACAGAAATAGTAGACCACAGCGGAAGCACCGCCTTGGAACGGTCAGTAAAACTTTTACAATAGGCTGGGGGGCGGGTGTTGGGGGGCTGGAAGCTTAAGTTGATTTTTCGCGGCCACATCCCTCGCCCTTAGTTCTGGTATCCACAACATATTTGTTCAGTCCGCGTGAAGGGTTCCTAACTAATCAGTGCAACGTCTCCGAGAATATAAAAATCAAACAATTACAGAGTTGAAACAACGCAGATGAGGACTCAACAGCAAGAAATAACTGAAATGCTGAAAAATACAAAAGAAAACCAATAGTTAGACTCTGGTGGTCCCGACTAGAGCCAGACATCAGGCACCAACCGACTTACTTAATTTTTTTTGGTTTGAGTCGCCATAGAGTCCGAGGCCCGATACGTCGGCTTGTAACCAAAGAGGAAAGCAAAGTTTTTGACCGGGATTGGGACCGTGATTGACCATTCTATGACGGTAGTCCCGGTGTTAGTCTTTCACTTTGGTGCTTTGTGGTTTATTCTACGAGGCGATTTGTTGTATGTCTTACCTTGTGCCATTTTGTTCTTGTGTTTTTTAGTCTTTTTAGCATTCCGATTACCTCGCTTGGGGAAGAGGGAGCTAATCTTACTGCTTTTCGTACGTTCATCGATTTGTGCTTGTTTGGATTTGTCGGTTTCCTCTTCCTCTTGGTGTCTGGGAAGGGCTGCGGTTTGTGATTGTGGCACTCCCTGGACTTTTCTCTTACCTTTTTTAACCACCATGCATGCTGACTGTCGTATTACATTTATGTTGTACTCAATCTTTTCATATCGTAGAATCATTTTACGAAATAAAGTGCTAAAATCATTACAAACATATATTATCTATAAAATTTACTATGGGAGAAACGCTCATGTTGTTTCACATATGGATCTACGGTAGCAAGGCTTCGTTGGTCTTTTGATCAGTTCAGTCCAAATGCCAAATCAATCTAGTTCCCATTTTACTTTCAATTCCTTGAAATAGTCATTCGGAAAAAAAAAACAAAAAAAAACTAAAAATTAGACACCTCGGTAGGCACCGTCTAATTAGAGTTTATTCCGTCTGCCACTCTCACACAGCATGCTTGACAAGTGTCATTCGTCTTAGAATCTTAACAGCAAGCAGTGAAATGGACTTTAAGAACATGTAGGGCAAGCATGTGAAGGAGTTAACCTTTTAAGCCATGCAGAGAAAACGCAGTTGGCAAACAGTTTAAATCCTGGTTATACGGCTCATAATCATTAGGATATATATTGTATGTCGTTCTCTTTTGATTGTTTACTGAGGTCTCTATCCGGAACAACCTTTCTGACCAGATTCAAAGATGGAAGAGCCCACTTCAGAAACTCGGGGATGAAAAGGTTAAGATGTCTGAATATGTAGGGTAAACACGGAACTACTAATGCGTTTTTATTTCTCTGTTTACAGCGGTAACAATATACAACAATACAGGCACTTGTCCCTCGGGGTACATGCCAGAGGTTTGTAGATGTAAAGATATTCACTGTGG
Organism: Anodontia alba; assembly: GCA_964016985.1. NCBI lineage: Eukaryota > Metazoa > Mollusca > Bivalvia > Lucinida > Lucinidae > Anodontia > Anodontia alba. Next base: position 34,290,922 of record OZ024831.1, on the reverse strand, counting down.
GGGAGCCCGATTTGTAGGACAGGATATCTGCAGCGTCAAATCAGGCCAGGTATGACCAGTATATAACAATAAACATGCGACTTGATATGTGTGAGTACGCTGATCATCCTGTGAAACTTATTAAATAATATTATATATATTAATTAATACTATTTCACTAAATAAAATGCAATTAATTAATTATTATTATTAATGTAAATTATTCATTATTACCAGTCATTTATTACTAACCGTTCCAGGGCTGTACATTTATTGTGGTACCTTTCGCTAAATGTTCTGTAGGGTTTCACTTACAAATGTTTTCTTTTAATAATAATTTAAGTTCAAGATATATTTAGTGACGCTTAGCTAATAGAGTTGCAACTTTTGAGGGGAGAGAAATGGCAGCCAACTCTGCTTGCCATCTGTTGTTTTTGTGGCTGTTCAATTATACGAGGGGCATTCATTTAATTGTGCCACTAATGGCGTGGCTGTAAGGAGCATGTGGAAACTGGGTGATTTCACGGAGGAGTGATTTTCTAAAATAGGATGAAATTTCGGTCTAATCCATTCATTCTCTCAAAAGTCTTTGAAAGTTCAAGTTGGTTCGGTCATATACACTCAACCCTTACTGTATGCAAAATGAAAAACGTAGACCTGCATCCGGTTAAAGAGGTCTGTGTCTTATCCATGACAACGCACCTGCTAACAAGTGTGTTCTTGTCCAAGACTTCTTGAAAGAGGATAAGGTAGTTCAGCTCTCTCATCCACCTTATTCGCCAGACCTTAGTACCTGCGACGTTTTCCTGTTTCCTTTACTAAAAAAAAATCCTTTCTGGTCGTCGTTATGAATCCCAAAGTGCACTTGGTAGTGCAATTTACCAGTGTCTTCAGGGTATACCTAAAAAGGCCTACTTCTCTGCCTTTACAGAATGGACTTTGAAACTTGAAATGTGTGTTTCCGTCAAGGAAGAATACTTCGAAGGGTTGAAGAAAACAAAATGTGAATGGGATTAATAACGCGCCCTGTAGAACCTCAATGACAACATTAAATGAACGCCCCTCGTATTGGTCTGCCTTTGTCTTTGACGGTGAGAACTTGATGTGGATCTGATTGTATTGGTTCATGAGTTCACTTATTTACTCTGCTTCTCCACAAAGGCTGATTAGCGAAAATGCTTGTCGACATACATAAATTACAGATCTTGGAAATGCATCAGCATACTTAACGGAAACGTTTCCTTCTAAACATGCTCTTTGAGCCAATATATATATATATATTTTTTGTCTTTATTTTTCCACCGAACATATGCTCTGGATTCGCATCGACAGCAACTCGAATACCTACAGTTTTCGTTTTCATGTAGAGTTAGACAGAATCGACTGTTTGAGCATGCATCTCATCTAGAGGTACATGTAAGCCATGATATTTTCGCTATATAAAATGAAACAAAATGAATGTAAAGAGTAATATTTGCTTTAAAGTAAATTAACGCATATTTATGCGCTAAGAAAGATTCCTAGAAATTACTAACAAGTTGATATAATTTCAGCCTTGGAGATCAAGACAGATACTTTCTTTTGAAAACATTTTAGATCCAGATGAGACGACTCATTATGAGCCTTTCGTCTGGATCTACACTGTTTGCCGTTCTGTTCTTAATTTACGAGTATGAATCTTTTGGCAACATTGGATGCGTCTAAAAGCAGATATGGAAGAGTCTGTTTTAGAAACTCAGGGTTAAAGTCGCAGAATTCTGAATAAAAAAGTATACACACCTGCATTTCCATGTTTTCACTATATTCTATAGGGGCTAAGAAGGTTATTTATGTTTTAATTGCTTTTTGGCAAACTGTGTTGCAGCACATGTGGACAGCGCATGCGCAGATGAGACAGTATAGGCCTATTGTCTCCTCAGCGCATGCGCATTTTGTATATTGAGGTGAATGGGTACATCGCAACTTTTAACAGATTTTTTGAGTGCAAAAACTTTTGCAGACAGAATATTGCGTCCCAAGTATTGATACGTTTACAAATTAGGGTCCAAAGGAGAGCCCATTCTTTCAAACTGAAATAGCCATAAATGAGTGATTTCGTTTAGAGGTGTATCCATTCCCCTAAAAGCTAAATTGTTCATATCAAGACATTTAAATCCTCTCAAACCTGCATTTATTATATGGACTCTTCTTTTATTTAATTTGGACAAATCCAGCGTTGAAAATAGGGGTCCATCAAAATAATAGTGTAGATCCTGATAAGACGAGCCGTCCCATCTTGATCTACACTGTTTGCATAAATATCTGTGTTGAGCTGCAGTGTTGAAAGGGTTAATGACCATATTCTGGCCCCGAGGTTATAAAACTTTTTTCATGCTCAACTCAGTTGAGCATGAAATTTATTTTGCTAATAAATCTTAAAATACTGACATATTTTTTTAAAAACTTTCTTCAAGCTCAACTCAGCTGAGCATGCTCAGCTGAGTTGAGCATGAAAACAGTTTTAATTGTTGGTATTGTTATTTTTATGACCAAGTGAAATTTCATGCTCAGTTGAGTTGAGCATGAAAAAAAGTTTTATAACCTCGAGACATGATCTATTAGAGCTATTTAAGTCATGATATTTCCTCGTTATGTAAGCTATGTAAGCTGCCACATGTTATGTAACCAGAAGCACAGCTACTAGGATACACTAAAAGCATCCCTCAAGGACTTTAACAGACACCGGAATCCTTGGAAAAGATTGTGCAGGATCCAGCAAAAGGGAGTCCCTTCAGGAAAGAAGCAGATGATAGCGAAGCATAGTGAATCTAGAAGATGAGAGAAAGCGCCAGCAGCAAAAGCCAAACTCAGCAGACGAATCTTTGTCACAATTTTCTTGCACGTTATGCCACAGTCAATTTAGGGCTAAGATAATTCTAATCATTCATCAAAGAATATATACGAAACAATAGCACTTCAGTCACAAGACATACAAATCAAATAGCTCATGGTCAGAAAATGCATCACGAAACGTATATAACTTTGACCCCTTAAACCCCACTTTTGTAGAGTAAAACTGGGGTTTACAGGGGTATACATTATTTTATCTTATTTCTGCTTGAAAACATAGATTATGGGTACTCGTTAGAATCCCCTCGGCGAGGCGGTTCCATCGAATACCCACAATCTATGTTTTGAGTAGACCATGAAAAATATTAGAATTTTTATCTGAAAAAGCTCTGTTTTTGCTGGTGAATTGTTCAATATATTTGAATGGACATGTTTTCGAAAAGCAGAGGAACATCACGTTATGACGTTTCCATTACAAATTACGGTAACAAGGAGGAAAGTTTTGCTAATTAATTTGTTCAGCCCTTCAGACCAAAACAATACCTGTGTAGACAGTGTAGATCAAGAAGAGACGGCTCGTAGCAAGCCGTCTCATTAGGATCTACACTGTTTGCCGTTCTGTGTTTTAATTTTCGACTAAAACCCCTACTTTCATCAACTGACTAGTCCAATTTATGGGGCAAAAGAGTCCATTTATGAACCTCAGGGAAAAAAGGGTTAAGTACATTAAAACGTACACACTATTGATACAGACCAAGCATTTACAAAATAGCTGACATATTTAAATCCGGGTTATCCTTTTTTAACTCCACAGACCATACAAAATGGATTTGCAAACAGTGTAGATCCAGATGAGACGGCTCGTACGAGCCATCTCATTTTGGTCTACAATGTTTGTCTTTTCTATTTTTGTCTCAAACTGTTTGGCATTTTATTTCCGACTTTGGTCTATGCCACATCCCTTTTTGAGATAATGGACCCATCTTATTTCAAATACCGAAGTCTACTTCAGAAGGTCAGTGGCAAAGAGTTTGAAACGGCAATATTCTGGAAAATCTCTAAATAATGTAAACCCTTAAGTTTGCATGTTTTACTATACATTGCAGGGAATAGTGGGTATCATCACCAAAACATGCCTATATAATTTTGATCCTCTTAAACCCCTCTTTTATATAGTAAAACTGGGGCTTAAAAGGGTGTACATTATTTGTCTTATTTTTGCTCAAAAACATAGATTGTGGTTACTCGTTAGAACCGCCTCGCCAAGGCGGTTCTAGCGAGTACCCACAATCTATGTTTTGAGCGAATATATGAAAAATATCAGATTTTTTTATCTGAAAATTTTCCATTTTTGGAGGTAAAATTTTCTATATATTTGAATAGGCGTGTTTTCGTAATGAATTTAAATAGATTGTTAATTAAATGGAGTTTTCCTCTGATTGTTTCAGTCTATAACAATGTGCCACACTGGAGATCCCGGACACACTTTGTTAATAGATGTTGAAGGAAATTTACCTTTGACGTGTCCGAATGAAGGAAAAGTCGTTAATTGTGCTATCTGGGGAAATGGGTATGTATATTCGGTTATTAAACGAGCGCTTGTTATTACGCAAAATGTAGAATGTAGAAATTTCTATTTTTTTCCATTGTTTTTTTTTTTTTTTTTCATTTTTCATTAGCCCGACTATACGAAATGAATACAACTGTTATTGAACATTAGTCATCGTTATAACCTTAACTTTAGTGTCATGAGGTTGTGGTTGGTCTATTCATTACGAAAACACCCCTATTCAAATATACTGAAAATTTTACTACCAAAAAATGAAAATTTTCAGCTAAAAATTTCTGATATTTTTCATATTTCTGCTCATAACATAGATTGTGGGTACTCGTTAGAACCGCCTCGACGAGGCGGTTCTAACGAGTACCCACAATCTATGTTATTGAGTAGAAATAAGAAAAATAATGTATACCCCTGTAAACCCCAGTTTTACTATATAAAAGTGGTGTTTAAGGGGTCATAATTATATAGGTATAGTTTCGTGATGTTACGAAACAGCGATTCGCTTTACGTAGACAGACGTATAGAGGACAATCATAAAAACAATACATCTCCCAGGCGATACTAATGGAGAATATTTTTTTTTTTTTTTTTTTTTTTTTTTTTTTTTGTTGTTGTTTTTTTGTTTTTTGTTGTTTTTTTTTTTTTTTTTTTTTTTTTTTTTCATATTTCTACATTTTACATCGATTTTGACTATAGCGAGCAAAATGTAGAAGGAAAAAATAAATTTCAACATTAGGCCTTACCTTTTGCAATTTTATAATTTCTGCATTTTGCGGAGTAACATGCGTTCCTTCAACTCAAAGTCGACCCTATAACGTCGATCACAACGTAGCCAACAAGACCAAGATCAGCATGTGTATGAGCGCAGTCCGATCACGGTCTTCTAAATTCGTCAATATTTTCTGCTGTGCCCAATGATTCTTAAAAGAAAATTGATGCACTTTCAGGGGAGACAACTTTTTTTTAAAATAGTTTAACCTCCCTTCTGAAAAGAGATTTACTGTAAATGAAAAGAATTGCTCCCCTTCGAAGCAGGGCCAATTTGGAGATGAGATTTAATTAAGTATACCTTTAGCATTTAAAGTGACTATCCCTGTCAACATTGTGAAAAGGGGTCTACTTTAAAGGAAATGAATTAGAGTAGATCACATTTCAAAAGGGAAAGCCAGCAGAATATCACAAAAAAATCTCCCTTGCTCCATTGGGAGCATCCAGTCCTCTTAAAGCTGACACATCCCCTCATTTCAGAAGATATTTTTTTTTACGAAAATAATGTCGGAAACTGCGTTTAAAAGTCTTTTCGGTTCAAAAGTTACATGCGTTCAAAGTCGTTCTAACTTGTGTTGTTATTTATAATTTAGTAAAAAGCTACCTCACAATGCGCTTTTCTGTGATGTCACCGGTTATCTTTAAATTTTACTTTAACTTTTTTAAGCCTTATTATTTTATCAGCCTACTTAGTTTGGTAAAGATACATGTAGTTAAAAATCTATTACTATTGAATACTTAGACTTTGTTTTTAAAGCTAGCTTAAAAAAGACGAAAATGATTTAATTAAATTTTAAAAACATTTAAAAAAATAATAATAAAATACACACGATAGAGATCACTATGCTGGAAGAAAGTCTTGAAAAAAAAAAAAAATAAATAAATAAATAAAATAAAATAAATGAAAATTACATTTCGAAAGATTTTTACCAAATGTATTTCAAATTTCAGTAAGATTACTTCAACAAAAGAACTTTAGATTAATTTTAAAATTTTATAAAAATCTAATTTTAGAACTTTAACTTTTATCAAAACTTCAAACTGATTATAAAAATGTATAAGCACTGCAGCCCTTTATATAAATATGGAGGGGCTTTGTTTCTGTCTACATACTTTGCTTGAATAGTTTCAAAAAGGAGTGTTTTAAATATTTTTAAAATTACTGATAAGAACAAGTGACATCATTGTTTCCTTATAAATATAAATGAGATAAAAATGAGCAAAAAAACTTAAAACCTCTATAACTTTATAAGTATTTGGAATATTTCAAATGCAGTAACACCACTGGACTCCCAATCAACATGTCTTTCATTTTAGCATATATACAAGCATACATGAAATCAGGGGATGCGTCTGGTTTAAGCAAAAATAATAGTAATGATAATAATAATAATAATAATAATTATAACAATGGTAATAGCCATCGCCGTGGTTGTTTTTTTATTTTTTATTTTTTGTTGTTTATTTTTGGTGGTGGTGCTGCTGCCGCTGCTGTTTGTTTTTGCAATGATAAAATAAGAGTATTAAACCATTTATAAATAATAATAATAATAATCGACGTTATTTATAGAGGGTAACACATTTAGTAATCTAGTACTAATCTTCCATGTGGCCCTCTTTTTTTTTGGGGGGGGGGGGGTGGAAACCAGTACTAAGCAATGTGGATAAAGTCTCTTGCTCAAGGAAACAACACTTTCAGCTCGTGGGGATCGAACCCGGTACCTCTCGATCTCGAGTCCGGCGCTTTACCACTGCACCACAGCGCTCCACGATGTATCTAGTGTTCCATAAGAGGAACCTTGTAAACAATGCAGACCCAGATCATACGCCCCATAACGTCGCGTCTGATCAGGGTCTACAATGTTTGTATTTTTTCTGTAGAAATAACAAAAATAAAATAATTAAAACCTTCCTGTAATTGGACCAGGACTTGTCTGACGATTGAGGTAAGGGTTCCGTTGGGCATTAATAGGTTAAAATGGAACAAATTAGTAGTTTCTATATTTGTTTCAGAACCAAACAGGCTTTGTGGGCGGAAGGAATGATCAACAATAATCTGTGCGACCATTATTGTAAGCCCTCATGCAAAGGACAAGCTAGGTGTAAATGTATGTATGATGCAGTCGAACTTCAATGGCTAGAACATCTTTGAGACCATGGGAATTTTCATTGAAGTCAAACTTCTTTTGAATCATGGAAATTTGTTCTAGACATGGGTATTTCGAGCCACAAAGGGTTAATCATAGCACTAGATCTGAAGGCAAAAAAGACTTATAAGAATGTCTGTTCGATTTCTAAATCTAATGACGAAATCGATATTGACCGAGTGGTATCGGCAAAGTTCCGCTATGCTGTCCGAGTTTCTTTGTTTTGGCAGTGTCTGTAATTGATACGATGTTGACAATTTTGTTTTCATATATATGTATGTACTGTATTACTTGTGGATCATTAATGATTTGCCTTATTTGACCTTAGTATTTGGATACCATAATTTCTTTTCTTACGAGTCGCAACATCTAACAATTCTTGCTGATGGAGATCTGTCTAAAACTGTTTGGTAATCGGTCGCCGTGTTTTGCGGCGTTCGATTTTGAACTGCACTGCTCACTCAAGCTGTCTGGCCAAACACTATGGGTGAATGCGACAAATTGTAATTGCACACCCAGTGCTTAATGAAACAAAATATATTAACCAATTTGTCCCTAATGGACTCTTCTACCTCAACTCTTTGAACAGGTTCATTACCTCTATAGGGGTGTCTCGTTAGTTTTTATTATTACAATAACCATGTTTTGTATGAATTTCTTAACTTTATGCAAATAGTGTAGAACATGATCATAGGCCGCGTTCTGCTGCGTCTGATCAGGGTCTACACTGTTTGCCAATGTCGCTTTTAGGGGACGCTAGGCATAAATGGGGTAATGTTTGCAGATACAATATGCAACTGTGGTGCGCATGGGCATTGCAACATGATAACAGGTCTATGTGAGTGTGACCTTGGTTACTATGGTGAAGGATGTGACGTGTTTGATTACTGTTCCTATTACGAGGATTTAAACAACAAAACAGCGTGTACTGATGGCGGTAAGCTTAGCCCAGCAGACACACAACATCAAAATGACGTCGTATTAACGTCTATGCGACGTGATCACGTCGCTTCGACGTTGATACGACGTCATTTTAACGTTGTGTGCCCACTGGGTAGCATGCTTGGTATAAATGCCAGAATACAACATTTTGAAATATTTGTCTTACTTCCCCAGAAAATAGTTTTTGACATTTCATGCAAATTGCTTCTTTTGGAGATAATTTGCATGACGGGTCAAGGCCTTTTTTCTTGGAATAATAAGAAACATTTCACATCAGTTTGTTGTCTGCTGCATTTACCTAAGGAGTGACATTACGAGTGTCTAATAGTTACCCTTCTTTAAGTTCCCAGCCATGTCTAGCCCCTAGCCTGTAGAACAGTGAGTGAATTAATGGTTCAAAAATATAAAAATTGTTTAGTACCTTTTTCTTCATATCTTGGATGAACAGTGCGAAGTTAAACTGTGATGTAAGGAATAAGGAAAAGCAAAATAAATACGTACATAAGTGTTGTCGTGTAAAATGCAAATAAAGCATCCTACTTAATTTCTTAGTGGACTGGCTGAATTTGATAATACTTTTACTGCCATGCCTGGAAAATCTTAGTGATGATTAGTATACCAGACCTATAACCGATGAGTTAATATAATGGGCGAACGAAGTGATTCTTTGTGATACTCGTATTGTCTCATAGAAACATTTATGTATTTAGTACCTATTTATTTGTGTCTATTTTGTGATATTTTACATGATACAGCTAATTTTATATAGTAGTATATGATAGAGTTTCATAAAAACGGAGATGGATCACATACCACACAGACAAGTCGCTAATTTATTCAATTTCCTCGTTAGTTCTGAAGCAAATACGTCGTTAATTTTACTCTAAAAAATAAGTGAATACACCCAGGAAATGCCCCGATAACGAAACACAGCATTCTGAGGCACCACGAAAACATACCTATATAATTTTGACCCCGTTAAACCCCACCTTTATATAATGAAATTGGGGTTTACAGGGGTTTACACTATTTTTCTTATTTCTGCTCATAAACATAGATTGTGGGTAGTCGTTAGAACCGCCTCGACGAGGCGGTTCTAACGAGTACCAACAATCTATGTTTTGGGCAGAAATTTGAAAATATCGGCATTTTTATCTGAAAACGTTCAGTTCTTGGTGGTCAGATTTTCAATATATTTGAATATGCATGTTTTCGTAATGAAAAGAAGGAGAGAAATAATGAAGAACAAAAAGCAAACGTCACATATGAAACCACCGATGCGCTGCAGCAGACGAACTATGTATTAGTACATCTTAACCCCTTTGTACTGCTGTCCAAAACGTTAAGCAAGTGCAAGATGCCATAGAACGCAGGGTCTATTCAGAGTTAAACTGTCACTCATTCAGCAGAAACTGTCATTCATTCAGCAAATTTATATACATCAACAGACAGACAAATTTAAGTGTGAAACAAGTATGATAAGGAGTTATATTCGATTACATTGTATGCATATTAAGTCAGTATTATGTTATCAAAGGAAGGCTTGTTCCAGGAATTTGCAGGGCTGTATATAAGCAAGTTGTAAAAGCTCATGGTGGGGATAGAATTGGAGATTCATGTATATTTCCCTTCGATTACAAGGGTTTTACGTTCAACACTTGTGTGGATGAGGATGTAGTAAGTATTAATTTGAGTCCGGGAACAGCGTGTTTTACAAACTGCCTTTACGCCCGGCGAGGACTGAGATCCACGCAGGCTGATCAAAGTCCTTGCTATCCACCGGAAGACGCTTTGGATCTTTGGTTACCCACAGTGACCTGCGAAAACTCTAATCAAACTGCGCTGATGCGCAAGGTAGTCTGAATCTTCGCGGAGCGCATATGCAACCTTGTAGGAAATGCCGTTTCCTGGCACTTTTTTTTATATTTGGCCCTCGCAATGCAAAATGTGCTTTCAGGGCATATACGGGCAGTGAAAGCCGAGGTCACGTTAGTCCTAGTCGTGATCTTCTCGGTCACTTACAGTATCATTGGATGTTGTTGAATATATTGTTGTCTAGCAAAGATACTTATCAGATTGCGCGGCCCAGGTGGCTGATTTGGAGATTTGCTGTTGGTATATGTCCCCAAGACTTCTTTCGCATGGCTGTTTGCGGATTGAAATATACCACCTCATGACAAAACAAAATGGCATGTGCGCTCAGCGAAGACTTAGATCAGCCTGGCCATCCGTCCATTCAAATCAGTGTCTTTGTTGTCCGCATGAGGAAAGCTTGGGTCTTTAGCTAGCCATTGAATACACAGCTATGACTGATCAGATCAGGTCGGATGCCCAGGCTGATCTGAGGTTTCACTGGGCGCATATCCATGTTGTTGGTTTTGTCATGAGGTGGCTCAAAATATATGCCATAATGTTATTTGGTCCTGCAATATGAACTTGTTTGATGATTGTGCATGATGTAAAGTATGACATCTAGCATGTTTGGCTACTGATGTATAGTTACCTATATGCTTCCTTAAAACGTAGGTAACAGTTGACTTTTGATATAAGCAGTGAATCGATGTGTTATAATTAATGTATAGACCATACAATATGTCTCGGCATAAGCTATCAGTGTTCTCTAGTTTCTAAAACACATAGGTCACAGTGATCTATATTGATTTTGATAAGACATACACATTAGTTGTTTAGAAGCGTTAACCTGTTCGAACAAAACCTCTCAAACAACACTTTTTGTTCACTCTAAACAGAAGCGTAGAAAGTGTTCCTATGCGTGCGTACGTGCGTTTGTGTGTGTGTGTGTGTGTGTGTGTGTGTGTATGTGTGTGTGTGTGTATGTGTGTGTGTGTGTGTGTGTGTGTGTGTGTGTTGAAACAATATCGATGTTAATTCGAAATGCATATTTATTCGTCGACATATGCATACAGTGATGGTTGGTTACTTGATTTCAGCACATTGCCTAATACATTTTAATGAGAGATAACTGAATTCTTTTGTCTCTTTTCTGAAAAAGGGTCTACTCTAAGAGGAAAGAAAATTGGGATGAAATATTAGCCTTTAATGTAGGCCCCTTTTCAGAAAGGAATTGTTCTACGGGAAAGCAAACAGGAAAAATATACGTGAAGATACCTAGGAAAAGCCACAATCACGAAGTACGACATTCCAGAGGCATAAAAAGAAGGAGAGATAAGGAACGAATAAGGACAGAACAAACGTCACATGTAAACCATAGACGCACAGAGTTGTTTCCCTAAGAACAAAGAGGAAATGGCAAAATAATCTGCCAAGTCTGCCATTTTCCCTTAATTTGTTGTATTTCAAGATATGCTTGTTTGTCTGCAAGTACCTTTTTGTAGGTTGGACCGCCATTCGCCTGTGGTGGCGAGTTCAAACAAACATCAGGATACATAGATTTAGGGCAGTGGAGTCCAGGTAGAAAATACACCGTTGCTGCCTGGGTCAGACCTGCAGGAATAGATAATATACGTCGGGTAAGACAATATGTCTATAAGTATGTTATAATTGGAAAGGTTTATTTCATTACGAAAACATGTCTATTCAAATATACTGAAAATTCTACCACCAAAAAATGAAAATTTTCAGATAAAAAAAAATTTGGATATTTTTCATATTTCTGCTCAAAACATAGATTGTGGGTACCCGTTAGAAACCGCCTCGACGAGGCGGTTCTACCGAGTACCCACAATCTATATTTTTGAGCAGAAATAAAAAAAAATAATGTATACTCCTGTAAACCCCAGTTTTACTATATAAAAGTGGGGTGTAAGGGGTCAAAATTATATAGGCATGTTTTCGTGATGATAGCCTATGGAAACAGAGAGCTTTGGTGTTTTTACATATGAGCCAGCGCATGACAAAACCTGTAAAATGGCATGTGCGACCAGCAAAGACATAGATCAGCCTGGGCATCCGCCCAGTCTGATCAGGGTCTTCGCTATGCGTTCAGTGGGTAGCTAAGGACCCAAGCTTTCTTCATGCGGACAGCGAGGACTGTAGTACTCTCCACAGCGTCGTTATGCTATCAGTTATGCCATACAATGTATCTCGGTCTCTAGGTATTAATTTTATGGAGGCTTATGATGTTTATCAATAACACGAGCTACGACACAATTTGACAAGCAAATCATTGTGCAGCACGTGTGTACAGACGAAAGTCGCTAAAGTACGAACGATCAGCTGATCACCAGTCAGCTGAAATCACCGCATATCCTACCTTTATCATGTTGAAAGCGATAGTACTCATTTTAGGAATTGGTTAGACTTTCAACATTTGCAGCATTTTAACATTTGACAGCCTGTTGTCAAAAACTACCCTTCATATCATTGATAAGATGTAAATAATTATTCCAGGTGTGACATAGTCTCATAAGAAAATGAAATGAATATGAACATCACTCAGTTATTTGATTTGATAAACTTGTCATTCAAACTCAAAGTTCAGTTCTTTCTGGACAAAAATAATGCTGAAAAAGACAAGTTGTGTCTCATTTAACACAAACAAATCACCACCTGTCAGTAGTATAGGACGGTCAGTACAAGTGGCTTTCTTTCAGATTTAGTGTAATAAAGAAAGTCTAATGGATTCTGAAATTAGTAGTAAATTCTTTTTCTGTGCATAATTCCTGTTATGTGCGTTAGGAATGTAATCCATTTTTTACAGAAATACGTCAGTATTTACCCTTAAATACACGAAAATGTTGTTTAATGCGAGAGAAATCTCGGTTTAAAAATGACGGCTAAATCAGTCTTGCAGTCATCCGTGTCACTGACGTAGAAATGTATTCATTTTCATTGGCTGTACGATTCTTTACAGCCAATGAGATCGCTTGCTGTTGCTGACTGGCTTTCCATGTTTGCAGCGAAGCATATCTGATCATCATATTTTTCGGAAACCAGGCCAATGCCTTATTAGCGTTGGTTTTCGGGTTCAACATTAAGCCGATACACTCCGCTGTAGATATAGGAAACCAGTCAGGCGCCGCATGCGAACTTTTCTGCATAGTGTGTGAGATACTCACGATACCTATAGTACGAGCTTAAGCTGTGCAGGTCGCTTAAGCTCCTTATTATTACCATGTTTTATAGTTATTCGTGTTTTTAATGCAAATAGTGTAGATTCTGATCAGACGCTGCATTCTGTGGCGTCTGATCTGGGTCTATGCTGTTTGTCAATGTCCCCTTTATGTGACGCCAGGAAAAAATGGTTAAAGCGAGACAACTCCATCCGAACATTTTCTGTATCTATTTACTTTAAATAGCGAAAATAGAACTTAAATTAATTAGAAAATGGCTCAAATACGAAGTATGGACTTCGCGAGGCACCAAAAGAAGCAGAGATGAGGAACAAATAAGGATAACAGAAACGCTACAAATGAAAACACAGACGCACAAACAGATAACCGCATCAGAAGAACCGCCTTGGATGACGTCATGCAGCTCTGCCACGTCATGCAGATACCAATTACATAAACAAGCATATTCAAATATACTGAAAATTTTCTCGGGGGTGCGGGGGCGGCGGGTAACTCGGTACTAAATGTGCTATGGGTTTGCGAGCCAGTATTTCGAAATCTACCCCATTCATATACCTGACCTTTGAAAAAACAGACCCATTCATATACTTGATCGTCCGAAATGTTGACCTATTCATATACTAACTTTTGATTTTATACCCATTTAATGCTGGTAGTTAGACAAATACAGCAGTCATTTCATTGAATACGAAGAGAACAAGCAGCCTTGACAAATCTCTGAGCAAAACAATGTACGTATTTACCGGGATGTCAGAAAAATAGGGCCTTTAACATACGAATCAAGAAAAATCGGGTCAGTCAAATACTTTTTGTTGAAAAAAGAGGGCTAATCATATACCTGGCTGCACTGAAAACGATGGCCATTCGGCATGCACATCCGTACTATGTCATATATAGGAAGTTACCCCCAACACCCATCCCCCACCCCCGACCCTCCCTCCCCCCACCCCCACCACCCGTGAAAATTTTACCACCAAATAAATGAATTTTTTTCAGATAAAAATTCTGATAATTTTTTTTATATATTTCTGCTCTAAACATAGATTGTGGGTACTCGTTAGAACCACCTCGGCAAGACATTTCTAACGAGTACCCCAGTGTATGTTTTTGAGCAGAAATAAGAAAAATAATGTATACCCCTGTAAACAAGCCTTTTCAAATATACTGAAAAAATTACCACCAAAAAATGAAAAAAATTCAGATAAAAATTCTGATAATTTTTCATATTTCTGCTCAAAACATAGATTGTGGGTACTCGTTAGTACCCACAATCTATGTTTTTAAGCAGAACTACGAAAAACATGTACACCCTGTAAACCCCAGTTTTACTTAATAAAAGTGGGGTTAAAGGAGGTCAACATTATATAGGCATGTTTTCGTGATGACTGGGTAATACAGAACAGATATTTAAATGCATTGTCTAGCAGATAAAGTTAAATTATTATATCTGCCAGAATTGAGTTCAAAAATATTTCTGAATCTTAATGAAGTTTTGTTCTCTGCTTTATAAATACATTTTCAATCTGTCTTTTTTGCGCTTATTTTTTAGACTATAGTTGGAGGCGTATCTGACTGCAACGATTTCGGATTTAATTTCAATTCCGGAACGTTCCGAGGATTTCTAAAACTTTCAAAGGAATGTACAAGAGATCTGGATGCTGGAAAGCCATTTATTGAGATAGGTCAATGGTACTTGGTGGCAATAACAAACAACGCTACACATGCAGTCATATACCAGAATGGTGAATTCAGAGACAGCAACACGGTATATTTTAATGTTCATTAAGAAAAACTAAACTCTTCTGCGACTTACGTTACATTAACATGCCTTGTAAAATGCATATTCCTTAGGCATAGCTCTAGATGTAGGTACTTTTTGAAACAAAAACAAAAAAATCACACTTTACTTATTTCTAATGAGCACCCACATCATTGAGAAATAGCTAAAAGCTATTTATTGCATAAAAAGCAGTGCCGCAAGTTATCAACAGCCGTGCATTAACCCGCAAAAAGCCGTGTATTAACAAGGCAATTCACGCGCTGTTAATGCACGGCTACGTAACATTCAATATGCTCGTACCCGGGCCACAGATTTGAAGCCGTCACGAGACGTGTACTGCCCGGTCCTAGAATGAGCAAAGTCCGTGGAAATTGCGTTCGCGAGACATCGGTGAAAAGGCGAAACAAAATAGTGCATGATATAACACAAAATGTAGCAAATGTTTTCAATTTTTATGCAATAATAGCGATCAAATATGGTTTTTCAATGCATTAACATTCGCCAAGTCCCTTGGGAAGTGTTGAAAACCGCGGCCATCGGCATATGCTTTCAACACCTCCCACGGGACCTGGCGAATTTTAAAGCATGAAAAACCATGTTTGATCCCTATATTATCTCTATAGCCCTTTAATCTATCGCTATGTCACCCATGAACATTCAGAACATAATTAGAAATACTGAATAATATTACAGCACTAAGCATATAAAACAGATCTTTTATCTTTTATTATCAAAGATTGGTAGACATAATTACCGAAAAATCTTTTAAAATCACAAAAATCAGAAAAGTGCATTATAATATTTACCCATATATACTACTGTTTGTATTGTATACCATAGAAGAACAAGAGGGTTACATTACATATACATTTACTCCGCCCCTTGCGTAAACAGTTCCAATGTATCTAATGTTTATTGACAGCAGCCAGGAATGAAGTTACTAGTTTGGACAATCCAGCGGTCATGCATGAACTAAAATTTGCAATGAAACATGCTATGTTATGTTACCAATATAACGTAGGCGGTTTTTTCTTGGTTTTCTTTAATACCTACTGCAAACTTAGCAGTAACATTAATACACTGGCTATCAACAACAGACCTCTCGTCAGTAGCAATTCGTTCGTATATGTTAGTACTACTAAGCTCTTGAACTAAGGTATTTATGTAACGGTCGTCACAAAACAAAAAAATTAGTAGCACCTTTATCAGATAAAGCCAAAACATACTTCCTATGAAATAAAGTTAAGAAAATAGGAGGCACGTTTTACACGTGGCAGACACCATAATAGTGCGATAAGCTGCAACATCAAAAAACAAACTTACTTTCTAGCATATGCTCCCATAGGAGACGATATTCAGCAAAGCCATGTACATTCGCACAATCTCATCACGAAAACATGCCTATATAATTTTGACCCCCTTAAACCCCACTTTTATACAGTAAAACTGGGGTTTACAGGGGTGTACATTATTTTTCTTATTTCTGCTCAAAAACATAGATTGTGGGTACTCGTTAGAACCGCTTCGCCGAGGCGGTTCTAATGAGTACCACAATCTATGTTTTTAGCAAAAATATGAAAATTATCAGAGTTTTTTATCTGAATTTTTAAAGATTTTGGAGGTGAAATTTTCTATATATTTGAATGGCCGTGTTTTCGTAATGTCACCATAGTCTTCGTTGTTTGCATGAAGAAGTATTTCTAGTGACCGTTCAAAGGAGGTTCTTCTTTTGCATTTCTTCTTTGTTTGCTCGTATGTGATTTCGTACGTGTCATTTGTTTTAACATTATTTGCACCTAGTCTGTCTTTCATTTTAGTGCCTCGGGAAGGCTGTGCCCATTACGAAAACATACCTATTCAAATATATTGAAAATTTACCACCAAAAACTGAAAGTTTCAGATAAAAAATTCTTATATTAATTTCATATTTCTGCTCAAAACATAGATTGTGGGTACTCGTTAGAACCGACTTGCCGAGGCGGTTCTAACGAGTACCAACAATCTATGTTTTGAGCAGAAATATGAAGAATAATGTATACCCCTGTAAACCCCAGTTTTACTATATAAAAGTGGGTTTAAAGGGTCACAATTATATAGGTATGTTTTCGTGATGTTCGTGATTGTGGCATTTCCTTGGAATCGTCACTTATTTTTGCAAAACACTTTAAGCATCTATACTCATAAAGGAGACTAAATCGACATTGTGAATATCTGATGATGTCAACTGGAGTTTTAGTTCTATTTGATTCAGAATCTGCAAAAGATTTTCACATGAACTAAGGTCATACACTTGACACATATGAATATTGAACAGGAGCACAACATTCACTACAATACTGCATGACCCAAACATTAAAAAATATTCACAAATACGGTCTGTTGTATTTCAGGTATTGATGAACCATTTACCTACAACCAGGGGGTTTCGTATTGGTGGAGAGTTCTGTTGCCCTGTAGATTATTTCAATGGCTGGATTAGAGTAAGTTACAATATTCGAATGTGCGATTGTTATTGTATTGAAATTTTGGCCTCGGCACCGCATATCCTACAAAATTGCTTATGCGCCAAGATTTTTATCAGCCTGTGCATCCGCGTAATCTGATTAGGGATTTTGCCGAGGCGGTTCTAACGAGTACGCATTATCTATGTTTTGAGCAGAAATAAGAAAAATATCAGAGTTTTTTTATCTGAAAATTTTCAGTTTTTGGAGGTGAAATTTTCAATATATTTGAATAGGCGCGTTTTCGTAATTAATGGCGAAAAAAAACAACATCCCATGTGTAGCCAGCTTGCAAAAAAAAGTTGTGTTTTAGAGTGTTTCGTCCAGTAAGCAAAAAGTTAAACACGCAGTCAGCAGACGTATTCGCGCAGTTTGCTCAGGAACTTCGTTTACCGCTTACAAACTCATAAATTCCACTGAATCAAGAAGGGCAATTGTCAATTACTGGCGAAAGTATGTGCACACATTCTGGTTAAACATTTAGAAAAGTAAGCTTGCCCACGAAGAGTGAGTAGATTATCGCCCCAACATGACCTTAAGAGTGTTGACTTGGCCGTAAAATTCCAACTCAAACAGACAAACAATACAGGCATTGGGCACATGTACTGTAGTATATAATGATACAGAAAGCCATTGTGAGATCATGCCCAGCAGGCACATGACGTTAATACAACGTCGCCTCAACGTCGATGCAACGTCATGACGTTGCATCGACGTTGAGCCGACGTTGTATAAACGTCATTTGCCCGCTGGGTGCACATGCGCTAGTTGATCTGATCCTTAGTCTGGCGCATACATCAGAGGCCATGTTTTGTTACGTTGCGTCTAATTTGATTTTCTTTGCAGACCGTAAAGGTATGGAACAGAGCTTTGTCCAATGAAGAGATAAATCGGTCCATGAACAATATAGGGACTAGTAATTCAACAGTAAGTATGCTTGTTAGTAGAAGAACAGTAGAATCTGTACTGTAAAATGCTTACATTTGAATTGTGTGACGATGAAAAGGCTCTTCGGTCTTTCCGCTGAATCCGTCTGCATGCCCGGCCCCTTGGCAAGACCACCTGTCTAGATCTTTGCCTGGCGTTTCCCCTTAGCCTATCGCTTACGTAAGCCTACGCAAATACGTGAACGAAAAGCATATTGTCTGGCGATTCTCGCCTAACCATTTTCTGTTACCATATGCCATAACGGGTATTTTCCTTGACGTAGTTCATTCGGTGGATATTTAATTTTAACGCCATCTGCGGTTATGATGAACCGCTGAAATAAATATCGACTAATACTGCGAGTTTCATAACCTATATCCGATACGCAAAAAAAAAAATGAAACGGCCATTATCCGCTGTCATTGCATCGCAAATTAGTGACATTTGTGACTTCGTTGCCCCGTCTGTATGTAAGAGTCACTGCATACTGCAGAATTTATCTAGAACAGAAAACTCTAATCGGAGTGTGTGGATGCGCTGAATGACAGCACAGTTGTAAGTTGTACAGGGTGCAAGTAATAAGATGAAATACATCAAAATATGAAATGAAGCAAAACATAGCCATTGACTTGGAAAGATTTGGTACCAGCAATTCAATTAGTTCTTACTTCTGGCGGTTCTAAGGCAGGGGTTCTTGTGTTGGTAGGTCTTTGTGTGGCCTTGTGGATGTTCGCTGCGGGGCTTTTGACCAGTTTTTTTAACAAAAAAACTATGGTTATTAAAATGGTGAGCGTTGGCAGGCACTCTAGCGAGCATTTGGTTTCTTTGAATAACTCAAAACCATTCAAAATATTTAAATGGTACTCAGTACGATTATAAAATGGGGCATGTACAAGAATGATAACTCTCTCTCGCGCGTTTTGTTTTCTAGCTATCCCCCTTTTATACAGACTTTTTAACTCATCTGAGCACAAGGTGAACTATTGTGATCGGCCTGCTTCCGAAGTACGTCGTCCGTCGTGTGTCGTCAAAAGTTTCATCAAATGACATCTATCTCCTCCTAAATCACTGAACCAATTTCAGAATAATTTAACACAAATGTTCCTTTTATGCCCCATTACCAAAATTGCTAAAATGGCTCCACGCCATTGAAAAGATGGCCTCCAGAGTAAAAGTAGAAACATCTTTAAATGACAATTCCTTCTTTGCCAGAGGCCCGTTTCAAAATATTTTCACAAAAATGTTCCTCTTATTTCTCTTTACTAAAATTGCTAAAATGGTTCCATTCGGCTGGACAAAATGGCCACCAGAGCTAAAAATAGAAAAAAACTTTTTAACGACATCTCCTAGGTCAGTGACCTGATTTCAAAATAATCTCACGGAAATGTTTTTCCTGTACCTCTTTACCAAAATTGCTGAAATGGTCGCCCTCGGCTGAAGAAAATGGCTGCCAGAACTAAAAATAGAAAAAAGACTTTAAACGACATCTTCTAGGTGTGCATAATTTCACAAAAATGTTTCTCATATGCCCCTTTACATAAGTCGCTAAAACGTTTTGCTTGGCTGAACAAAACGGCCGCGGCAAAGCTTAAAATAGAAAAGAAAACACTTTAAACGACATTTCCTCCAACGCCAGTGCTGTGGTTTTAATTAATTTCTCACAAATGTTCCTCACATGCCCCTTTACCACAACTATTTAAATGCTTTCGCTTGGTTGAACAAATGGCCATCTGAGCTACAAATCATTACGAAAACATGCCTATATAATCTTGACCCCCTTAAACCCCACTTTTATATAATAAAACTGGGGTTTACAGGGGTATACAATATTTTTCTTAATCCTGCTCAAAAACATAGATAGTGGGTACTCGTTGGAACCGCCTCGTCGAGGCGGTTCCAACGAGTACCCACAATCTATGTTTAGAGCAGAAATATGAAAAAATATCAGATTTTTTAAACTGAAAACTTTCATTTTTCGGTGATAAAATTTTCAGTTTATTTCAATAGGCATGTTTTCGTAATGTAGTAAAAAAAATATTTGAACAACATTTCCTCTTAGGCCAATGGGCCAATTTTAAAATAATTTTACAGAAATGTTCATCTTATGTCTCTGTACAAACCTTGCTAAAATAGTTCCGCTCGGCTGAACAAAATGGCCGACAGAGCTGAAAACAAAAAAAAAAATCTTTAAAGAACATTTCCTTCTAGGCAGTGGTCTGACTTCAAAACAGTTTCACAGAAATGCTCCTCTTATGCCCATTTTTTTCAAAATTGCTAAAATAGTTCTGCTTTCTTGTATATCAATCCACGTCTAAAAAACATCTAGTCTAAAAGAAAAGAATGTGCTCGCAAGGGGAGCAATAGGGAGCCGTAGCTTCACTTTAGAGCAGATCCGTTTAAAAGGGAACCAAGACCAATTTATTAACATAGTTTAAAGTATAACTATTCCCTTTATCTTAGGCATTTTGAATTCGTGCATTACATAAACGCCTTTTTCTTGATTGCGCAACATATGTTACATGTACATGTAGCTCTCTGACGCATGTACCCGTAATTGCTGTGTAAGTACCAGTAATTGCTTTTTGGCTACCAGTAATTGCTCATTGTGGACCATTAACTGCGATTTGAAAACAAGTAAATGTTACTCGTGTACGAGTTATTGCTGTTTGAATACCAGAACTTGTCATTTGGATTCCAATAATTGCTATTTCGGTACCGGTAATTGATATAAGGTTACCAGCTAGTGAGACTTGGTACCAGTATTTGTTATTTGGGTACCGGTAATTGCTAAAAGAGTACCAGTAGTTGTTTGGATACCAGTAATTGCAATTTGGGTACCAGTAATTGTTATCTGGATACATAAATAAGGACAAAGTCACGGAACATAGTCCTCCAATGACGAGGTTAGTTATAAGAATTGCCAACTTTGAATAGCATATTGTCGAATTAAGAATAAATGCAACTAAAATACCGACTTGGAAGATTGCTGAATGACAAATACTTAAGCCGATTTATTACGGATGCCCTCATTCATTGACAAAATTTCCCGAAGCAAAAATACATAAAAATACAAAATTATCGTAAACCCGTATAGATAAACCAAGCATGTTTTCAAAATAAACGTAGCGACAGGACATGAAAATATAAATTACCATGTACATTATCTATATATAGTAAACTGGACCACAATTTCAGAGAACTTGTTTTCTGACATATGCACCCGACGAAGACTCCATGCAGCCTGCGCATTCCCACATTCTGATCAGAGTCTTTGTTGTCCCCATAAAGAAGCCGTTTATCATTGGCTATCCAAAATGAACTCAGTGAAGATTCTGATCAGACTGCGCGAATGCGCAGGCTGATCTGAGTATTCGCTGGACACCCATAGCGTATGATACGTTTCCTGACGCGGCGGCTCATATTGTAAAAGACAGATAATGTAATCAAAGATAAACCTCTGACTTAATTGAGAATACTTTTATTAAAGGTAAGGCTCTCCTTATCTTTCTTGTAATGATAGGAATGCATTCTTTTCTTCTTATGACCAAAACCGGTTTAAACTTAGGTCTTGTCAAAACGTATGGGACGCGTTATCATACCATTTAGATAACATTTTCATTAGAACTTGCGCTAAGTTATACAGACGAATTGTGGAAATTCTGATGGGTAGCTATTGTGTTCTGTGTTTTTTTTTGTTTTTTTTTTTGTTTTTTTTTTTTGTTTTTTTTTTTTTGTGGCTGATTTAGTTTTGTTTTGTTATGAATGAGATTTTATATTGTCTTTTTCTAATGATACACAAGTTGATATTGTTGAAGCTTTTAACTCATCATCAAGATATTTGAACGACCTCTTGATCTTACCAAGACAATTTTTACTTTAAATGGAATGGTCTTTCAAATTTTTCCTACAAAACTACAGTTGAACAAAGTTAATTTTACTGATACCGAATCGTAATTTTTAGGTTTGCATTTATCAGTTCGGCGGTTTCGTTTTATCTAAAATTTATGACAAGCGCAACGACTGATTTTGACATTGTTAACTTCCGGTTTTTGGATTGTGACGTTCCTCGTGCCCCTTCTTATTGTCATACATTTCTCAACTTTTTCGGTTTGCAAGAGTCTCTATGCTGATTTGGCTGATTTCAATGCTCGTATAGTATAAATACTTTGAATATCAGAGGTATCGGTATCATGAACTTTGGAAAGTTTTTTTCTAAGTTTTGTCGTCGAAACAAATAATTGGTTTCTAAATACGATACCGGACTACGAACGCTTCTGCAACAAGGCCTATCGGAATTTGAATTTAATGATGGCTTAGTGTATAAGTTTAGAAAAATTATAGGTAAATCTTAATTTTCTGACCAATGAAGTATAATTGTGATATGTTATAAACAAAAGGGGTCTGCTTGCTAAGAGATTCACCCAATCACGGTTGACCATTTTACATTGCACATCCCAGGATCGGGGTTAAGACTCTATGAGGTCCCGACTTGAAAATATTTCATTTATATGGTCTGGGTCGGAACTTTTTATGTCTGTTTTCTCGGGCAACCTGGGTTTAACTGGTGGTTCAAACCAACCTCCGATTTTTGTGATTTTGTGTGTTCTTCGTTTCCAAAGGCAATGCTTTTTGACTCTTATTTTTCTTTTCCTCCAGTCTTCCAAGTGTTGTCATCTTTGCTTTATAACAGACTTTATCTTTGATTCATTTGTCGACCTTAATGATGCATGGATAAGTTAGAAACCTCCATGCGGCCCAAATAAATATATGTTTTACCACTAAGAAAGTAAAGGGCGAGTGTTTGGATCCCATAAAGCTAGCTTAAAATCCCACCCCAACCCCATTCCTCTAACCGCTCACCTTCCGGCCGAGTAATTTACACATACAAATGTTTTATGCCCCGCCACCAAAAAAGTGGCGGGGTATTATGTTATACCCTCTGAAATTATGAGTGTCCGTCCGTCCATCTGTCTGTCCGTCCGTCCGTGCGGGCGTCCGACAGCGCCCCAACCATTCGTCTGCCCGCAACTCCTCCTACAGTTTTAGGCCAATCATTTTCAAACTTTACAGGCGCTTTAAGGATGGTCTGAAGATATGCATATTGTTTTTTCAGAATCCTGAAATTATTTTTTATCACATTTTTTATTTTCATTTTTAACTTAGACTTTTTTCGAGCCCTAATACTACAGAAATGTACAGGGGATATGTACCTTCTGCCCGCAACTCCTCCCACAGTTTTAGGCCAATCCTTTTCAAACTTTACAAGCGCTTTTAGGATGGTCTGAAGATATGCATATTGTTTTTTCAGAAGCCTGAAATTATTTTTATTACATTTTGTTTTCATTTTTAACAGACTTTTTTCGAGCCCTAATACTACAGAAATGTATAGGTATTTACCTTCTGCCGCAACACCTCCAACAGTTTTAGGCCAATCCTTTTCAAACTTTACAGGCGCTTTTAGGATTGTCTGAAGATATGCATACTGTTTTTTTCAGAAGCCTGAAATTATTTTTTATTACATTTTTTTTACATTTTTATCTTAGACTTTTTCCGAGCCCTAATACTACAGAAATGTCTAGGGAGTATGTACCTTCTGCCCGCATCTCCTCCTACAGTTTTAGGCCAATCCTTTTCAGATTTTACAGGCACTTTTAGGATGGTCTGAAAATATGCATATTGTTTTTTCAGAATCCTGAAATTATTTTTTATTACATTTTTTTTTTGCATTTTTAACTTAAACTTTTTTCGAGCCCTAATACTACAGAAATGTATAGGGAGTATGTACCTTGTACGCGCAACTCCTCCTACATTTTCAGGCCCATCCTTTTGAAACTTTACACACGCTTTTAGGATGGTCTGAAGATATGCATATTGTTTTTTCCTGAAATTATTTTTTATTACTTTTTATTGTATTTTTAACTTAGACTTTTTGGTGTTTTTTCTTTTTTTTTTTTTTTTTTTTTTTTGAGTTATGAAATAACTGTTTATTGCTTCTCTTCATTTTTAACTTAGATTGTTTTCAGCCCTTATACTACAGAAGGCATAGAGTATATGTCCCTGTGTGGCGGGGCATGGTGCATGGCATGCAGTTTTATTTCTATTGAGTTATATATTCAGTTATGTTTGGGTAACGGAATTGCATTCGTGTTTAGGAAATGGTAACCAACTCTGATTGTCATCTTTACTATTTGCTCTATTTAATTGTATTCGTCAGTCTCTCCCTTTGATGTTGAGAACTTGGTGTGGATCTGATTGTATCAGATCCTATTTCAGTTAATTACATTTTACTTCTTTGTTATATCATTGTCTAGACTGAAGCCTTGTATGATGGACTGGTAGGTCACTGGGAGCTTTCAGACTCCAGCTTGCCCCCATGTGCCGGCATAGATCACGGTGGTGTCGACTGGACTTTACAAAATGGGCAAATGTTAAGCGGTAGGTTTGCGTTATTTTCTTAACGTGTGTGACGAGGTTAAATATTTGCAAAACAACACTCTTTCATCCACTATTTGCAATTACGTTTCTTTGTATGTGATTCTGCTCACCTGCTCCTCATGACGAAAACATGCCTATGTAATTCTGACCCCCTTCAACCCCACTTTTATATAGTAAAACTGGGGTTTACAGGGGTATACCTTATTTTCCTTATTTCTGCTCAAAACATAGATTGTGGGTACTCGTTAGAACCGCCTCGGCGAGGCGGTTCTAACGAGTTCCCACAATCTATGTTTTAGCGGAAATATGAAAACTATCAGAGTTTTTTATCTGAAAATTTTTAGTTTTTGAAGGTGAAATTTTCTATATATTTGAATAGGCGTGTTTTCGTAATGTTTTCGTTTATGTTATATTACGAAACGGCTTATGGTTTCCCTTTCTAATAAATTAAGCCGATGTTATTGAAGTATTCAATCTAGCGTTTCGATTTTTGTCAAAAGCAAAGATAATGATAACTTAAGTAGATAAAATATATAAAAATCAATTAAATAAAGCTCATTCCTCTGATTCTACAAATACTTATAAGATAAGTTTAGATTTGTCTGTTTCCTCTTCCTCTTGGGGTCTGGGAAGGGCTGCGGTTTGTGATTGTGGCACTCCCTGGACTTTTCTCTTACCTTTATTTTATATTATTCACCAATTATAGAGCCTTATACATGGTAAACATTCACATAGTACAGCCGTAATAATCATCTTTACGATTTTATAGTTCTGATACTAAAATCACCAAACATTTGAGCAGAAAGGTCAGAAAACTTACCCTTGATATTCAAGCCAAGCGAAGACACGGATCAATCTAATCAGTACCCTAACCGAGTGCATTTAAGACAGCCACGAACAAAGAGGATGACTTCGATTCGGATATAGTAAACATTTCGTTTTGGATGGTGGTATCGTTTCTGCTGCATCTTTGGAGTATTTATTTCGCAGCTCTTTTGTTTAGTTTTAAAATGTTTTCTTTAAACACTTTGACATAATATATAGAAAATAACATGTGAAATAGGACAAGAATGAAAGCCGTCTGCTTGTTTGGTTGCGACAGAAAAAGCTATGTGACTTAGTATTGAAATAATTATTACGAGTATAGTACATAGCAAACTCAAAACCCAATACACACACGTACGTACATACATACATACATACATACATACATACATACATACATACATACATACATACATACATACATACATACATATACATACATACATACTTATTTATCACTCGTTACAAAATTATGTTCAGCGAAAAACTGCATGCATAGTCGTTTACCTAAATGTGGTTTATAACCTTGAGATAAAACCAGAAAACTGCTGGAAGCAGAATTTTCTTGCTATTTCTATACAAATGAACTTGACAAATCGAATGAAAAAGTTCTCGATATACTTTATAAATCTACTTGGAAGCATACGATGTCCGTTACCTGCATTGTGTTTGGTTACAAATAATGGCGAGAAACAGAGAAACTCTTCTGAAATAATGACGATACCTTTACTTGAAATATATTAATTCCGAGCATGTACTTTCAGACATATTCTAACCGTGCGTGCTCAGATGAGATCGGGGCCAGTCTCGCCACAACAGGCGCAGTTAATTTAGACAAGTTTATGGGCTTAGAACTTAACGTACGATTTGCGCATGTCCAAACAAAAGTGCATGTGTCTTCTTTCCTCACAGGGCATGCATACTTTGTATAGGCCCGTCAGATTTTATAAGCCGTTATTGTTACAAACCCGCTGCCCATAAAATGGGCCAGCGCACGATAAAATCTACAATAAGATTTGTGCGACCAGCGAAGGCTCAAATAAGCTGCGCATCCGCGCAGTCTGATCAGTTTTTGCTGATCGCATGCGCCTTCTATAGCTTCCGGGCTATCCAAACCAAAGAGGTATAAACGAGAACGCATCCTATACTAGATGGACGTAACGGCTGTTCTCAACAGGTCACACAGATCTTATTGTAGGTTGTGTTGTACGCTTCGGACATACCTGTATACGAACTGCGTAATTTGTTGTAATTTTAGATATCCATTGCAATATCAGCCGTCTACTCATACCTAAAGGTGTAACAGTCTACTTAGATCCTTATGTTGGAACTGCAGGTGGTGGAAAAGTAGATATAACTGCAAAGGTTGGTTAGAAAATAAGTCACTAACAACAACTCAAATATCAAATGTCAGGCTGTCTATCTTAGTGGTCTACAAATTTCTGTACGATTCATACTAGCAATATTGGGGGTTCTATATTCTATGTCGCTAACCAATAGATGTATTTCGTCCAAAACATGTGACCTCAGCAAACAATATAGACCCAAAGCAGACGCTTCAAAATTAATATGCGGGATCGAATCAGGATCCTCACTGTTTGCTTTAAACATAAGAATTTCTGTAACAGAAATAAGAAAATAAACTAAGCGAAACCCCATATAAATTGAAAATGGACTATGCTATCGTGAAGTTGAAAAGGTTTACTATGCTTTAATGTGTTAACTCAGGAGGGGCTTCGTAGGTGCTCAAGCTAATCTTTTCTATGCATTTTGCATATGCGGCAAAGTATGTTTATCTTAACAACCGCAAAGAATTATAGTAAATAATTGCTAATTGTAAGAAATTTAGTTTTCAAGGAAACAGCAACCAGAACAGGTGATAAAACGAAAAACAAGAAAACTCCGTATTGTTTACGTGCTCGAGCGAAAATATCTGTATTACTATTGTTACGCCATGCACGACGTCTACAAATGCTTCTTATACTATAAACGACAGCGAGGATCCAGATTCATTAGTGGGTGCGTTCATGCATTGCTCATAGTTTTCTCTATCGATATATTCTACAAATATATAACACAGTTATTATGATAGCCAGTAAAAAATACCCTCAATAGAATGTGACCATTCACAGGCTGATCTGGGCCTTCGGTGCCTTCGTATGACATAAATACGTTGCGTATCATATACAGTAGACTCTCGTTATCTCGACTTTGTTTTCTTGAATAACCGTTTATCTCGTAGTGAAAATCTGACGCGTAGCTTGATAAGGCATCACGAAAACATACCTATATAATTTTGACCTCCTTAAACCCACCCCACCCCCTTAAACCCGCTTTTATATAGTAAAACTGAGGATTACAATGGTATACATTATTTTTCTTATTTCTGCTTAAAAACATAGATTGTGGGTACTCGTTAGAACCTCCTTGGCGAGGCGGTTCTAACGAGTACCCAAAATCTATGTTTTGAGCAGAAATATGAAAAATACCATAATTTTTATCTGAAAACTTTTAGTTTTTGGTGATGAAATCTTTAATATATTTGAAAAGGCGTGTTTTCGTAATGGTGTTCACTGTTTGCCGTTTTACTCGCAGATTTTAGACTCATGAACAGGTAGTAAAGTAGACTTGTTCAAACTTTAGAACACATACTGTAAGGACTTATGGGTCCTGAATATAGGGATCAAACATGGTTTTCATGCATTAACGAGGGAGGTGTTGAAAACCGAGGCCGGAGGCCGCGGTTTTCAACACCTCCCTAGGGACCTGGCGAATGTTAATGTATTGAAAAACCATGTTCGATCGCTATTATTGCATAAAAACTGAAAACATTTGTTACATTTTGCGTCATTTCTTGCACTATTTTGTTTCGCCTTTTCACCGATGTTCCGCGAATGCGATTTCCACGGACTATGCTCGTTCTAACGCCAGGCAGTACACATCTTGTAACGGCAGCAATTCTGTGGCCCCGGTATGGGCATATTGACCGTTACGTAGCCGTGCATTAACAGCGCGTGAATTGCCTTGTTAATACATGGCTTTTCGCCGGTTAATGCACGGCTGTTAATAACGTGCGACACTGTTTTTTATGCAATAATAATTAGTCTAATTACTGTGTTATCATCTTGGCAAACAATAATGTATCACACTTATCAAGGGCTCTATTGTTTTCCACTCATCTGGCAGTTTTACACACAGCAACGGGTAGAAAAATTGTGAAGATTTAAGAAAAGTATGGAAAGACATTTTTAAAATTGCCCGACTATTTATGGTAAATGTGGTAATGTTACAGGACATACAGATTGATGGGATAATAGATGGTATAGGTGCAGGATATCGAGGATCCACGAGTAGCTCTGTGCCTGGGGCTGGTGGTATGCAGGGAGAGTCGTACCTTGGTATGTTTGTTTAAGTACTGTGAAAACTTTCTACCACACGCACTTTTATTATGCCGTAAAACTGGCTGTAGATGAGCTTTCATATTGGCCATGCGAAACATGTTTTCGGGCCTGTGCAGACAGCCAAGACCAAGATCAGCGTCTGCAGGGCCCATCATAGTTTGTTTAAATGGTGACTCGGAGCTGACCTTGACTAATTTTACGTCAAGATCAAATTTGGTCACTTATGCATTGGTATGGGAAAAAGTGGAAATTGTCGATTTTTCGAAAATCATTGTTACCTGTAAACTTAATGTATGCAATCAACTAAACGAAAACAAAATAAAGCTGCATGGATACCAAATGTCATAGACACTCATTGACCTTAATCCAAGGTCACTAAGATATTAGAATTATTATTATTATTATTATTATTATTGTTGCAACAACTGGGGCAGTTGAAGCAAAATCTAATATGAAGCCCGTATGACATGGAGGAACAAAAGTTTGTTCAAATGGTCCAGGTCTCTTGACTAAGATGGCTGACATGACCATATTTGGTAAAACCCTTCAAAAATCTTCTCCAAAACAGAACGGCCGATGACCTTGAATATTGATATGCAGCATTTGGGACTCGGATTCTACCAAGTTTGTTCAAATTATGATCCTTAGTTGACTTTGACCTGTTTTCCGTCAAGATCAAGTTCTGTCACTTAGGCTTTTGTACGGAAGAAAGGGTTTTCCAGATTCTATTGTAACCTGTGCCTTCAGTTGAAATATGCAAACAGCTAAATGAACTTCTACAGATACCAAATATCAAGGTTATTTACTGACCTTAATCCTGGGTGCCTAAGACAGAATGTTAACTTCTTTTCCTCTTACACTACTGGGTTGATTAAAACCAAATTACATGTGGAGCCTGTGTGATATGAAAGAAAGACAATCTGTTCATGGGACCTTTGGCACGAATCCAAGATGGCCACCATGCTCATGTATGGTAAAAACCCTTTGAAAATCTCCTAAGGAACTGAATGACAGATGACCTTGAAACCTGGTATGCAGGGGAATTAGGCTCTACCAAGTTTAATTGACCTTGACCTATTTCAGGTCAAGGTCAGTTCGGTCATTTAGGCTTTTATGTGGAAAAAGGGCTAAACAGTGGATTGTTTGATTCACTGGTAATCTCCCTTTCGTCGTCTGTCGTTTGTCAAAACAACATCTCCGCTGAAACCACCGGGCCGACTTAAGTCAAATTTCATGTGAAGCCTTCCGGGGATGGGGAAACAAATGTTCGTTCAAATGGTCCAGGTCATGTGACCAAGATGGTCGCCATGAACGTATATAGAACTACCTTTCAAAAAGCTTCTTCTCTTGAACCTGTGAGTCGATTGCCTTGAAACTGAGTATGTAGCATCTGGGACTAATGCCCATTATAATTTTTATGAGACGCGTCTGGGTTGATTCTGACCTATTTTATGTCATGTCAAATTTGGTCACTTATGCTTTTGTATGGGGGAAAAGGCGGATTTTTTTTACGAATACAATTGTTGCCTTTGAACTTTTTTTTTTCGAAAACTATTTTGCCTTTGAACTTATGGTATATGCGATCAGTTAAATGAGTAATACAAGCTGCTGGGTTAAAGGTCATTTAGATATCATAATTGAAACGTGTGTTTTCTTTTAAAAGCCAGGCAAAGTGAAGCCAACTTTCATACGACGCCTTTATGGTATAGAAGAACGAAAGTATGTTTAAATTGTCCAGGTCACATGACCAAGATGACTGCTATGACCATATATTTACAAAAAGACTCGTATAGGCAGAACTTTTAAAAATATGTTTGTCTGAAACACGAAGGGCCAGGCCTTTGATATTTGGTATGTAGCTTCATCAGAACCATTATTTCTGTAAAGTGTCTGTTTTGCCAACATAATTAAAGCTAACCCCAGTCAGCATTCTACGTAAATCTATATCGGGCCGTCATCGGCCCGTCAGGGTAGCTGACGGGCCGATGACGGCCCGATGTAGATTTACATAGAATGCTAGCTGGGTTCCATACTAACTTACTATAGGATACAAAGACCAAAGTCTTTTCAAACTGTACCGGCTACCATATCCATGTTTTAGTCATATGATGTGCGCCGCTGAAGGGTCTAAAAAGGATTGGATAAACATTGTAGATTTTCCGCCATTTTTACAACAGATAGCTTTTGTGACTTCCTGTCTGTTTTCCTAAACACAAAATGCCTACTGAAAATGGGTATTGTGCCAATGCTGACCATAATGTCTATGTAGCTAAAACTGCATGGCAAATGGTACCCAGAGACGTCTGTTTGGAACGAACATTTTGGCATCAAAACACAGTGTGTGCTAGTGTTAATTCATAGCCTGTCATTGAGGTGGGAAGACAACAAGACATGATAAGGTTTCTTCTTATATTAATTTGATATTAAGTTGTCTGAAATAAGAAGAGATGGTGTCCTTTTTTAACTCAAATCAAACTGGAATGGCACTTATAATAATGATAATAATAATAATGATAATAATAATAATAACAGAATACTCATCGAAATCTCTTTATTTGCTTTTTGTGGCTGAGAGGTGAAACCAAATTAACATATTATCGTCTAGGTTTTATTTTTCATACAGCAGGAGTTTCGAGCTGTATGAAAAATAAAACTTAAACGATCATATGTGGGCCGCGCCATGAGAAAAGGTGTTTTCGGGCATATGAAAAGGCGCAGATCCGCGCAGTCTGATTAGGGCGTTTGCGGTCCGCTAAGAACAATTGGTCACTGTAGCTCATAATGCAGTATAATTTAGTTCCTGATCAGGCTACAAGGCTCCTTTTGCCGATATGAATCTTTGGTGTTCGCAGTTAGCTCCAAATCTTCTTTTCGCATGCTGCGGCTTATATAACAGTGGTGCTTCCCCTGAATGTGCATCATTTCACCTGAATCTATTATACCCCCGCAAACTGTTTGTGGGGTTACAATGGGGTGACAATGTTTTCATGCTACACGACCTTATATCCAGATGTTACAGTTTGGTTTCTGCTTCTTATCTATCAGAAGGTAGTCATTACTTTGCAGGGCATGTAATAAGCACTGCTTATTGACACTTATTGTTAGGTGCTGGACAAATTGCGACTGCTATGAGTGCTAACAGGGGAGGAGGTGGTGGAGGTCAAGGTGCGGCCAAGTCATCCGATGGTCGTGGAAGAGGCGGGGGTGGTGGTGGATACAGTAGCGTTGGGTTTGTTTATTTGCGTTCTGTCCTAACCTTTACCACGATCTGGGCTAGTTAAGCAAACTAAAAATTGATATTAGTTTTCGAATTTTTTCCTCGAAAACAGGATTCGATCTTTCATTCAACATGTATCTACTGGAGTCAGCTTTCATGAAATTTCAGATGCTGTTTTCTGAGAAAAATAAGAAAATATTTCAAAAGGTCTGCTGAACTTTCTACCCAGAATATAAAGTGTTAAAAGAGAGAAAAGGCGATGAATAATCAGGATTTTGGTTTAGTTGAATCATTAATGACATTTACTGTTAATGTAAATACCATAAAAACATTGCGAGTTTGCATAAATGACACTTTGCAAAACATCTAAGATTGCATTCATTACATCTGAATAGGGAAATAATTTGCTCATAAACATGCTCGACTACATATCTTTGGTATATTCCTTTCCGCTATACATTTCGAGTTCTAATGAAAGTGATGATACATTTTGCAAGGCCTACATACCGTATCGGATAGAAAGACATGTAACTCCAGATCAGATGCCACAAGACGCAGCTCAAAATCAAAGTCTACAATGTTTGGCACACATGTAGCAATATTTAGAGGCATGAACAGTTCATCAAATGACCTTGTCCTAATTTTCAGCCAAATATGGTAAACAGTTAAGGTGTCCGAATACAAAGAGTGAATAGGTAAAAGTATAATGCCATGTTCAAAGTTAAAATACAGTAAAACCTCAGTGACTCGAACACAGAAGACTCGTTTACCAGAGCTAATTCAAACACGCTTTTTGCCCCTAGGAAATTCTTCCGATAGTGCAATAAAACAAATATTTTGGGTTATTTTATGATTTTTTTTCCTTTTTATGATAAAAATGTACAGTTGACTCTCGTTATTTTGAATGTCAAGGGACTTACTGAAACACTTCGAGATATCTGTACCTCGACATATCAGAGTTGAGAGAGTGAGGAAAACAATAAATTGAACAACCACATTTAACAAATAAATATGTAATTTGACTCCTGAAGTTATATATATATATATATATATATATATATATAAATATATATATATATATATACATATATATATATATATATATATATATATATATATATATATATATATATATATATATAATGTGGAAAAGAGGAGAAATTGCTCCTGAGGAGCAATTTCTCCTCTTTTCCACATTATTTTGTTACCTGTTGTCATAGTTTCATTTTAAACCAGGGACCAGATTTTCACTTCGAGATAAGCGGTAATTCGAAATAAGCGAGTTCGAGATAACGAGGTTCGACTGTTTGTTATTTGTACTCATTGCCTCATCAAGGCGAATCTAATGAGTACACTAAACATACCTTTTTATAAATCGAAAAGACATCCATAAATCATTCTCAATTTTCGCCTAACCTGATGCTATGATTAATCCTCAGTGGCTCGAATTACCAGTGTCTGGAACAAAGTTACATAGTCCCAAAGATAGTCGAGCCACTGGGGTTCGACTGTAGTGAAAAAAAATGTCAAGGAAGAGACACAATCACAGAATAATAAAACCAAAGGGAAAAGTAAAACATTTTTGTCAGTACAACGTGACAAAACAATGATAAACTAGGCAGACAGCTCTGTATTCCACAATAAGGTAATAACAAGTGCAAACAGGACCCACAAAGCACAAAACCAAGATATTAAATAGAACTAAACACGATACAATAACCGCGGATAGCAAAACAAGGCACATTATCTACTACAAGATTGCTAAAACATTTTCATAGCATACATCCTAACCGTGTCTCTGATTTAAAGTGCTTGTATAAACAGACGTTGCTCTTTATACTCTTGATATTGAGATTCCCAAACTCTTTATCATACTTGTCTCGGAAATCCATTACGAAAACACGCCTATTCAAATATAATGAAAATTCTACCACCCAAAAATGAAAATTTTCAGATAAAAAGAAATCTGATATTCTTCATATTTCTGCTCAAAACATAGATTGTGGTACGGTTCTAACGAGTACCCACACTCTGTTTTTAGCGGAAAAAGGAAAAATAAGGTATACCCCTGTAAACCCCAGTTTTACTATATAAAAGTGGGGTTTAAGGGGGTAAAAATTATATAAACATGTTTTCGTGATGTGAATATGTCCGTTTTGGTACCTGTGGATGTGGCTAAAACTGTAAGCTAACTTGTAAACAGTTTAGACCCTGACAAATGCAAATGGTCCACGTATACACTATTTGCTAAGGCTTGTCCTTACTTAGGTATAATTCGGCAACAATCTTATGTGTTTTATTTTAACCATTACAGCTCTCTGGCCTTATTCAGCAGACAACAAACTTATGATATTTTCTTATTATATCCCCTGCAAACTATATTTACGTTGTCTGTCCGTCCGCATGTCCTGCCGTTACGTTTTGGTTCCTGCTTCTTATCTTGTAAATAATTTATCAGTTTATCAGAAGGCAGTCATTAGCTTGTGAGAGTATCCAAACACCACTGCTTATTGTCAATGTCACTCCTTGTATTTTGTTCCTTTGCAGGAAAATAGGCTTTGACGTTTCATGCAAATTAACTCGTTGAATGAAATGATAAAACTTTATTCTTTGGTGGCTTCTGCTGAACTAATCACGAAAACATGCCTATATAATTTTGACCCCCTTAAACCCCACTTTTACATAGTAAAACTGGGGTTTACAGGGGTATACATTATTTTTCTTATTTCTGCTCAAAACATAGATTGTGGGTACTCGTTAGAACCGCCTCACCGAGGCGGTTCTAACGAGTACCCACAATCTATGCTTTGAGCAGAAATATGAAAAATATCGAAATTTTTTATCTGAAAATTTTCCTTTATTGGTTGTAAGATTTTCAATATATTTGAATAGGCGTGTTTTCGTAATGATTTATCCAGCATATTAAGCATTAAAATGCATTATTAAATCTGATTAATAACAGAAACCATGGCAGCAGTTTACGCGGCGGAACTGTATCGTCACCTGCTGCGGGAATGGGCAATGGTGGATTGGTGTATGGAGATGATGATCTTACAACCCTCTATCTAGGATCAGGTGGTGGTAGTGGTGGAAATGCTCTTGATCTTAAGACAAACCCTAAAGGTACCACTGTTATCATGCTACTTCTGTTATATTTATTTGACTACCACATTATGTACAAACATAGCGAACTTTATGCAGTGTTATAATCTTTCGAAAATCATCTGCACATATTCAAACTTCAATGGCTAAACGCCTTTTGAACCATAGAATTTTGTTCTAGTCATGGAAAGCTCGACCAGTGAGGGTAATCACAGTGCCAGGTAAGGAGGCAAACGATGATACTTTAGGGACACCTTTTCCACTGTCTATAAAATAATAGTATGGTTTGTGTACTCATTAGATTTGCCTCGATAAGGCCATTCTAAATACAAACAGTATACATTTTATGATACAATAATAAAATGTCTCTCAAATTGCCCTAAATATCGGTTTGAATCAGATTAACTAAACGACGCATCGGTGTTCGAATTATTCAAGTTTCACAGTATATAACATGCCTGCATCTAGCTAGCAATTTTATGTGAGTTCGTCAGCGTAGAATGAAATAAAGAATACAAATAGGTATACCCAGTAAATACCAACAAAAGCATAGCTTTCCTGAGGCACAAATAGAAGAAGAGGCGGAAAGCAATGACCTAGATCAGAATGTACATTTCTACAAATCTGCTAACACAATCTCTGAATACCGCAAATTGAATGTATAGGCCCTGCTCAAGGGTAACACACTGATCCGGCCGGATTACACTTTGGTTACTCTGGCTTCCTGCATCATGTTTCGCCACCAAACGCAAACCTCCTCGTCTTCGAGAACACGTTTACAAAAAATATGTTAGTAAAGATACACAGAAAATGCCACACTCATGCAACGCAGCACTCTCAAAGCACCAAAATATGAATAATAAATAATGACAAAACAAACATAACACAATCAAACCCGACGCATGAACAAATAAGAGCTGCAACAGAGAAACCGCCCTGGGAACGGTCAGTAGAAAAGATACTGGGAATTTACTAGGAAACAAAACCAGATTTTCTCGGGCGAAACTCCATCCTTAATTCTTATGCAGCACCAAATTTAAACATATGTTCAGCCCGCATAAGGGTTCTCTGCCTTACAGTGAAACATTACAGTAAAACTCGCATACAGTTGACTCTCGTTATCTCGACCTCGCTTATCTCGAATAACCGCTTATCTCGAAGTGAAAATCTGGTCCCTGCCTAAACATGAAAATCTAACAACAGGTAAAATTATTATGGAAAAGAGGAGAAATTCTCCTCTATTCCACAATATTTTCAATATATCTCTAACTTCAAGAGTCCAACTACACATATATTTGTTAAATGTGGTTGTTCGAATTATTTTGTCCTCAATTCTGCAAATCTGGTATGTCGAGGTACGGATATCTCGAAGTATTTGAGAGAGTCCCTCGAAATTCAAAATACGAGAGTCGACTGTATTCACAAACACTACGATAGATTAAAACAAAGGGCTTCGTGGTGATCTGAAGCTAGAACACAAGCAAAACACAAACAAGAGCTATACAAATATGGAAAATTTACATCAAAATCAAAGCCGCGAGCTTTCTGTGTATTCGAATTAATGTTTCTGTGCATTCAAATTAATGAAAATAAAGATTAATCATTTTTATGGACATTTTAATTTTATGTTTAAACAGGAGGTCGCGGTGGTAACGGTGGTGGGGCTATTAAACTGACAGCTGCGATATCCATAACGGTAAATGGTGGTATCTTTCTTGATGGTGACACAGGACAAGGCGACCTACCACCTACAGATGGAAAAAGGTATCAAGATGATTTAACAGAGAAAAGTAATGCCGAAAATAGAAACTCAATTTATATACTGCCAGAGAGGTTTATTTGGCACTTGGGCATGGTTGTCAAGGAAATTATTTAATGTTTGAGCATTTATACAATTAACTCTTATTATCTTTACCACTTAGCAAATTCAGCAGACGACAAATCGATGATATTTTTCATATTTCAAATAAAAACAGTTAGCTTCTACTATTGTAGACCAGAGAGATGTAATCGTTACTTGTTCATGTGAATTTGATTTCGGATGATTTGTTTGTTATTTGTTCGGTTAAAAAATTTAATGTAATGTTCAATGATATAATTAATGTTCCGTTGTTATCATCATTTATGTTGCCTCAGCCAGAGGATTGGCAACTTCATTTCAGAATGTAAGCGATCATCGTTATTCGTTTGTGCTTGGTAACTTAGTAACATTACCATAGTGCACACTATATATTTCATTTTCTTTGGAATCACTGGGTCTGTTGTGGGATATTTGAAAATGGAGTTCTACTCATGTATACCCTAAAGGGCGTAAGCAGTGTTGCAAACTTCATTACTGCTTATGAAGTGTCTCAGTAAAACCGAGACTCCCATTTTCTAATCCGAAGTGAGTTCTTTGTTTCCAAAGGCAATCTTTTTGACATTTATTAGCCAAAATCATGCATGCCTTATCCGATTTAAAATTGACCTTCTTGACAAATATCTATCGTTAAAAGGTGTGAAAAGAATTGGGTGTATTCAGGAAAACAAAATTATACACTTAAAATATAGAACAGTCTTTTCGACTACACACATTACTTTATTCATCAATTTCTTGAACCCTAAAGTGAAAACTTAAAACGCCAATCACAACAATTGTCGTATGCTTTGTCATCTGCTTGTGATTTTAAAAGTCATTTTTGCAAACAGTGTGGACCCAGATCAGACTGCTCCTTTAGGAGCAGTCTGATCAGGGTCCACACTGTTTGCCTGTATGCAAAAATAGGTTTGAAAAGTCTGCAAGAATATTCAGCAGACGACATAAACAGACGACATTTTCAGATGCAGTTTTTCTTAGCGCTTTAAGGGTTAATATTAAATGATCATGTTTAGAGATTTTATTTTAGTTTTAGGGGAGTAAGCTCTGTCAGCATTGTTTTGTCTCCCTTCTGAAAAGAGGTCTACTTTAAAAGGCGATAATTTGCTTCCTTAGACAATTTCTTTCCTTCCAGTGTAGACTTCTTTTCTTCGTTAGGGAGCGAATTCTGGCCTTTTAAAGAAGATCTCTTTTGTCCATTAGAGCGCAAATTGATGCCTTTAAGAGTAGACTCCTTTTCAGAACAGACTTGATGTTCGGGAGAGCTAACACGTATTCACAAAAGTTGGTTTCCTTGCACCAAATGGCAGAAATTGTTTCAAATGTATTAAGCCTATCTTCAAATTTACTTTTAAGAGACTATACTTTTCTGTTGTGTTGAATACATATCGGAAGGCAGTACGGTCGCATACATGGTTATATAGAAAATATTAAATGCACTTATTTCAAAGGTAAGTAAAGATACGGGTTTTCGAAAATACGTTTCTACATAGAAATATAAACTTTTTGAAAACAAAAAATCAAAACAAAAGAAAACAAAAACAAAAAAAACACGGCATAGACAACAACACATTATTATATATATTCAACATTGTATAAGAGTGTAATCTCTCAATAATAAAATTGAAAGGGAATTATGCGGTTTTTCACTTGTTTTCACTTTACTTCAGGGCTGAGCAAATTGATGAATGACCCACCGTGGTTGCAGCGACTGTCTGCAAGTAGCTGTCTAAACAACGTTTTATAAACAACCGCTTTTTAGAAACCTGATTTTTAGAGAAAAACATAAACGAAGATCTGTAATTTAAAATATTTATTATTAAACGTGTATTTAAAAAAAAAAGATACAGCAAAAATCATGGGTCGAAGCCTCTTAAAAAATAAAGTTTCTCTGATCCCATTACGAAAACATGCCTATGTAATTTTGACCCCCTTAAACCCCACTTTTATATAGTAAAACTGGGGTTTACAGGGGTATACATTATTTTTCTTATTTCTGCTCAAAAACATAGATTGTGGGTATTCGTTAGAACCGCCTCGCCGAGGCGGTTCTAACGAGTACCCACAATCTATGTTTTAAGCAGATATATGAAAAATATCAGAGTTTTTTACCTGAAAATTTTCAGTTTTTGGAGGTGAAAATTTCTATATATTTGAATAGGCCTGTTTTCGTAATGCTAAATCGAAATTGAAATGATAAAGCATCACTAGTTTGAACCCCCGGCCTAAAGTACTGCACCATTCACCAACCGCTTTTGAATCTTATACATACCTTGTACTGCACTCTTCACATGTGATTATAATTAAAAAGTATTCTTGAAAATTCCCATTGCTTTCCGATAAATGCTACAGTATTTAACAGTTACAACAACACTTGTGTAAACTGTTTCCTCATTTTAGCTGCGTGTCCTGTCCTGCGGCCTGTAATTTGACTGGTTGCCAAGGTAACAGCCGTACATCATGCTGGGATAAATCCGGTCCAGGCGGAGGAGGTAGTGGAGGCAGTATATACCTTACTGCCAAATATGTTTCAATAGGTGAGTCTTAGCAACTCGGGTACAATCCGTGCAGAAACACGGATTTCTGATTAGCACATCTACACTCGGACATCCCTTAAAGTGTAACATATAGATCGCGTCAAGTGAAACAATGCCTTTTAACATGCACAAAATACGCAGATTCAGATCATCCTATGCATTCGCGAATCATTCGGGAGTGCTTCTCTCCTTTTATATATTCATAGTATCCAATGATTCTGTTGGCTGATAGTATAGGCTCTGATCTGACTGCGCTGTCCACATATACCCGAAGACACGCGGCCATATTGTAGTTAATTTAGTGCACTGGATACATGCTGTAATTTTTCTGCCATAGTTTACAACGAATATTACTTTTTTGATGTCCTGTTGACTTTTCTGCACATCAATGCCTTTCTGGAAGGGAAACAAAGACAAATTAGACAGTGTTGCAACCCTTGAAAGTGTTACCGTTGTCCATATATAATAATGAGTCGAGCTCAACATTCCCTATAATACGGCATGTGCGTCCATATAAGACTCGGATCAATTTGCGCATCTGCGCAGTCTTTTTTATCAGAGTATTTGCTGTCCACCTGAAGATGCTTTGGATCTTTAGCTACCCACCTGTGGCATGCAAAGGCTCTGATCAGGCTGCGTAAAGGCGCAGGCTGATCAGAACCCTTGATTGGCACACATTTTAATATTGTAAGAAAAGCTGTTTCACTGCTAAAATGGTGCATAAACTTTTATACTGCTTACAATAATTAGGTGTATTCGTATAATATATATGAATAAACATGAGAAACGTAATGTTAAATGATCTATTTTATTGTGATTAAAACATCAAAGCTAGAGCGCTTTTTATAAAATATATTTTCCTAGCATACATTGGCTGTCATTTTCCATGAGATAAGTTTATTGTCTATTGCACTAAAGTATCAAAGTGAAATAGTTTGTATAACTGATTTCGCTCTTGAAACGTACATGTGTATGCCGAAACGTTACCAAAAAGAATAATCGTTTTTGCTGTTGCCAAATCATTACCTCACGTTCAAACGTTATTACTGAAAGTTAGGCTACCTACCTTACCCCAGTCAGTAAACACGGATTATAGCTCGTTTCAAACACTGACATTCAAAGCTAAAGGAAACCACTAAATGAATCACGGAGCGCCCGAACAATACATAACATCAAGTAACAATATAATACAAATTATGATTGTATAGTGCAAGATCAAAATTCAAAACCAACAAAATTTATACGTTGCCTGTAATGATTCATAGATGAGATAGAAGACCTCCACGCGAACCGAACAAATATATGTTTCTACCGCTATGGAAGCTGAGGGAGAGGATATCCTGCTAAGCTAGTTTAAGCCCCACAATAATTTATTATTGACCCTTCCGAGGTGGTACTTTCATTGCGGTACTTTTTGTAAAATACTGTATAGTTTTTCATTTACTAATGTTTATATTTAACTATTATGTAAGTTAAAGATATATTCAGTTACACTGGACAACTGAGTTGTCACCTTTTTGGGAAAGGGCTGCTAACTCTGCTTGTAATACGTATATTCCTTTTGTTGCTGTTTAATTGTATTTGTCTGTCTTTTCCTTTGATGTTGAGAACTTGATGTAGATCTGATTGTATCGGTTCCTAAGTTCACTTATTAACTTAAATAGGTACGAAAATCCATCCCTGAACATTTCTTATATATGTGCCTGAGAAAAGAAAGTGTGCGGTAATGTCCATATAAAATTCGTACACATTGGTGTGTGGCTAAATGGAATATGCAAACAGTGCAGACAAATATCAGACTGCTCCTGGAGCAGTCTAATCAGGGTTTACACAGGTTGCCATTCATCTAAGTATTTTAAGAAAGGACTACAAAAAAAGCTAACTTTAGGCCAATAAAAGTATGAAACAAATGTTCGAAGTTATAGGCCTTTACCATACATAATATTTTACCCTGCATATTCTTGTCCAATGAACTTGTACATATGATTGAGCCTTGCCAATTTGAATTTATCTTCTACGGATACCGAAAACCTAATCAGACTGCGCATCAGCATAACAATTTCCTACTGCAGAACACACAAACAGACAGCAGACTGACTGCTCTGAATTGTTATTCTTTGCATATTCCCCGATATATTAGTTATTATGGTTTTAATAGCAAACATTACGAAGTGATCTATGTATAACGAAGTTTCTCGATGTAGTGAGGGTTTTCCAATGTAAAGAATGGTTTTAAATCCAGGGATAAACAGAGTGTCAGCTAGAGGTGGACTTGCCGGTATAGGAGCTAACAACAACTGTGGCGGTAATGGGTCACCAGGAAGAATTCGTATAGATTCTACT
Source organism: Anodontia alba (assembly GCA_964016985.1). Lineage (NCBI taxonomy): Eukaryota > Metazoa > Mollusca > Bivalvia > Lucinida > Lucinidae > Anodontia > Anodontia alba. The sequence continues at coordinate 34,248,716 of OZ024831.1, read as the reverse complement.
GTGCTTAGTGGTAATGTTTCTGCGGAGAATGGCAAACTGGTGACAAAGAGTCTAAAAAATCTGTTCTTTGTAAGTCAGTTACGCTGTGTCCTAAACCTTTGTACAGTAAACTTTCTGACAAATTGTATAAGCCGATAGTGCAAATCTTCTACAAAGTATTCTGATGAAACAAAAGCAGGCAAACAAGTATGAAATAAAATGTTTGCAATTTTATGACAGTTAACTTATTAATATAACTGAGGAACAGAACACATTATAGGGGCCCTGGTATTTGTGTTACAGGGAGAGAAACTTACAGAGCCTGACCGGGTACCAAACCTCATACCGTCGGTTTACCCTTCCGGGGCTCTGCCGACCGAGTAAACCGGCCAATATTGTCACTTGGCCCTGCTTAGATTATACTGCGAATTGGCTCGAAACCATACCGAATGACCTCAGCCTTGGAGTCTAAAAAGTGTTACACGGTTATAAAAAATGAACAACTCTACAGGGGCTCGAACTCGAGATTATCGGATCACCGTTCGATTATTCAACCAACCGACCTATCCTGCCTCCACATTCACATTCCCCCTGCTTAATTAGATTTGTCTATGAATCTGCTTTGAACGTCGCCGGACTAGCGAGACATGCACATGAACCAGAACTTTTGTCACTTCTGTTATATGGTCTACCGACCGAAAAACGCCACTCCCAAGGGTCATATTTTACTGATTAATTAGCTTTGACCCCGAATCTGCTTGGAACCTTGCCAGACCAAAAAGACAAGGTAGTACTGATGCTCTGCTCACGGTTCATGCCATAGAACTATTCTAGACACAAAATGTCACAGAGCTAGAAAATGTACAGCTATTCCTGGAATCGAACTAGGAACACTCGGATGACCGTTCCATCTCTCTAATGAATGAGCTATCAGGCCGCCACAGTCACATTTCTAATGCTTAATTAGAGTCGTCCGTGAATTGCTCGATACGAAGCTAGGTCAACAAGACAACGCGGTCTCAGCCGTTACCATTTACACTGAAAAATCTAATCCTTCAGGTGGTAATAATGTACAGGCGTACCAGGACTTGAACGTGCAAAGCTCGGATTACCTTTCCGGTGTTCTACCGGCCAGCCTTGTCACACATTTTTACCCGATTAACAAATTTGTCTTCGATTCTTCTCGTATGAACGCTGGACTCATAACAAATAGCAAATGCATTTGTTTAGCTAGGTAAACGAGAAATACAAGCGAACCCTGGACCCCTGGAGCCATTTTTGTCCTCTAACGACCTAAACTGTCCTGCTGCCATTGTCACATATTCTTCTCATCTTGCTAGATTTGCGCCCGAAATTCCTCGAGGCTCGCCGATTCAACGATACTTGCGCATACAGATGCACCTACCCTCTGTATGCATCCATATTGAGCTGCAATTGTCACATGTGATAAATATCAACAGCTGTAACCCAAAACCCTCGGGTTACTGTTCAAATACTTTACCGACTGCGTTATCCGACCCTAATTGTTATATTTATCCATGTTTGAATAAATGTGGTCGAGCTATCCGTTCATAGTTGTTCGTGATCAATCTGTGTAGGCTTTGCATGCACTAACCAGAGTAGGCAGAGTTTGTCTGAAGGACGCATTGACATGTAATGACGGCGAAAGGCAAATAAATGCCCTGATTGTTTATTTGTATGTCGGTGGTTTTATATGTGGCGTTTATTTTGTCAAAATTTATTACTCACGTCTCCTTCTTTTGGTATCTAAGAAGGCTGTGCTTCGTGATTGTGGCCCTCTTGGGTATCTTCACTTATGTTTTCGCTAAGCGTACATGTCACAATATTTACATTACCAGAGCATTTATAAAAAAATCCTATAATTAACTACTAGGAAGGAATGTTGTTCATACTTCAATGAATACATTGACTCACGCGACGTCAGTGACGTCGAAATAAACAATGGTTCTTTTCAATATGATTGGATGATAGCGACGTTATAGCGCCAATGACGCTGTACCGCTGTCAATAGGAAACCTGCGTGCAATTGTTTTCTTCTTTCGTTTTAGCCCTTAAACGCGGATGTTTCGTCATATGATGGAGGGGAAATAATGTAAATATAAGAAATAAATGGAATTCATTTAACGTTCATGGGTCACGAGCAAAGTTTAAATGTTCGGGGTTCACTTACTTTGCTCGTGACCCGATATTGTTCATACTTCGATGAACGTTAAATGAATAACATTCATCTCTTAAATGAATATTTTCTCACGTTACAGTTAGTGTGCGTTTACTTCGTTTTTACATGAAAAGTTTCATAAATGTTTTCTGTAAAATATGCTTAATCATGATACAGTCGACTCTCGTTATCTCAAAGTTCCAAGAGACTCTCTAAACAATTTCGCGATATCCGTACCCCGACATATCAGGTTTGCAGAATTAAGGAAAATCGAACAATAACATTTCATAAATGAGTATGCAATTTTACTCCTGAAATAGATATATTCAGTATATTGTAGGAAAAGAGGAGTAATTGCTCATTAGGAGCAATTACTCCTCTTTTCCACAATATGTTGTTATCCATTGTCAGATTTTCATGTTTAATCAGGGACCAGCTTTTCAGTTCGAGATAAGCGGTTGTTCGAAATAAGCAAAGTCGACATAACGAAACTCTATTGTATTTACATAACTATCACTCTCTGGGCTAATTCAGCAGCCAACTAATTGATGGCATTTTTCTTAGTTTGCCTAAAGAACTGGATTTGACATTTTATGACGTTTCTGGGAAAAATAAGCAAATGTTTCAAAATGTCGTCTTTTCATAATTTTACCCAGAGTGCTAAGCGTAAAGACTTAGCCTAGATATTGAGAAAGTTTTACAATAATAAGTAATATTTGAAATTGTTTTCATATTTTTTTCGAAGGACAAATAACATCAGCATTTATTAACGCTTAGTATGCCAGGGAAGATTCAGTGGATGACAGTTTAAAATATATTTCATATTTTTCCGAGAAAATAGGATTTGACATTTCATGCAGATTGTCTTAGGAGACAATTTGTACGAAGAGTCAAAATCTATTTTCTCGGAAAAATAAGAAAAATATGATTACACATTCATCTGCGTAATTTGCCCATAGATTGGTAAATCTTAAGACAGAAGCTTCATGATCGCAAGGAGTGTGAGTTTGTTTCATTTCTTCCAAAGGACCACAGTCAAGGTGGGCAGAAACTTATTGATTATCGACATACCATTTATGGCAATGAAGTATATAGGGGCTGTTTCCTGGACAGAGATACTATCAAGAGAAAACTGGGCGTCACTATTCCTCTTACTGTACACATCCGACGTCTAATGATGCCAGATTATTGTAAATACCGCTGCAGGTACAGTACACATGTATAATGTATTCACGCTGCATATTTGGACAGACGTGCCTGAGCTAACAAAATAAACCCAGATCAGAGGCCGCAGAACTTTACTCTGTTTGCTACTCACCCAGCAAAATTAGAAGGTAGTAGAAGGATTTCTTCAAATTTTAGGAAACATTAGTAAGGACTACAGTTTACTGTAAGTACCGCTGCAGATACACCATTATATCATCATTACCCCTGGGATTCAGACAGACAGACTTGAGCAAACTGAGCAAACAGTTTATACCTATATTAGGCGCCCCAGAACGCGGGTCTGAACTGATTTTTTACTATTTGCTTCTCACCTAGCAGTTATGGAAACATCAGAAGATGGTACAAATGATTTCTTCAAATTTTAAGACACATATAGTAAGGATTCCACATTATTTCCTCTGCAGGTACACACTTATACCATAATTACCCTTGGTACTCAGACAGACTTATCTAGCAAACAGTTTATACACAGATCAGACGCCTCAGAACGCGGGTCTGATAAGGCTCATCACTGTATGTCACGCACCAAGCAGTGGTACTTAGAGGGACATATCTGAGCAAACCGTTTAAACACAGATTAGACATCACTGTTTTCCACTTACCAAGTAGTTATAGATATGAGACGGTAATATACCATCACGAAAACATGCTTATATAATTTTGACCCCCTTAAACCCCACTTATATAGTAAAACTGAGGTTTACAGGGGTATGAATTATTTTGATTAGTTCTGCTCAAAAACATAGATTGTGGGTACTCGTTAGAACTGCCTGGGCGAGGCGGTTCTAACGAATACCCACAATCTATGTTTTGAACATAAATATGAAAAATACAGAATTTTTGTATCGGAAAACTTTCAATTATTTTTTGGTGAAATTTTCAGTGTATTTGAATAGGCGTGTTTTCGTAATGCAGGCTTTCTTTAAATATTAGGACACATGTAGTAAGGAATCCATATAATGATCCATATTGTGATTGGTCAATGTCTTCGTCCGTCGTTTGTTATGCGGCGTCAACAATTTGCTTTTAAAGACCACTTCTCCTCCACCCCTAGGTTAATTGACATTCGGTAAAGAATATCTGGGGGACTTGTAGATCAAATATAGCTAAAATCGTTTCGATCAATAATCCAACATGGATGCAATGACTGCCATCTTTATTTAGCGCTTCTACTCATGAACTGAAAGGCCAATTTACTCGAAACTTAGTAAGAAGTATCCCGGTGACATGTAGATTATATATAACTACATCCAATATGGCCGCCTTAGCCTCCATTTCAAAATCTATTTTGCGCTTCATCTGCTGAACCAAAAGGCTAACTGACTCGAAACTTGGTAGGATATATCAGGGCAACTTGTAGATAAAAAAATTACCTAATTCATTTCGATCAGAAATCCACGGTGGCCGCAATGGAAGCCATCTTGAAAATCTATTCTGCGCTTCTTACCCCGAACCAACTGACTTGTTACTTTATAGAAAGTATCACGGTGACTTGTACATCAAAAATGATTAAAATTGTTCCGATCAGAAATCCAAGATGGATGCCAAGATGGCCATCTTGAAAATCTATTTTGAACTTCCCCTGAACTGAAAGGCTAGTTGACTTGAAACTTGGCAGTAAGAAGCAGGGCTACTTGCGGATCAAAAAATGGCCAAAAATTATTCCGATCAGAAATTTAAGACGGCCGCCATGGCGGCCTGCTTGAAAATTTCTTTTGAGCTTCTTCTCCTGAATCAAAAATCCAATTGACTCGAAACTTAGTAGGAAATTTTAGGGTGACTTGTAATAGATAAACATTAGCTAAAATTGTTTCGATCAGAAATGAAAGCTGGTTGCCGTGGTGGCAGTTTTGAAAATCCATTTTTGGCAGTAAGAATCAGGATGGTTTGCAGATCATAAATAACTAAAATCGTTCTGATTCGAAATCCATGATGGCCGCTACGGTGGTCATCTTAAAATGTTTTGAACTCCTCATGAACGTAAACGCCAAATGAATCAAAACTTGGTAGGGAGTATCGGGGCATTTGTAGACCAAAATAGCTAGAATCGTTCTACTTGGATATCCGAGATGGCCGCCACAGCCGCAATCTTGAAGGTCTATATTGAACTTTTTCTCTTGAACTAAGAGTCCAACTGACTTGAATCTTGACAGGAAGTATTAGGGTGACTTGCAGATCAAAATTAGCTAAAATCGTTCCAATATTAGAAATCCAAGATGGCCGCCTTGGCCGCCATCTTTAAAATCTGTTTTGAACTTCCTCTCATGAAACAACATGTCAGTTGGCTAGAAACTTTGTAGGTGTTATTTGGGTGACTGATCGGAAATCCAAGATGACCGCCACAGTCGCCATCTTGAAATTCTATTCAGAACTTCCTCTCCTGAATGGAAAGGACCAACTGAATCGAAACTTGATAGGAAGTATCGGGGTGACTTGTAGATCAAAAAGTAGTTAAAGTCGTTCTGATCGGAAATACTAGCCGCCATGTTGAAAATCTATTTTGAACTTTTCCTCCTGAACCAAAAGGCCAATTGACACAAAACTTGGCTGGAAATATCGAAGTGACTTGCAAATCAAAATAGCAAAATTGTTCAGATTAGAAATCCAAGATATCCGTCATCTTGAAAATCTATATTTAATTTCTTATCTTGAACCAAAAGGTCAAATGACTCGAAACTTGTCTAGTAAGCGATACTTGGGCATCTTGGCCCTCTTGTTGTAATTTCCGCTGCAGGTACAATTATACCATAAGTACCCTTTTCAGAATGGGATAGGAACAATTTTACAGTTATCTCCAGTGAATATGTTTCAATTGCCTTAAATATTATGTGCTGTTTTGTTTCTCCTGTAGGGAACAAGGCTACATGTTTTCTGGTACAGAAAATGGTGATGAGTGTTACTGTGACAACCATTTGTCGTTGGAGGACAAAGTACACGATAGGTAAGAATGAGACATGTTGTCGTGGCACCAAACCATTCCATTACGTTCACAACTTTATATTGGCTGCGGCTAGCGAAAAAGTACCTTGGAATATTCGCAAAATGCACAGATTCAGATCATCCTACGTATGCGCAAAGTATCATGCGGGCTTTCTGTTGTATCCAATGATTCTGTTAGCGGATAGTGAAGGCCCTGATCAGTCTACGCGAATGCTACCGACACTGACACCCAGACTTGGAGAAAATAACCTTTTTTACCCCCGAGTTTCTGACAGTGACTCTTCCATCTCTGAATTTGGACACATTTATTGTTACAAATAGGGGTTTCAGTCAAAAATCGATCACAGAATGCCAAATAGTGTAGATTCCGATAAGACAGATTTACGAGCCGGTATCTCGATCTGTACTGTTTGGAAATGTATCTGTATTGGTCTGTAGGGATGAAAGGGTTGACAGGCAAACAAACAATGCTAATTTATCCGCAACATATTTGTTCGTGGTGTACATCAGTAAACATCAGTACTTTTCGGTTTGAAAAAGGCCTTATCTGGAGATATGCTTAAGTACTCTTTAGAAAACAACCCTTAACATCCCAGTTTTAAAGTGAAAACATCAATCTCTGATTATGGACATGTTTCTTGTCGCAATTACGTGTGTCATTACAGAATCGAAAACAAAAGGACAAACTGTGTAAATCCTAATGAGATGGTCGCGTCCGGATCTACATTTTTTTGCAAAAAGGTTAGTCTGCTGAAGGTTAAGTTTCATGCAGGACGATACAGGATTGGATATTACCGATTACCATTATACGCGAATAAAGCATATGTATAAAATATCAATCTTGATACACTGTCTTCTGAGCATAGTTACTCACAAATAAAATAAATATAGGTAGCAAGAGAATGTCAGAAATAGTTCTAGATACGAAATTCCCTTAACCGTGTACCCTTGAGATACCGAGATGGGCGCCTTCACCTATGAATTTGGACACATCCATTGTTGCAAATAGGGGTTTCAGTAAAGAATCACTAAGGAATGGCAAACAGTGTACTTCCTGATGAGACGGCTTAAAGTAAATGACGGTAGCAAGAGAATTTTAGAAATACTTCTAGATACGAAATTACCTTAATCTTTCACCTTTGAGTTACCGAGATGGACATTTCCATCTCTGAATTTGGACACATCCATTGTTGCAAGTAGGGGTTTCAGTAAATAATCAGTGCGGCATGTCAAACAGTGTACATCCTGATGGGACGGCTCGTAACGAGCCGTCTCATCAGGATTTACGCTGTTTGTAAAGGTGTCTGTTTTGGTCTTCAGGATCATAAGGGATACCTAGATCATGTACGAATGAAACGTTTTTATTTCTCTTCCACGATAAAGTAATGGACAGGCATCTTTGTATTAATTCGTTGGTACCCCAGTATTATTTTTGGCCATAATACAAGGCGTAAACAATTTTGATTTGGAGACAATTTACATGAATGTCAAAACCTAATTCCTAGGAAAAATAAGGAAACTGGCACTAAGGTGTCGTCTTCTTAATTAGTCCACAGATAGGTAAAGATAAATATGTGTTTCTTTCCTTGTTTGCAGTGAATGTAACATATCTTGTGATGGAGACCCTTTGCAGATGTGTGGTGGAGCATCCAGGCTGCAGGTATTTGGTCCGCCTCCGAGTTCTCCAGCAGTTGGATATAATGTTTTAGCAAAGTGTGAACCGTGGTGCGTCACTGCTGACGAAAACACAAATGATGTAAGTACATGTGAGCTGCGTCATGGGAAAACATGTCTTTGGCCATATGAGGACATCTAAGGTCCAGATCAGCTTTCGCATCCGCGCAATCTGGTCAGGGCCCTCACTGTCTGCAAACAGAATCATCGTTTTCTACAGAATGTTTCACTGGAAAGCAAAGGCCCGGATGATACTATGCGCGTGCGCAGGATTATCTGAATCTGCGCATTTTGCGCATGTTCGAATACATTTTTTCGCTTGACGCGGTCAGTGTATTATACAAGGGAATTAATATTAACCACTCTCTGGGCTAATTCAGCGGAAACAAATCGACCTTGTTTTCTTCCTATATTTTGTACAAAACAGGATTTGATATTTGATGCAAATTGTCTCCATTTTTTTTCTGGGACAAATAAAAAAAAACGTATTCCAATATGCCGTCTCCTGTACATTTTTTCTCAGCATGCTAAGCCTTAATATGAAATCATAGGTAACGATCCTATTTTCTTCGTTCTTCGTACTTAATATTCACTTTTAAAATATAGTCGAACCTCAATGGCTCGAACATCTTTGGGACCATGGAAATTCGTTTGAGACATGGGTAGTTCGAGCCACTGAGGGTTAATCATGGCACCAGTTCAGGAAGCTAATAGCGATAATTTACGGATTTTTTTTCGATTTTCTACACAATGATTGTATGTTGTGTACTCATTAGAATCGCCTCGATGAGGCGATTCTAATGAGTACACACAACATACAATTCCGTGATAAAATCAGAAAAATCCCTAAATATTTGTTTTCTTGAGCTGTTTGAAGGATTTTGTAGGGACTGAAAAAAGAGTTCGAATTATCCACGGTAAACGAGCCATCTGGGTTCGAGCCATTGAGGTTATACTGTATAAGTGAAAACACCCAAAGGCACCAAAAGAAGGAGGCATAGCAACAAATAATAACAGAACAAACGTCACATATGAAACCACAGACAATATATTAAAATTCGTCTGTAGAGCTATATTTAACATTCATACAGTTACAATACACTTCAAATTGCCGTTTTATACATGCATAGATTTGCTTCAATGTGATTTTTTTACCATGTCATCATCATATCACACTGAACTGGCTGGACCTTTACCACTCTCTGGGCTAAATCAACAGAAGACAAATTCATGAGATTTTTTCTTGTTTTTCCCAGAAAACAGGATTTGACAGTTCATACAAATTGTCTTTATTTGACACAATTTGCATGAAATGTCAAATCCTGTTTTCTAAAAAGAAAATAAGAAAAATATTCCTAAATGTCGTCAGCTGAAAATTTTACCCAGGGTATTAACCGTTAAACCAATACACCGTATTTGCTATAGGTATTAAGAAAAACAGGCCTGAGCAAATAGAGTACACCAAGAACTGATGAAGGAGAACGCAACATCTAATCAACCCAGTAAGCATTCTTTATAAATCTATAGCGGGCCGTTATCGGCCCGTTAGGGTAGCTGACGGGCCGATAACGGCCCGCTGTAGATTTATAAAGGATGCTAGCTGGGAAGGTCCCGAGGTTATAAGCTTTTTTCTTGCTCAACTCACCTGATGAAATTTGTACTGCTTAAAAATCTTAAATTACTGACAAATGCAAATTTATCTTGCTAAACTTAGCTGAGCATTAAACTTTCTCTGCTAATAAATATGAAAATTCCAAATATTATTGGCATCTTCATATTAACTAACAGAGAAAAAATCATGCTCAACTGAGTTGAATATGAAAAAAGATTATAACCTCGGGGCAAGGTCTACAATACCGATCATCCTACAAGTTTCGACAAACCAACAGGTAGTAAAATCGACTCTTACATTTTAAACAAATTGTAATGAGTTAATGTGTCACAGCATTTAAAGAAAATACACCAAAACGTCCCACTACAAGCACATTTTGCCTGTTGAACAGGGCAGTTGTTAGGTTCTGGCGAATAAATGTGCACAAGTACTGGTTAACCGCTTAGAGGATAAAGCCTTGCCAGGAAAGGTGTGGTTAGGTAAACTGACCGACTCGACAGGACTCAAATGGGTTGACTGGGCCGTAAAACCTCAACTTAAATAACAAATGCTTATTTTAACATTGAACGGGCTAACTGGGTTGCGCATCCGCGATGGATAAAGACAGTTTTCTTGATTCTTTTTTCAGCCAAAATGGGGACTGTGCTCTCCGCATAAACCTGCGATAACAGACTGGAATATTCAGTGTGAGTGTCCACCGGGTAAAATGGGAAAAACATGTGATCTTGTAAGTTTGTTTAAATAAATCATTTTAGCCGATTTAAAAATACAGGAAAACTACAAAGTAGTTATGCATTCTATTAATATTAAATCTATGTTGCCGTCAATCGAAATCGCCTTACTTAGCTATTCAACTTGTATTTCTTTTTCTTTAGAATTGTTAATACAAAGTTTTTGTTGATTATCTGAAAACTAGACATTTATGTATAAATGGGTCTATGAACACATGAAAGAAAATTCACCATGTTTTTTTTAAAAAGACAACTTTTGTGATTTCCAGTTTTTTTTTCCTGCATTCCGAAAACCCCTCTTAAAAGCGGTCTATTCCCAAGTTGATCAAAGTAGAGCCTTCTCTAAAGTGAAGCTACGAGTAAATATTAATGACAGAGATACCTCAACTAATAGTGTTTCCATTACGCTTTAAAGCCCCGAATGCATAAATGACGTTTTTAAGGCTTGCGTTGCGTTTTGTTCTTCTGTTGTTTTTTTTTCAATCCTTTTAGCATTGCAATCACCTCGTTTGGGAAAAAAGAGGGCTGGCTTGAGTGCTTTTCGTGCGTTTGTTTGTTTTGCGCATGGTGGTTTGGGTCTTTTTCTTCTTCCTCTTGTTGACCTTTCTCTTGCAGTCCCTCTTTATTTTAGTCGTTCTATAACGAAACACGCCTATTTAAATATACTGAAAATTTGACCACCAAAAAACATGAAAAGTTTTAGATAAAAATTCTGATATTTTTCAAAATTCTGCTCAAAACATAGATTGTGGGTACTCGTTAGAACCGCCTCGGTGAGGCGGTTCTAACGAGTACCACAATCTATGTTTTTGAGCAGAAATAAGTAAAATAATGTATACCCTTGTAAACCCCAGGTTTACTATATAAAAAGGGGGTTTAAGGGGGTCAAAATTATATAGGTGTGTTTTCGTGATGTACTTTCATAAGAGTGCTATTCTGTTATGTCGTTCATATCATTGTAACCGTATTCACTGTCTTAGGAGGAATGTGTTCCTTGATTGTGGCCTGTCCTGGATATACCCATATTAATCCATTTATGCTAAAGGCCTCAAACAATGGACATTGGCAAACAGTGTATATCCAGATCAGACGCCGCATTCTGCGGCGTCTGATCAGGATATACACTGTTTTAGTTAACTTCAGAAATGTCTGTAAAACATGGTGAAAATAAAGTCTGACCGGACACCCCTGCTATTGGAAAAAGACATATTCGGCTCTGCAAACTACATAGCTGCATATGAAGAGTCTCAATGAAACCGAACTCCGATTTCCGTTTTTTATGTACATGTACTCGATGTTTCCAAGAACAACTTGTATAGATTTAATGTGTCCATATAGTTAAAGTAGAACAAAATTATTCCCCATAAATGGGTTAATACAGTAATGAAGTACTAGTTTGAGCTCTTATTATTTCGAGTTTGCTTGTCTCTAATAACCGCTTATCTCGAAGTGAAAATCTGGTCCCTGTTTTAACATGGAAATCTAACAACAGGTAACAAAATATTGTAGAAAAGATGAGAAAAGTGCTCATAAGGAGCAATTTCTCCTCTTTTCCACAAAGATTTCAATATATCTCTAACTTCAGTTATTCATTTTCATTTGTAAACTGTGGTTGTACGATTGATGTTTCCTCAGTTTTGCAAATCTGATATATCGCTCAGAGAATCTTTTGGACTTCGAGATAACGAGAGTCGACTGTATTTTCTTTCATGGAATATTTATCATGTGTTCAATGTTTGTCACAGATATGCCCACCATGGCATTTTGGGAGAGCCTGTAAGCAGAATTGTTCCTGTAACCAATTGAATACAGCTTTTTGTGATCCCAGTAGCGGAGGATGTCGATGCAAACCGGGGTTTCAGGATAAAAACTGTAACAGTACATGCAATGCTGGTTTCTTCGGACAAGGTTGCTTACGTAAGAACTGCTCGGAACACTAAAATGAGACTTAGCACAAAAATGGCCCTCATATCATATGCGAAAAGGGGTCTCTTAAGGAGCATGACTATACTTCATAGCTCCCCGCCATTTTTGAAAAGGGAGATAGCATTTGAGACCTCCTGTTTGCTTTCTGATACTTTCAGTTCCCTTCAGAAAACAGACCCAGTAAGCAATCTTTATAAATCTATAGCGGGCCGTTATCGGCCCGTCAGGGTAGCTGACGGGCCGATAACGGCCCGCTGTAGATTTATAAAGGATGCTAGCTGGGGATCTACTCTAACAATGATAATTTGTTCCCAAGGGGAGCATACTGTTTTCCTTTAAGAGCAGTTCGTACAGACTTGTCTACCTTTAAAGTGTATCGATTCCCTTTGACAAATAAGTACAGCCTACCTGAGGTATTTTCTGTTTGTGAATATACAGTGAACCCTCGTTACAACGACAGCATTTGTCCCCCAAGACAATGCCATTAAAATGAATTTGCTGTTGTACAGAATACTTAATGAGCAGACTGATATGTAAGAAAAGTCTTGTTTTGTTGTTATTTCCTCATAGAACATACGTTTTGGATATTTGTTAGAATCGCCTCATTGACCTCATTGAGTCGTTTCTAACAAATATCCAAAACGTGTGCTTCTTTAAAGTATTGAATACAATTCTAGCATAATTTGAGACCAATTGTTACCTCTTAAGCGAGCTTTTTATTAAGCGAGTCAAATTGTCATTATAACAAATTTTGTCGTTGTATCGAATGTCGGTGTAAAGAGGGTTGTCTGTATTTGACAGTACCGAATGACTCTATGTGATGACAGGGGTCGAAAGTCTTTATCAAGCTATCCATTACCCATATATGCGAAAAGGCGTTTGTTTCATGTTTTATCTCGAAATGTGACATCAATCACATTATACTTCAACATGTTAAATGTGAGTTGAAACACTCTAAAGGGAGACAACTGTGTTTTTGCTCCCTTCGGAATAGTGGTTTCCCATTGAAACAAAGTATATTCCTTTAGAGTAGACTTCTTGCAGAAGGGAACTTGTATGCTTTGAAGCAAACAAAACATCGCTTTGTCTCTCTTGCACGAAATGGCATTGCAAAAGCTACTCATATTTTTGCAGGAAAATATCAAAACGAATGTCGTTTTTTTTAAATAACTTAGCTACAACAGTTAACGAGTTTGTCATTAACGAGCTCGTTAACATTACGAAAACACGCCTATTCAAATATATAGAAAATTTCACCACCAAAAACTGAATTTTTTCAGAAAAAAAAACTGATATTTTTTATATTTCTGCTCAAAACATAGATTATGGGTACTCATTAGAACCGCCTCGGCAAGGCGGTTCTAACGAGTACCCAAATCTATGTTTATGAGCAGAAATAAGTAAAATAATGTAAACCCCAGTTTTACTATATAAAAGAGGGGTTTAAGGGGGTAAAAACTATAAAGGTATGTTTTCGTGATGGCTAACGATGAGTGGTTGCTGGCATATGATAAACATTATTATGTAGTTCATTGAAAATATGTTGGCTTTAAGGATATTTTACTGAACAAATGCGACCAATGATTTATAAAATCTGGTGTAAGTTAAACAAATACTAGAGGCCTAAGTGGGCCATATATCACTCACCTGGATTAAGCTGATCATAATATGATGCATTATGCCATGGTGGCTATCTTGGCTATCAGATCCGATTGCCTTTAACAATCCAGAATCTGATGTTGTTTGAAGAGTTTCAAGATTGCCACCATGGCCGCCATCTTGGATATTGGAATTGAACGATTAAGCAGTTCTAAATCTCCATGTCACTCCGATGTCTCCATCAAGTTTTGACATAATCTGACTTACGGCTTGGGAGTTTCAGCTCAATCCAACTTAACGTTTGGGAGTAGATGTCGTTTCAAAATTTTCAACATGGCCACCATGTTGGCAATCTTGGATATTGGAACGAAACAAATTTAGCAATTCTTAATCTCCAAGTCACCCATATGCCTCCCCCCACCACCCTCCTCTCCCTCTACACCCCCTCCCCCCCCCCCCCCCCCCCCCCGCCAAAGTCTAGGCTCAATCCGACTAACCGTTCGGGAGCAGACGTGCTTTGAAGGTTTTCAAGATGGCCATCTTGACTATCGGAACGGAATGATCTTAGCCATTCTGAATCTCTATGTTGCTTTGATGCCTCCCATCAAGTTTCAGCTCAATCCGAAATATGGGCTTGGAGGAGATGTCGTTTGAAGATTTTCAAGATGGCCGGCATGGCGGCCATTTTGGATATTGGAATGGAATGATTTTAGCAATGCTAAACCTCCATGTGGCCCAAATGCCATCCACACCAAGTTTGGGCTCAATCTGACTTAGGGTTCGAGAGCAGATGTGGTTTCAAGATTTTTAAAATGGACACCAAGGCGGCCATCTTGATTAGCCGAACGAACTGATTTTAGCATTTCTGAATCTCTCTGCCGCTCCAATGCTTCCCATCAAGTTTCTGCTCAATCCAACTAACGGTTTGGGAGGAGATGTCGTTTGAAGAATTTCAAGATGGTCGCCATGGCGGCCTTCTTGGATATCGGAACGGAACGATTTTAGCAATTCTGAATCTCTATGTCGCAACGATTCCTACCATCAAGTTTTGGCTCAATCTGATCTATGGTTTGGGAGGAGATGTCGTTTGAAGATTTCAAGGTGACCACCGTAGCGACCATCATGGATATCGGAAAGGAACGATTTTTGCAATTCTAAATCTGTATGTCACTGTGATGCCTCCCATCAAGGTTCGGCTCAATCCGACTTGCGGTTTGGGATGGCGGCCATCTTGAACATCGGAACAGAACAATTTTTGCAATTTTAGCAATTCTGAATCTCCATGCTGCCACAACGCCTCCACAACGCCTCCCACTAAAGTTCACCTAAATCCAACTTATGGTTCCGGAGGAGATGTCGAAAATGTAAAAAGCTTACAACGGACGGACGACAGACAACAGGCTATGACATAAGCTGACCTGGAGCAAGCTCCAGGTGAGCTAAAAATATTTACGACATATTTTGAATAAATGACTCCTGTAGGCAAATTAAAAAACTTGAACAGACTGTACGGATTCACAGAGCTATTTAGATGTTGCTGTTTGCGTTCATGAGACGAAAACGAAAACATCAGACTGGTCATATCTGTTATTTGTTGAGGGACTTTAATAAATTCATTAAGATAAAATATAAAGACAAAATCTAATTAATGAATTTTGCTGCAGCATTACGAAAACACGCCTATTCAAATGTACTGAAAATTTTACTACCAAAAACTGATTTTTTTTAGATAAAAAATTCTGATATTTTTCAAATTCCTGCTCAAAACATAGATTGTAGGTACTCGTTAGAACCGCCTCGGCGAGGCGGTTCTAACGAGTACCCATAATCTATGTTTTGAGCAGAAATAAGGAAAATAATGTATACCCCTGTATAAAAGTGGGGTTAAAAGGGGTCAAAATTATATAGGCATGTTTTCGGGATGTGCAATGATTTTTCCACTTCACTAAAAGCTCGTTTATGTAACATTCCTGTAGGTTAACAGTTTATACAACTTTATAATGCTGTGTTTTCTTGTTGAAACGAAAACCGTACACCCAGTTTGAATGAGGCGTTTCAAAACATCACGAAAGCATACCTATATAATTTTGACTCCCTTAAACCCCACTTTTATATAGTAAAAGTGGGGTTTACAGGGGTATACATTATTTTTCTTAGTGCTGCTCAAAACATAGATTGAGGCGGTTCTAACGAGTACCCACAATCTATGTTTTGTGCTGAAATATGAAAAATATCTGAGTTTTTTTATCTGAAAAGTTTCAGTTTGTGGAGATGAAATTTTCTATATATTTGAATAGGCGTTTTTTGTAATGTATAATATTATCCAGATAAGTCTTTGTTTTTCTTATTTTCCCATTTAAACACAATTTTATGTTCTGATACCAACAATATTTTGGTGGAACAACATTCATCTGTTATTACAGCAACTAACCAATAGTAATAAACGGACAACCTAATTTTCATAAGAAATTATACTAATGACAAAACAGTATACAGTATATATCGGTAACACACAGAAATTTAAATAGTTAACCAAACCATAAGTTTTCTTAACATAAGTGCTATTGTTAGACGTGAATTTGAAGAAAAAAAATAGAATTTGTGTGAAAAACAAAAAAAGCACAAACGTAGAAAAAGAAAACAACAAATCAAGTTCTGCTGGTGTCTATCATAAAATATACCGTATTTACCCTAAGCAAACTTAGTGTAGACCGAGATCAAACCCACACAGAATGCGGCCTCTGATAAAAGGATGTGGTCCGGTTGTTGCTCTTATTCTGTATAGCTTTATGGTTACTTTTACGAAGCGATTTATATTGAGTCTTGCCTTGCGTTTTGGCCTTGTGTTTTTCAATCCTTTTCGCATTGCGGTCGCCTCTCTTGTGGAAGAAAGAGCTGGATTATGTACTTTCGTGCGTTTGTTTGTTTTGCGTGTCTCTTTCCTATCTCTTTGGATGTCAGGGATTGACTGCGACTTCAAATTGTGAGACGCCCTGGACTTTTCTTTTTACTTTTTTACACTGTGTGCCATTCATCCATCAGTTTTATACATATCAATAGTAGTAACAGCGGACGTTCAAATTTCATAACAAGTTTGGTGAGAAGTTAAGATTAATACTTAAAGTAAATACGATAGTATATTATGTTCTTTGTTTGTTTCTTCTTGCAAGTAGTTGCAATTGTGATCGCAGTGTAATAATGATAGTTTATGATATTTCTCTGTTCTTTGCAGGTACCGTAGTATATTAATGATAGTATATGTTATTTTTTTTCTTGCAGGGGATTGTAGTTGTGCCCGCAGTGCAATAATGATAGTATGTGTTGTCTGTTTGTTTGTTGCAGGTAATTGCACTTGTGGCCACAGTGCAGTAAAGATAGTATATATTATTTGTTTGTTTGTTGCAGGTAACTGCAATTGTGCCCACAGTGCAGTAAAGATAGTATTTGTTATTTGTTTGTTTCTTGCAGTTAATTGCAATTGTGCCCGCAGTACAATAATGAAAGCATATGTTATTTGCTTGTTCCTTGCAGATAATTGCAATTGTGCCCGCAATATAATAATGATAGTATATTCATTGTTTGTTTATTGCATTTAATTGCAATTGTCCTCGCAGTGTGTAATGATAGTATTTGTTATTTGTTTCTTTATTGCAGGTAATTGCAATTGTAATAGTATATGAGATTTGTTTGTTTCTTGCCGGTAATTGATATTGTTCACACAATGATGTAAAGACAGTACATGTTATTTGTTTGCTTCTTGCAGGTAAATGTAATTGTTCTAATAATGCTGTATGTGATCCACAGTCTGGGGAATGCAAGTAAGTAAAACGTAATTTGAGTCTCATAATGTTCGCTTTGTTGATGCCTTATCAGTACGAAAACACGCCTATTCAAATATACTGAAAATTTTACCACCAAAAACTGAAAATTTTCAGATAAAAAAATTCAGATATTTTTCACATTTATAATCAAAACATAAATTGTGGGTACTCGTTAGAACCGCCTCGACGAGGCGGTTCTAACGAGTACCCACAATCTATGTTTTAAGCAGAAATAAGAAAAACAATGTTTACCCATGTAAACCCCAGTTTTACTATATAAAAGTGGGGTTTAAAGGGTCAAAATTATATAGGCTTGTTCTCGTGATGTGGACAACGTCATTCATAAAGGAGTTTTACTCATATGTGAACCACTAAAACCAAGATCAGCCAGTGCGTACCAATATTATGTATTTAAAGACATTTTTTATCGTTAATTTATGAGCACTTTTTGACGTTACAAAACAAATCAAAACATTGCCAAGCAGATAAATATGTTAACATGATAGATATTTTGAAGCTGCTGTTTTTCTAAGCTATGGTTGTTATTTGATGGCTGCTTGTAAATATATAATTGTTTGAACACTCAAGGCGTTAGCAGCAGACGACAAATGGAATGCTTTTGTTATTTTGACTAACTTAGGGTTCCCTATTCCATGCAATTTTCCAAACAAAAAAGAGATTATATTAGGAATTTGAAACCCTTATAAAGTATTTCAAACTATAGACTGCTGGATTCATGCGTAAATTGCAGGTTTAACACTCGTGGTACAAATTTCAGCAGACGACTGTGAAACATTTTTTTCTTTTTTTTTCTCAGAAAACAGGTTTTGGCTAATTCTTGCAAATAGTCTCCATCAGAGACAATTTGCATGAACTGTCAAAACCTGTTTTGAGGGAAAAATAAGAAAAATATCATCAATTTGTCGTCTGCTGAATTAGCCCAGGGTGTGGTAAAGCTTAAATGATAATATAGGAAAATCTGTTTCTGTAGTTTTATTTATATAATTTGTTATTTATTAGACAAAAAGAATTGATTATTACATCTGTTATAAACAAAGTGCAATATGTTTACTATACCACCCGGAACAATTATTCTCTCTTCTGGAGTTACTCCTAAACGTAGCTACTCCCAAATAATATAAACATTAGCAATGCCTATAGGCGAGGTCGCAATACACTTTGCTTACAAAAAAAACAACACATTTTGCAGTTACTGTACAATTGGATAATTAATATTAAAGCAAAAAAATCATCCAAAAAATCAATGTATAAGACCAAAGCTATACCGTTAAAGTTTTGGTACCGGATTCTGGTAAGGCGGATTTTTTCCGGTTGCTCCCGGCAAATAGATCTGCCACATTAATTGGGAACCCGATAAACTGCAAACAAACTGTTTATTTCCGGTTTGATTTGACGGCATGTGCTGTACCACCTTCGGCCTGTGCGGCATGTGGCCTGCGGCAACGAGCTCACTATAACTCCATTGCCTGAACAAAATAAACAGTTAATTATTTATTGCTTTAATAATTCCCAGTTAGTAGTAAAACAAATAAATCGCAACGTCAGAAAATGTACATTTGGACATATGCGCCCAGAGAAGATGTAGATCAAGCTGCGCATTCGCAGAGTGTAATCAGAGTATTTACTGGTGCATTTTGGATAACCAAATAGACAAGTTCTCTTTATGTGTACAAAACGGCTGCACAGGCTGATTTGAGACTTTTTTGTGCGCACATGTCAGAAGTAACGATTATTACTAGAATCTAGTGGCAAATCAGAATGTCAAGTCTTATCGCTACAATTATTTCAAAAAACAATGTAAATAGGAGAATGCAGACCTCCAAGGGCACTAAATAAGGTTTGAATCACAGGAACAGAACACTACTAATGATACCACAATTAACAATTAAGAGGACTTGCAACAGAAATACAGCATTGGACAGGCCAACAGTAAAACTATTTTAGCTTAGACCTGTTTTTTATGTGCTCTAAAACTTCGCTATCGATAATGATACATTCCCATCTACGTATAATTGATTGGCATTTTCATATTTATTAGCAGAAAAATGTTCATGCTCAGCTTCGTTTTGCAAGAAAGAAGTTGCAGTTGCTAGTAATTTGAGATTTATTAGCAAGACAAATTTCATGCTCAGTTGAATTGAGCATGAAAAAAGTTTTATAACCTCGGGGCCAGCTGAAGATTTGGTACCAATATAATTGATTTAATCCAAATCCTCATTGTGTATTTACTACTGATCTTTCTGAAGTGGTGGTTCTGTTGTTCATTTTTGCGGCCTTGTAACTGCTTTTTCTACGTGTTGTCATGTTTGTTCTCATATTGTCGTGCTTATTGGTCCTGCCTGGTAAGTCATAATCCTGTTTAGGAATTGGATACCGTAAATTCTTTTTGCGTTAGTCCACACTTTCGAATAGGTTAATTTGAAAATCAGACAATCAGGTATATATACTAATAGAATAGTAAACCTTTGTGGACTCAGATCATTCAGTCAGCCTTCGAGACAGTCTGAAATGTTTGCGAGGGCAAATTTGTCCGAGTATATATATTTTGATTAATAATAGTTTTAAAGTGCCTTCTTTGACCCATCATGACAAAACCTACAATAAGACTTGTACGACCAGTGAAGATTTAGACCAGCCTCCGCATCTGTGCAGTCTGATCAGAGTCTTTGCTGACAGCATGTTCCTTCTATAGCATCCGGGCTATTCAAAGAGGGATATACGAGAACCCTTTCCATACTGGTTGCATATACAGGCTGAGATTTTGCTTGTCGCACAAATGTTATTGTAGTTTCCTGACTTATTTAATTACTTCAACAGGTCTATGTTATGTAGACCCTATGTTGTCCCGTAATGTATAGCAAAAATAGGACTTAACAGGGCTATACATTGTTAAGCAAATTTAGTGTCTGGTTAGTTATTGTTGCCATGTTTTATAGATTTTATGTATTTATTGCAAACAGTGTAGACAGTGAGCAGACACTGGGTTCATGGACCTATTTTCGAATTTTACTTCTTTTTATGTCTTCAGGAAGGCAGTGTCAGGTGACTTTGACTCTTTCTGGATGATATTATTTCTGAATTAAGCGTTCATATAATTTTGTGGCACTCTGTTTTGCCATTTGCAGATGCCGCCCAGGCTGGACAGGTGGTGACTGTCAGTTTCCTTGTCCGAAAAATAAATATGGAATCGACTGTAATAAAACTTGTAGCTGTAATCACGGGTCATGTGCCCCAGAGCATGGGCAGTGTCAGTGTAACCCTGGCTACAAATTACGTAAGCTTTATTTTATACCCATATTACTCTTAACCCTTGTCCTGTTGAATCCGGATATGCCCAGCCTTTACAAACTTTGTAGATCAAGATCAGTTGGCTTCCTCAGAAGACAACTGATCTGGATCTGCTGTGCATGTTTTTTTATCTAATTTACAACCTGGATAAAGTAATCTGAATGGCTAAACATTAGAAAAGGGTGTGGCATCTTAATATATTCAGCGTGTCAAGGGTAATTATTTGTGTAATTTAAGGGCACTACGTACACTTAATAGATTCTTCTGAAAAAGAAACTACTCTAAAATGAAAGAATTTGATCCCATGGGGAGCAAATTCTTTCCTTTTAGAGTAAATCCCTTTTAGAAGGGATGTTATTTTGTTTTAACCGCGATACCTTCCATGAATCGTATTCTTACCCCCCGTACCGGAATTACTCGGTCAGTTTTCGATGTCTGGATACACAGAATGGATTCTTTGCTACTGGCAACAAATATAGTGAAAAGTGGGGAAACTTCTTTGGCTGAACCTTACCGTCTGGGTAACATCTGTCTTGTAGTCTTAATTTCAGCCGCAACCTCCGAAAATGTATCTTCGGTCATGTGTGCCTGGCAAAAGTTTCAGATCAGCATGCGCATTCAAGCAGTCTGATCAAAATCTTGACTAGGCGCATTTTTGATAGCCATCGATACAAAGTCTCTTCATGCGGATAACGAATATTCTGATCAGACTAATTTGAATTGGTGCACATATCCAAATGTACGTTTTCGATCGCTGCGGCTTTTTTGTCAACACTAACTGCAATAAAACATGACAAGTCTGAATATTAGATCCGACACTGAAAAGTACCGTCTGTACGTCTGATATATGGACTGAACATATGTTGATACACTGACGATAAAGTATTTAATTAAAATTCCTTGTTTTGTAACTGCCATATCATGTATCATATAAAATGCTATGCTGTCTGTAACTATTTTGATGTTTTCTTTCCGGCAGTGTCTGTGACTATTTCGATGTTTTCCTCCAGGCAATGGTATTCAAATGGTTATTTAGTGTTATGTAAGGAATAGATATATCTGAGCGCAGCTTATATTTATTAAAATATTGCTTATTGAGCCTTTACTGTAGTATACATCTCATTCGTCTTGCAACTGCTTGCAATCTGTTGCATAAATGAAATCACATAATTCCATACTAAACTTAGGGTTCGGATACACGTATATTTACATCTAGAAATTCTTTGACAACGCTGAGTTTCAGATGTATGATAGAAAAATAAATAGAATAATATTCAAAAAGGATTGCCGATACTAGGGAGCCACTCGATATTGGCGAGCCACAAACATGTCAGTAGTAACCACACACAACAGATTCATCATTTTATCCTTATAAAGATGGACAAAATATGGCGCCATATGCACCATCGCAAGTACCACAATCAAACTTACCAAATCCACCAAAAAATAAAATGTAATAATTAAAAAGCAATTTTGCATCACTGAACTCATCAAAATTTATTTGCAAAATAGAATATTCCATACTCGATGGTTATAATAGAATAAAGATCCATAAAAAATTTTGCCGTTGGCCGTTCCACAATAATTGTTTCTGGTACAGTTTCACTTCGTTTGCACTTGTTGTTTCTAAGCGGACGAATTTCATATTTATAATTAAAGAGTTGAATCAGATTAAAAGAGGCAGAGTGGAGGCGGGGCGAGGTACCTTTTGCGCGAGTAAAACTACTTTAAGCCGACATCAGTAGTTATTTTTCTCTGCTGAGTGTTCCAAGGAGGTACCTCTGATGCAGTTCTTCTTAAGCATATTCTGATTATCATAAATACACTGTTTGTTTTGTTTCGACATTCATCGTGTTTCTTGTCTCCGAAAAGCCTCATCTAGAAGGCTTTGTCCCGTGATTTAGGCCTTTTCTTGCGACCTCGTGCGATGTTTAATGTCTGTTATATTTCTAAGCTTATCCGTTTCGCTCGATCATCTCGTGAAGTCATTGACTTAAATAATCGGAATAAGCTTTTAATCATTAAACTTATAAAACAGAGCTATCGGTATATTAAACTGGGTAAAATATCTCTAGATTTTATAACTGTCGCTCCGAGTTTCCACATATTACGTTGACTGTAGCTGTCTGTGGACGGGCCCAACGTGGTCATGTTGTAATTCTCATGTGTTCTGGCTTCAGACCGTCATTGAGTACTTTGTTTTACCACAGTATTTGTAGTTTTTATGTTGCGCAGTGGTGTTTCACTGATTAGGAAGAGGACCCTTTTGCAAACCGGACATATGTTTGTAATATAGAGCTGCGTCAGAATTAAGGGTAAGGTCTCACGCAAGTAAAACTGGTTGAAGCCTCAGTACAGTTTTACTGACCGTTCCAGGGCAGTTTCTCTGTTACAGTTCTTGTTTGTTCGTGCGTTCATAGATTCATATGTGGTATTTATTCATTTATTTATTTATTTCATTTTATATCCCTACGAGGGTCCTGCAAAAAGTTTTGTCCCTGGGTTCGGATTACTTCAGTGCTACGTTTTATCAAACATATTTTACTACAAACCTTCAATGTATTCCCCCTTTACTAAAACACATTTTTGTAACCTTTTTACCCAGTCGCGAAAAGCAGATAAATAGTCTTCTTTTGGTATCTGTTGGAGACACTGATAAATAGCGCTGCCAAGAGAACTTCTAGGCGTATACTTATTTCTCGAAAGCATTTTCTTAAGCCTTGGACATAAAAAGAAGTCACAGGGACACAGGTCAGGTAAATTTCCACCTTTTCAGAAGCCAAAAAAGACTTAACAACCTCACACTTATGAGAGGAGGCGTTGTCATGTAAAACGTGGACTCCTGACCATCGTTTGCTTGGTCGTTTCTTATTGTAAAACTCTTTCACTTTCTTCAATACAGAATTCTTGTAGAATCGGCCAGTGACTGTATGACCAGACGGACAAGGTACTAGAACGACTGGCCCACTTGAATTAAAGAAAATTGCGTACAATATCTTTTTCGAACTTATGGTTCTCTTGGCAACAGATGAGCGTTTTTGATCTTTTCGCTTCCATTGCTTATTATCATTCCTTCTTTGTGGCTCAAACATGTGCATCCAGGTTTCATCACCTGTTAGTAAGTTAGTAATAATCCGACTATTACAGCCTTTGTATGTTTGCAAAAGTTCCCGGGCCCATTAAAGGCGTTGTGTCTTTTGCTCCTCAGTGAGCAAATGAGGTACCCACCTAGCACAAACCTTTCTCAGGTCCAAACGCTTTTTCAGAATTGTTTGCACACTGCCTTCTGATATGCCAGTACAACTAGCTATATCTTTGACAGACAATCATACATCCTGTTCGACCACAATCTTTACAGCAGCGATGTTAGCCTTTGTAACAGAGGTTTTTGGCCTTCCAGAACGGGTGTCATCTTCAACAGAAAATCTCCCAGCTTTAAAAGCTTTAACCCACCTAAAAACTGTGCGCATTGAAATGGTCTGCGGTCCATATATACCACAAAATTCATTAAATGTCTGCTTTGAATCTATATTAAGCCTAATGCGGCATTTAATATAGCTACGAATTTCAGTCTTCTGGTCCATGTTCCAATGTAACAAGTAAATTGGTCAGTGTATATGACTGCATCTGTTTCAATTTGAAATAACTCGGTCAGTTGGAAAGCAATCGCACGAAATAAACGGGTATCTTTAGCTATTTAACACACCATTCAAGTGCAGTGAAGCATTTTAAAATATACCTGGGATAACACCAAAGAAGCCTATTAGTGACAGAACTTTTTGCACGACCCTCGTAATTTCTCCTTCTTTTGGTACTTTAGAAAGGCTGTGCTTCGTGCTTTGTGACACGTCTCGGATATCTTCACATATTTTGACAACTCTTCTGCGTGACGGTCTATCGCACTCTGAATTATATGGCTAATTGGTCTACAACACAGGCAGATCGTTGGTAATACTAATTTGTTGGAACTGTTAAAAAAAACAAAATATCGGTCTGTACAAAACATAGGTTACAATATTGCATGATTGTTACCAAATTATGGATGATAACTGCTTCCATCACGACGGTGGGTCAGCCTCAGTCTGAATGAGGCTTCTTCTTAAATCTGTTTTAGAAAGTGCATGTTTCACTATTGCTGTCTTTGGTCTGGCACATTATAGTTCAATAGGCAGTTTTCTTTCGAACTGCTTTCGCATTGCCGCTGAGCTATCTACTTTTTTTATTGCAGTTTTCTGCTTATGTGTGCTTTGCCGGTTTATATCACTAATAAGGTAGTGGACATTACGTCGACCAAACAAATATTCATAATTTTGAGCTGCATCAAAATTAAGTGCTTGTTTTCCTATTGGCCGTTCCAAGGGGATTACTCTTTTGCAGCTCTACTTTGCTTATATGTTGGTGGTTTCATATGTGGTTGTTAGGCTTCTTCTTCTTCTTCGCATGTTTCACTATTGCTGTCTTTGGTCTGGCACATCATAGTTCAGTAGGCAGTTTTCTTTCGAACTGCTTTCGCATTGCCGCTGAGCTATCTACTTTTTATTGCAATTTTCTGCTTATGTGTGCTTTGCCGGTTTGTTTCACTAATAAGGTAGCGGACATTACGTCGACCAAATAAATATTCATAATTTTGAGCTGCATCAAAAGTGCTTGTTTTCATATTGGCCGTTCCAAGGCGATTATTCTTTTGCAGCTCTACTTTGTTTATATGTTGTTGGTTTCATATGTGTTTGTTAGGTTTCTTCTTCTTCTTCGAATGTTACACTATTGCTGTCTTTGGTCTGACACATTATAGTTCAATAGGCAGTTTTCTTTCGAACTGCTTTCGCATTGCCGCTGAGCTATCTACTTTTTTTATTGCAGTTTTCTGCTTATGTGTGCTTTGCCGGTTTGTTTTACTAATAAGGTAGCGGACATTACGTCGACCAAACAAATATTCATAATTTTGAGCTGCATCAAAATTAAGTGCTTGTTTTCCTATTGGCCGTTCCAAGGCGATTACTCTTTTGCAGCTCTACTTTGTTTATATGTTGGTGGTTTCATATGTGGTTGTTAGGCTTCTTCTTCTTCTTCTTCTTCTTCTTCTTATTATTATTATTATTATTATTATTATTATTTGTTTCTCATCTCTCCTTCTGTTGGTGCCTCGGGTATGATGCGCTTCATGATTGTGGCATATCTGCGGTATTTCCACTGACATCTAGTTGTAGTTGTTTCGGCTGATCACTTCTAGGCGTTTTTGTTGCTGTTCGTCTTTGTATGACGGTTGCCATTGTGTCTTGTCATTTTTCCCAGTTTTTTTTTTCTTGGGACCACAGTAAGACTATTGTGGCCTTTACTTGGTAACACACTTATAGTTGTGTTAGAAAAAAAAAAAAAAATATATATATATATATATATATATATATATATATATATATATATATATATATATATATATATATATATATATATATATATATATATATAAAGACATAAATTACACACGTATTAGAAACTTCATGATTGCGGCATTTTTTGCGGTATCTCCACTTGACATTTAGTTCAAGCTAGTAGTTGCCCAAAAAGATATATTTCTATAGTATCGCTTCAAATTGTTACCGTGTAAAGTGCTAAACAATTCAGCTGGCTAGCATCTTTTAAGAACATTTTCAAAGACCCCTATACTATATTGCTTTTGGTATATATTTTTGATATATATATGTAGATATATTTATATTTCATTTAATAGTCTCAACATCTATTATAACAGCTTCTTGTTACGAGCGATGCGACCCTTATAACTATGGTCAAGACTGCCTGCTAAACTGTGACTGTAATGGGCAGTTTTGTGATTCTGTGACTGGGCTTTGTCAATGTGGTCCGGGTTATATTGGAAACAAATGCGAAATAGTAAGTTTTGATTTATTACCCACAAAATACTTCCCTTCTGACCTGGAAAAATTATTAGATATCGTGTAAATAACGTTTGCATAAAATGATAATCAATTACCATTATGTGAATTAAAAAAAAACACGAAATGCTACAATTTCGAAGCACAACATTCCCGAGACACCAAAAGAAGGACAGATGAAGAAGAAATAATGCCAAGACAAACGTAATATACGACATTACCGACGCACGAACAAAGAAGGACTGCACCAGAAGAACAGTCTTGGAGAGGTCAGAAGAAAACTAATGTGGGTTAAAAAAGACTGTATATAATAAACGTCAAAAAGAACCATGTGTCCCAGTAAATTCAACAGAATAGCAGATTCGAACAGTAGACTGGTGATTAAGGTCGTTACATTTTTAGAAGCAGTTATTTCCGCTAAAGTTATTATAGTGTTAGATAGCAACACAACAACAATTAGCCATAGGATGTTCTAAAGCTATTCATTCAATCTATTACTAAATTTGCTATGGTAACAAATGTTTTGAATTATGAACCTGGGCATGCCATTTCATAATATTGCATTATCGCCCAGACAACACGCAGGTCAGCCTGAGCATCGGCTTTGGTTTCTTGATACCCACAGAGTGCCCGAATGCAGTCAGGCAGGAAATGCTGTGCTTCAAATCATATTAAATGCGTAATATTAACTTGGACGCCATAGATTACCAATAAGAAACTTTAGTTGGAACTAATATTTATTAGGTTTATATTCACATATTAAAAAAGTAACGGCTTCTTCTCTTGTTGATATGATATACTAGATTTTGAATAAAACTTTGTTATTTAACTTTAATTTATTATTAATTGTCCTTCTAATATTTTTGAAGCATTTGTTTATTACACACACTGCATTCCTGAAGTGCCTCCTTTTAAATATATTGAAGAAGCTACAGTAACACCAGCATCTGTTGTGTGGCTGGCTAAAAAGCATGATCAAACCGTAATTGATGTCAATCTCTTCTCCCTCCTAAGATCAGGTACCGTGGAATTGATGTTTTTATAGGATAGGCAAGCCTGAGTTCAGACCTGCTGGCCCTAATTACTACATGTCTTGCTATACCATCCTCCCCAGCCATGGTAACCAGTGTTTGTTTATGATATACAATATAAAATCCATTACACCCGCCGAAAATCAGTAGCATCAGATGGCAAGTGTCTTTAATCATATGTAAAATGATAAGATTCACACAGAGCTGTGTATGCACAACTGCACATCAAAAAATTTTCTCCATTGTTAATTCCATAGTATATAGTGATATTGTGGCTAGACAGCATCTGCCAGAATTCTCCCTCCGACTGATCTGGGCCTTCCGTGTTCGTACAGTCGATAAGGTACATTTTCTTCTGCCTTAGGTCTTGTTGGATGAAGAATTTGACATAAATTTGCAGTGAAAAAGTAGTCCCATACTATCTTAAAAATCCTTACCATACTATCTTAAAAATCCTTAATAATCAATAAAGCGTTTATTGCAATCGTCGAATTTCTTCTACCATTTAATTATAGAGAGATTGAGTCTATTGCGGTTTTCAAACCTGCTGTTGTACATTTATTTCTTGTGATAGATGTGCCCTCACGGTTCCTGGGGTCAAGGGTGTCACAAAAAGTGTCAATGTCAAAATGGTTTTGGTTGTGATCACGAGACAGGAGAATGTCAGTGTGGACCTGGTTTTATTGGCGAGGCGTGTAATATACAATGTCCATATGGAAGGTATGTAATAAAACCACGTCGTGAGAGCAGATGTGTTCAGATTAATGTACTCATAGCTCCAGATACGAGAAGTTTTTATATAGAGATAATACAGTCAGGGATCAAAAGTAATTCCACGGCGTCAAAAATCCCATAGAATTCAATGCATTTTTATATTTACAAAATAATAATAATAAAAAAAATAATTGTTTATATCTTTATAACGTTCATACCATTTAAAAGCTGGATGATTTATGTAATATGCGCTGTGATTCTCATTGGATTTTCTTTATGCAAACTTGAGAGACAAGCATTAAATTTTGTGCAAGACATTTGTGTCAGTTTTTGAGCGACGTCAACATTGACGTTAATGGAAATCTGCCATTTTTAAAATTTCCTCATAAGTTAATTTGTTGTATCTGAGAAGACAGCTATCCGATATTTATCAAAGTCATATATTTTGGGCATGCATTAGTTACCTTTCCATTCATTACAGAACATCAGTATTTTCTTTACGATGTTACACAATATTAAATGTCTTGTAAACATTAAAATGCATTAAAGTCTATGAGAAAATATTTTTGTGGAATTACCTTTGGCCTGTGACTGTATTTTAACTGTATTATAGGAACTCAATTTCATATATGCCTTTGCCTTTCTTCTAAGTTTTTTTTTTTGTATGAGTACATGCATAAATAAAATATGTTTCAACCAAATAAATGTACCTTATATATATATATATTGTCAGCTCGTTATGGCGGTTCTAATAAGTGCTATAAAATAAGTAGACATTTCCATACATGACTTTTGGCACCTTCTTTAAGAACAGTTATTCATTGAAAATATGAGAGACAATGTACTTAGTGTATCTAGTGTCCTTATACTTAAGTACAAACTGGGCTAAGACATATCGATAGAATTAGAATACTGAGAGGTCCTTTAAAATTTCGGTTTATAGAAAGGGTACATTTAAGGCTTAAACTTCGGCGAATTTCATTTATACTAAACTATATCAAGATGGGTTTGGTGTAAAGAGGACTTATACACTGATTTACCTTTCCAAACGTAGGAAGTAGGCAGTAATAAATTTTAACATTTCAAACGTAAAGTTAAAGGATAGTTTTAAAATGTCTAAGAAACCCTGACCTCATAGCTCAGTAATGCATAAACAACAAATACTTGGAAAAAGGACACATACTTTCCAAGAAACCAAAAAAGGGGTTTAATTACAAAAAAAAAAACGATTATTCGAAACGGAATTGCATTGATAACGGAATGCACAATCGAATGCACAAACGCACTGAGAACAAATGACGACCAACTGCGACAGAAATAGCGATAAAATTGTTCACTTGCAAAGCCGTTGGGAGCTTAACCTGTTTATAAATAACCATCACCCTTTATCCTGATACAATTCTTGCTACATATAATTGTGCTGTCGCGATTACCTCACTAAACAATGAGAGGATCAATACAGAAAACACATATAAAATACACTCTCCACACAATGATGGAACACATATTAGACTACAAATTAAAATTTAGAACGAAAGCAAACAAAATGAAAGAATCACGTTGAGCAAAACCACAGACCAAAGGCGAGCTTCGCAAACATGCAACATAGCAATGAGGAATAACATACATTTCACAATTTGAAATACTAACCTTTCCCGGAAATATATCAGCAAAGACGATGTCCAGATAGAACCATAATCCCAGAATACAGCCTATCAATGCGACCAACTGTAAGGTCAACAAACTATCTGTTTTTGCCATTAAAATATCAGTTTTAATTGTTTTAACGCTTTGTGGCTACCCAACTAAGTTCGTGTTTGGTCCTGTTTGATATCTTGTTGTTGTATTTAGTGCATTTGATCACTTCATTAGGAAAGATAGAGCTGGCCTTTGTCTGTTTTTGTACTGAGAATTCAGGATGAGGTTTTTATTTACTGAAATAACCTCCACACCTCCATCTGCAGTCCACCCCCAATCCCAGTAATGTCTGTTGCAATTCTTCTTCTTTTAAGCTTCCGTGGTTTTGTTTTGTTTTGTCCTTACTTGTTCTTCATTCTCTTTATTTTGGTGCCTCGGGAGTGCTGTGCTTTGTGATTGTGTCATTTTCTGGGTATCTACACTTATATCTTTACGTGTGTTCTTTCATCATAGGTGAATCGTCTTCTTGGTATCGTTGGTGGGGTATGTTTTCTGATTGTGTCCCTTCAATGTACATCTGTTTTACTATTTTATGGGTCTAAACATTACTTTATCAAATTAAATTTTGGTAATGGTTTCTTTTATTTTAATGAAAATATGAATGAAATTAACCAGAAAAGGCTATGATAATGAAGCATCATTCGAACGTTCCCTAAAGACGAATAGATAGGTAGAAAGAAACAGTAATAAATCAAACAGACATCTGCAAAAGTCGAAATACTTACATAGACGTACTGCAACAGAAAAACTATATCAAAATGATCGGAAGAAACCTATTGCAGGGACCCGAGACTTAAACCAGTTCACGCGGGCGGTCGAACCACGGCCATTAAACTGATGCAGTTCATAATTGTATATGTTTTCGGGCCGCTTAAGGTTTCAATTTCATTAATAAAAATCACTGTGAAACACATATGATAACAAACATTATCATGAAAATTAAAACACAAAGTAGAGGGCTAAATGGTGATTAGAATAAAGTCAAAAAGGATTGCCGCTGGAAACAAAGAACACACAAAATCACGAATTTCGGAGGCTCGGTTTGATAGAGTTAGCCAGGGCAAATCAACATGTTAGACTCGTATATAGACATAGCCAATTTTTAAAATAGATTCAGGAAAAAGTCGTCATTCAGTAGATGCCCGACTCATCGTCATGCAAACAAAGACAGAAGTCAAAGTGAACAACAATGCATGCGCCTTGCTGCGTAGAATAATAATGATGTAATTTAACACAATAAAACGTCACACGAGGGACCACGCCATCCAATAACGGAATATGTACAATATAAAAGTCAAACTCGTCACCTTTTCCGTTAAATTTAGTACAAATTATACCATTAGATATAATGATTGATAAATTTAAATCACGAAACAGGGCTACTTTATGGTAGGTATTAGCTTTCTTTGAGTGAAGTCCTGTTAGGTTAATGTTATCTACAGGTTAATTTTATCTACCATTTGTTGAAAATAATCATTATCAAGAATGCTTACGTCATCCAAACATCGAGTATTAGAAGCGATTGTATCAGTTATGTCGACTTGAGAAATGGAGAAAGGGGCATGTTATGAGAAAGGGATATGTTATGAGAAAGGGACATTTTATGAGCTCATGTGAACAGATTCTTTGTTGTTTGCATAAACAATATACTTAACAGACAGGGATAAGCGCGAAGTCTGCTTTAATTTATTTATCTTACTTACTTACTTATTGGTCCTGCTTGACGGGGAAAGAGCTGTTATGGCATCTGCAAATAGCAAAGGTTCGGGACAACCTGTGCATGCGGACCGTCTCGCCAGGACTCTAACCAAAGATCTAGACATGACCTCGCTAAGAGGCCTAGCATACGCAATGAAAAGTTGGTTCGACAGAAGTTTATTTATTTATTTATTTGAAGTTATGGCAGCGACTGTCTCGGTAGATGCACCTGTGTTATGAACCAAACATCAACATGTAATGCTATCAATGGAGCATGTTTTTGTCTACCTGGTTACCATGGTTACCGCTGTGAGAAGATGTGTAATCAAGGTTTCTTCGGTGAAAGCTGTAAGAACCTTTGTTCTTGTTTACATGGAGCTACTTGCAACCCGGTAAGTTAAAACTGTGTTTAGAGATAATAAACAGACCAGCATAAGCTCAGGTCTGTCTCTCCCAGTACTTAAGTAGTATTATTTCATAATGAGTTAATGTATGACCTGTAAAAGGGTTCGGGTTTCTTAAAAATTTAGATTATTATTGCATATTATGTTTAATCTTGAAATGGTATTCATGTTTGTCTAATGATGTCGAAATGAAACATACTAAACCTACCCTCCAATTTTCGTTCTTTTGTCCATGTTCCTAAAGGTCAGATTAATATTTTTATTTTCTTGTTTTTAGAAGGCTGTTTCTTGATTATGGCTTTTCTTTCTTATCCTCATATTTATATTTTGCAGTGGTGGGTACATCTGGAATCTTTAATTTTCAAATAACTGTTCCAAACTTACATCTTATGATGATTTAAAATCGTCATAGAAAGGCTGTTAAGGAAAATGCACAAACCTTAAAGAGAGAGTAACAAGCTGTAAGTTCCTTTCTTCTTTTTCGATGCAAGACAAATGTTACCCAACAAAATGAATCCCAGGTATGCAAATCCCTTCTAAACTAGAGGTTGCTGAAAAGAAACGAAATACCCCAGGTTTTGACGCACGCAAACAGAGAGAGAGAGAGACAGAGACAGAGACAGGGAGAAAGAGACAGACAGACGGACAGACAGACAGAGAGAGAGAGTATATACAGTCAGTCTTCATTTTTGCCACATCATAGGTCGTTTCGTGAAAGTAAAACATGATAAAAGTCATTTGATCCGCAACGGCAAAAAACATACCTTCGGACATGTGCACCCAGCGCATTTGCTCACTCTGATCAAGATCTTTACTGGATGCATTTTAGATAGCCAATGATGCAAAGATTCTTCATGCAGACAACGAAAACTCTGATCAGACTGCGCGAATGTGCAGGCTAATTTGAGTCTTCACCGTTGGTCCCGGTGTTAGTCTTACTCTTTGTTGCCTTGTGGTTTATTCTACGAGGCGATTTGTTGTATGTCTTTCCGTGTGTCGTTTTGTTCTTGTGTTTTTCGGTCCTTTTAGTATTGCGATTACCTCGCTTGGGGAAGAGAGAGCTAATCTTAGTGCTTTTCGTAGGTTTGTCCGGTTTGTGCTGGTTTAGATTTGTCGGTTTCCTCCTCCTCTTGGGGTCTGGGAAGGGCTGCGGTTTGTGATTGTGGCACTCCCTGGACTTTTCTCTTACCTTTTTCGTAAAGTGCATATGTCAGAATATACGTTTTTTTCTATTTTCGGCTCATATGTTCAACCACCTTTTATTATAGCAAAACGGCAAGTGTCAGTGCCCGCCGGGATTTGTTGGAAACCAGTGTGAAATACCCTGTCCGGATCGTAGCTATGGTAACCAGTGCCAAAGTGTGTGTCCGACATGTACATCTGGAAAATGCTCCAAAGTGGATGGCTCTTGCATTTGTAAGGTAATTAGTTTTGGCGTTTTTTGTTTTTGTTTTGTTTTGTTTTTTAATTTTCAAGTACAATACCATTATACCTTGTCATTGTTTATTTCTTATCTTTTTGTTTTAATTCGGTGCCTTTGGAAGTTTGTGCTTCATGATTGTGGCCTTTCCTGGGTACCTTTTGCAGGCATATGGACTTGTGTCAAAAAAAAGGAAAAGAAAGAATGAAAAATTCATTTATATTTGTCGTTTATCCCTCTACTTAGACACGTTGATTCTTAAGCAATGATTGTGCTGTCTAATTCATTTCGACCTCATTTATACAAATGCATTACTATCTCTGTAAATATTGGTGCCTTACGGCTGATGTGTTTCGTAATTGTGATCTAACCTGCTTACACCCATATTATATCATTATAAGAGCATTTGCAATACAGCTGTGAAAACCAGCGCTGTAAATATATCCCTTGAAAGAATAGCAAATGATTTCAAATGCACTCATACACGTGTGATTTCAAACAAGTCAACAAGTCCAAGACGACAATGATTGCTAGAAACAATTTACGAACTTAAACACTTTTTACAGAACCTGAAGCTACTGTGAGGAGTCCTCTTATAAGGATGTGTAGAGTTTGCTTATTTGTATGTACGGCTGAAACGGTGACAGTGTCTTCTTCAAAAATGCAGTCTGACACATTTTAGCCCAATTATAATAAAAGGGTCACTGGGACATATTCGAACAAAAAAGACATAAATCTAAGTGCGAATCCGCCCTGTCTGGTCAATGCCTCCAATTCCTGTCTCTATAATCTAGAATGATTCTGTCAGCGGACAGAGAAGGCCCAGATCAGATTGTGCATTAGCGCAGTCTGATCTGCACCGTCGCCGCCCGCATTAGTCCCAAAGTCACCTTTTTTTTTTCATTTTTAATTTTATGGCTCCTCTGTATTTTTTATGTCATACAGATATATACATACGTGTACGTTCGGGTACTGTTACTAGGGCGCACATGTCCAAAGATACGTTACCATACATTACGGCTCGTATTATTATCATTATTAATACTAATAGAGCCTGCAGTGACAAAACCTACAATAAGACCTGTGCGACAATCAAAGATCAGCCTATACATTCACCCAGTATGGCATGGGTTTCCTGCATCCCAACCTGTATATCCCGGGGGCTGTATAAGGCACATGCGATCAGCAAAGACTCTGATTAGCCTGCGTGGATGTGCAGGCTGATCTGTCTTCGCTGGTCGCACAATTCTCTGTGCAGGTTTTCTTGTGCGCTGACTCAATTATTATTATTATTATTATTATTATTATTATTATTATTATTATTTACTTTCAGGCAGGTGAAGCATGCAAATGTCCCTCTGGATTCTGGGGACCTGGATGTACAAACGCGTGTACATGTGTACATGGCACTTGCGATCCTACGAATGGAGCCTGTCAGTGTACTGTCGGCTGGGTAGGAACTAACTGTGATCAGACCTGTCCCTCAGGTAAAGCGGTTTATTATCAGTTTTAAAATCGCGATATAGCGTACAGAAAGCCATACCCTAGTCCTACAGACATGATGACAACACTGCTAATTTTCTTGAAAATATTATCTTTAAGATATCTTTAAGACCAATGAACAGAGTCAGATAATTGAAAAAAAAATCTATTTAAGTTTGGGCGACAACAACTACTCGAGTTCTTCAAACTCTCATCAGTGGCTCTTAATATTAATCTTGTCATGAAAAACAAGTTTGTAGCATGCAATACAAAGCTTCCTCTAAAACAAAAACATGTGTACCTTACTTTTTACAATATACAGTCATTTGAAAGAATGTATTTAATCTAAAAAGATAATAATTTTCAACAAAAATAAAATAAATAAGACAAACCCTAAGAATCGAAATTTTATACTGAAATTTACAACATGGAAAACAATCTTCAAAATCTATAAAGAGACTAAGCGATCGCAAAGACCAGAAATTCTCGTGAAACGTAAAACATTTTTTTTTTCGAAAAAGTAATTTTCGTAGGACTTTATAATAAAGTCATGCCTAGAAAACTTCACACGTTAGCTGTTTTCAGTTTTGTGTCAAGTTTAGATTAGGTCCTATTAAATGTCTTCATGTTGAATTAGATGGTTCCCGCCTGGCACTGTGAACACCTCGGTGATGAAGAGAAAGCTAAGTCCAGTTGTTCGAAACTAACGATGTCGTTAGTTAACGTATCGTTAAATCTTTGATCATTGAATATGGCATATATGCTAATATTTTTGCTGAAAAAGTGTGAGGAGCTGTGCATTTGCAAAAGCTACTCACATTTTTCAGCAAACAACCTGTGTACTTACTACAACAGTTAACATTTTGACCACTAATGCGCTCGTTAAATTAACGATACTTTGAACAACTGGACCCTGGTTGCTTTGCATTTCTTTTTTTTTTTGAGGGGTGGGGGAGTTTGTTTTATTTGTTTGTTTGTTTGTTGCTGTTGTTGTTATGTTTTGTTGCTTTGTTTTGTTTTGTTTTGTTTTGTTTCTTTGTTTATTTCTTGTTGTTTTTATGCTTGTACACTGTTTGTGGTAACTTGTTTTCTATTCTTCTTCTAGCCATTAGTAGGCAAAATTCTGTGAATACAGTACTTCCTGGACATCTTATTAAATCGTTTAACTATACGTTGGCATTGGCTGTAAGCTTTGTTTGGCAACCAGTTTATGTTTGCTTTTTATGTAAAAAGCGACTTTCAAACCCCAAAGAGAGACAAAATGTTTGTCTCTTTCCAAATGGAGATTACTCTAGCAGCAACTAATTTTGTACGCTTATTATATGATTTTCTTATGACAGCGGTGCGCTCTTATACGAACGTTTGCTTCCCCTTTCCCATTTAAAAGTTGTCCCAAATGCAGTTAGATTCAATCGTGTCTTTGGCTATAGTGTATTAAAGGCTGTTTTTCCTTTACCCTGAGTGACAGCTATTTACTGATGGCTGAACATAGAGGTTTTCAGTAGCGTAGCCAAATGCTCGTTTCAGTAGCCAAATGCTTATAGATAGATGGTAAGCACATTCTTTGTGCTCAGGTTGATCTCCCTTAAAAGTGTATTCATGACCCTTATGCTACCCCTTGGGGCTTTTCGTGTCTGCTTAAGGTGTTAAGTAGTTGCGGTCATGGCACCAAAGCCGTAATCCAAACTCATAAATCCATAAACGAATGACGAATCAGAATGTTCAGACCAACAGACATGGACCCCAGAACAAAGGGTGTAATCAGGCGTCCGCGGATAGTAAGCATTACTTGGTAAGCAAGCTTCGCCCACATGCCCATAGGCCTGAACGAAGGAATTATCGGTTGAAGCGTATGTCCGGGATTTGGGAAGTCTACTTATGGCGCGTCACTGGCAAAAACATCAGAAACAATTCTGGAAACTGCCACATTGTAGGAATGGACTAGATAATGATGTCTCCCATAGAACTTCTTAAGTGTTGCTACCAGTTTGGGTTTTTGATACCCCTGGCTCAACAACTTTGTAGTGAGCACTTTCCCACGCTCCATGAAGTCCTGATAATTTGAACAGGTTCTGGCATAACGGATTAACTGTGAAACGTAAACGCCGTATGCTGGTGCAGAAGGGATATTACTGCTCAGGAATGGAAAATTAACAATGGGAAAATTGAAGTCATCCCGTTTGTCGTAAAGCCTAGTAGTAAGCTTTCCATTGTCAATGTAGAGATAACAATACAAGTATGAGGAGGAGGCTGCAGTCTCCGTTGTTTCCTTTATTTAAAGTTCACGTGGATAGATGAATTCTAAATACTCTGCAAATTTTGTGTTTTTCGGAGAAAATACATCATCTATATATCTGTAGGTGATATTGAATTGTTGTGCGAGATGTTTCTTGCCTGCTTGGATGAGACTTTGTACAAACTCCGCCTTATACGAGTATAAAAACAAGTCGGCAAGTAACGGTGCACAGTTAGTAGCCATCGGTATGCCGATTGTTTGCTGAAATATCCGACCGCCGAACTCCACAAAAATATTGTCGATTAGATATTCCAGCATCTTTATGACATCTGCATCTGAGTATTTTTTGTGGCGCATCAGAGTGATCCCGAACGAAGTACGAGGTATATGTCTTTGTAGCCAATGACAACATACTGAAATCGACGGTTACCATTCTTGTGGAAGAAACACTGGTTGATAATTGCCTTTAATTTAGATTTCAATTTATCATGAGGAATAGTAGTGTAAAGAGTAGAGAATCTGAGAAAGGGGCTTGGTTGAGCACTTAGCTGAACCCGCAATATATCTCTGCTTGTACGGATTCTTGTGAAGGTTTAGGAATCCAGTACAGTTTGGGAAGGTCAACATCTTCCTCTGTGAGGGAAATTCCAAATGTCAGCATCACCGAATGGTGGTTTTGTAGAATTTCTTCCTTGGACATAGCAGTAAGATTATATGTAGGGTTTCCGGTCATGGTACTCATACCAAGCTCTTCCATTAAGCAGTTTATATCGTGTGTTTTGCAAACAAACACAATGTTGTTAGATGCCTTGTCGGCTGGAACAACGATAAACTTCTCATGGATTTCAGCTAACTCAGCAGCAACATTTTGATTATCAAACACCGATTCATGTCGGCGAGACATGGTTCTGCTGAGTACTGAGACACGTCTGTTTACCAAGGACATTACCGATTTAACCCATTCAGACAGGGTGTCCATGTCCTCTTTCTTGGCCCAGCGTCGTGCATACTCTTCAACAGAATCCAGTATTAATTTGGAATTCTGTTTCCAAGTAATAGACCTGGGTTCCCTATATTTAGGGCCTTTGGAAAGAATGTCCCTGAGTTTGCTAATCCTTACTATATTGAGGTCACCTGTTATGACGTGACCGGCTGGATTATAGCAGAACTCCGATGTTTTACAGGAACACACTGAGGGATTTCGAGTAATGTTCTCAGTATTTAGCCCTTGCAGCACGTTTTTGTAATTGAAAATTTTAGGTGCAATAGGAGACGAATAACTGTAGGAGATGACAGGTGGGCTCCGGTTTTTGAAGTAAGCTGGTATGGTTGAAGTCACTTTCTTATGGTTCAGGATATTGCTAATGTTAACGGCGTCAAGACCCTTGCTTCTGAAGTCAAGTTTCAGAAAATCATGAGTGGGAGTCTCTTCTTGAGAAACTGCTTGAACAGGCTTGTACAACCTAAGCAACATCCAAAATGATAGCAACCAGCTTATATTCAGGAGAATATTGAACATATGTTTTTGTATCCACCACTTCCTTCTGCAAAGAGCGAAGTTTAGTTACCGGCAGCTGATACAGCTTGGTACGAATATGATGTAATGGCTGCTGTACATATGGAAGGAGAGTGTCAAATGCGACATCAGTATGAAAATTAGGACGATTGTAGTGCCGATGTCCATGCCTTCTCTTACGTCTTTGAGAGCAGCCAAAGAGCCTCATCACATTGACCGAACTGCGTCTTGGGCTGGTAAGATTCCCTGCAGAATCTATTTTGTCATTGCAACCATATGGTGCCTAATTCTCTGATCCAGAATTCCTCACGCTGTCTACGAAGTGGCGTGCTCAGACTGGGATTGTTAGTAGGGTGGTATATTTTTTTCTAGTATTCTTACTTTGAAGGACAAAATAGAATGATCTAATAGATTGAAATGTTGATAAAGCAATTGATTGCTACCATGATTTATTTCATATCTGTGACCAGACATTCTATTGCTTAGTTGTCCTTTCGTCTCACCAACGTATATCAATCCACAGAGCGAACACTCCACACCATAGACAACATTAGAGGACTTACAATTGAGATCATGCCAGCTTCGTGTATGGTATGTTTTATTAGTGAGTCCACTCGTAAACTGAGTTTCTTTGATCAAAATTTTACAGGTTTTACAATTTTTTTTAATTGCATGATGTTATACTGCAGTGTGGCTCATTGTCATCAAATTCCAAAATGTTACGTAGTTTAACACTACAGTTTTAGGTCTGTTTATAAACATCCCCATCCGGGTACCATAGGGATTTGTCGTCAGATTGCAAGTATGTCATTCTAGGGGCACCTGTTTGGGCTGCAGATCCCGTGCCCTTGGAACCTGCAGGAATTGTATGCACGGGCTGACTTGTCGCGGAAGAAACCTATTAATTAGGACCTTTTTATAGTGGGCGACGTCCCAGCCACTATCTTATCAGAGTTTATATGTGCGACCATGTTAATAATACTAGGTTGACGGTGCCCTCGGGGACGGACGGACTGTCCACCAGGCAGAGACACCAGCCTAGTGGTAAAAAGTAGTTGCGGTCATGGTACCAAAGCCGTAATCCAAACTCATAAATCCATAAACGAATGACGAATCAGAATGTTCAGACCAACAGACATGGACCCCAGAACAAAGGGTGTAATCAGGCGTCCGCGGATAGTAAGCATTACTTGGTAAGCAAGCTTCGCCCACCATGCCCATAGGCCTGAACAATAGAAATATCGGTTGAAGCGTATGTCCGGGATTTGGGAAGTCTACTTATGGCGCGTCACTGGCAAAAACATCAGAAACAATTCTGGAAACTGCCACATTGTAGGAATTGACTAGATCATGATGTCTCCCATAGAACTTCTTAAGTGTTGCTACCAGTTTGGGTTTTTGATACCCCTGGCTCAACAACTTTGTAGTGAGCACTTTCCCACGCTCCATGAAGTCCTGATAATTTGAACAGGTTCTGGCATAACGGATTAACTGTTAAACGTAAACGCCGTATGCTGGTGCAGAAGGGATATTACTGCTCAGGAATGGAAAGTTAACAATGGGAAAATTGAAGTCATCCCGTTTGTCGTAAAGCCTAGTAGTAAGCTTTCCATTGTCAATGTAGAGATAACAATACAAGTATGAGGAGGAGGCTGCAGTCTCCGTTGTTTCCTTTATTTAAAGTTCACGTGGATAGATGAATTCTAAATACTCTGCAAATTTTGTGTTTTTCGGAGAAAATACATCATCTATATATCTATAGGTGAAATTGAATTGTTGTGCGAGGTGTTTCTTGCCTGCTTGGATGAGACTTTATACAAACTCCGCCTCATACGAGTATAAAAAACAAGTCGGCAAGTAACGCTGCACAGTTAATACCCATCGGTATGCTGATTGTTTGCTGAAATATCCGACCGCCGAACTCCACAAAAATATTGTCGATTAGATATTCCAGCATCTTTATGACATCTGCATCTGAGTATTTTTATGGCGCTTCAGAGTGATCCCGAACGAAGTATGTGTCTTTGTACCCAATAACAACATGCTGAAATCGACGGTTACCATTCTTGTGGAAGAAACACTGGTTGATAATTGCCTTTAATTTAGATTTCAATTTATCATGAGGAATAGTAGTGTAAAGAGTAGAGAAATCGAAAGATTTTATACTGTTGACGGAATGAAGAGATTGTTCCTTTAGGTTTTCTAAGAACTCTTTGGAGTTTTTCAGGATCCACATCTGATTAACACTACTTCTGGCATATGCAGTGTCACAATACTTCTGAAGACCTTCTTAATTTATAATACTGGCAATCAAACTTTGGATTTCCCATGAACTAGTGCGCAAAATCCGAGAATTCTGAAAGAAGTGTCCTTTTGATCCATTTATGCCTAGCGTCCCATAAAAGAGACATTGGCAAACATATTGACCCATATCAGATCTGCAGAACGAGGCATCCGATCAGGGTCTACACATTTTGCATTAAATACGGGAATTTCTATAAAGCATGGTGAAAATAGAAACTAAGCAATCGCTAAGCTTCTTTGGAAATGGATGTGTCCAACTAGTTAAGGTAGAAGAGTCCACACGGCATAAATGGATTAATCCTCTGCACATGCCTCTAGTATTGAATCAGCAATTTTATACCTGTAAAAAAGGTAAGAGAAAAGTCCAGGGAGTGCCACAATTACAAACCGCAGCCCTTCCCAGACACCAAGAGGAAGAGGAAACAGACAAAACCAAACAAATGCAAATCGAACAAACGTACGAAAAGCACTAAGATTAGCTCTCTTTTCCCCAAGCGAGGTAATCGCAAAGCTAAAAGAACTGAGAAAACACAAGAACAAAATAACACATGGTAATACATAAAACAAATCACCTGTAGAATAAACCACAAAGCAACAAAGAGTAAGACTAACACCGGGACCACCGCCTTAGAATGGTTAGTAGAGTAAAATAAAAGTCAAAAAAGTATCGCCTTTGGAAACATTACAAAGAACACACAAAGTCACGAAAATCGGAGACTCGGTTTGATTGAGTCTCTTCATATGCAACACTGTAGTTTGCGAGGCTGCATTAAACCACCGGGGGTTTAAAGCACTTTTACAGCTAGCCAACTTCACCCTGGGTCCCGATACCACTCTTGATTACAACGAGTAAAACAGAAAGCAAAATGAGCACCTGTTGAGGGTGACCAAAATGCTGGCATTACAACACAACTAGTAAAACAGAAAGCAAAGTGGGCAGCTATTGAAGACTGTGACCACAATGCTAGCATCACAACACATACAGAAAACACATACAGTACAAAGAATAAGAACAATACCAGCCCAAACACCTGTAGTTAATATTTAGTTCTGTAAGAAATAGTTGAAACTTTATTTTCTCCTACTTAACCCATATGCGCCGAGCAGACTCTTCTACTACAACTCTTTGGACTGGTCTATTTCCAGTAACAGGGTGTCAGGTTAGTTTTATTTACTATTTTTTATATGGAAATTCTAGCATTAGTTGCAAACTGTAGACCCTTATCACGCAGCATGTGATCAGGATCTACACTGTTTGCCAAGATCACTAAAATAGGACGCTAGGCATAAATGGGTTAAATACACTTTCTGGGTAGACTACTCTGCCAAACTGTCGGACAGAAGTTCTAAATGGAAACACGATGCTCCCTTCAAATCAAATGTTTTCCTTTTTATAGTAGACTTATTCTCAAAAGAGACTTAGCGTGATGTCAAGCACACAGGAACTAATGAAAGTTATCCTCCTTATAAAAATGGCCGAAAATTTACCAGGTTCTTCCTCTTATTTCTCTTATTTACTCTTCCTCTGGTTGTTATATTAGTAGGCTATGCTCTGTGATTGTGGGTCTTCCTGGACATCTATTTAATTTGTCACATGGAGTGTTGTTAGCTAAATCATATTATTAACATTTCTAACTCAAAAGTAATTGTCAGATATCATCCTACAAGATTGCATGTGTGCAAAGCAAACACAAAGTCTTTCCTGTCCCATTTTGGAGACTTGGCTATCCACAGAGTAGCCTGTTTGGACAAATCAGACTGTACGGATACGCAGGCTATTGTGAGTCTTGCTGGCCGCACATGCAATCTTGTAGGAAATGTAGCGTTCCGGTTCAATATATAATATTGTACAAATTAAAAAAACAACAACTTTTATAATGAAATCAACTAATGCTAGTCCATAGCATAAAATGTATTTAACATATCTTGACCAAGGCAATATTTTAGATTTTACTCAATATTCAGGCATAGTTTCTTTGACAGAATCGTTTTGCTCTTGGTTGAATCTACCTACATAGCTATGCCGGAAAAAAAAAACAAAGGAGTGAATAGCCTTTGCATTTATGAATAGCTCAGTATTTTGCAGTAACCTTGAAATCCTTTTTTCATTGTCTGATTAGTTTATAGATGTGGGTGGGAAAATTCAAGAGTTATATTAATTGAGTAGACGTTCTATATATGAAACATGCTACTTCAATTTTGCCTTACCGCATGGATCAAATAAGCCGGACCACAGCATTTTCTATAGATACCACTTCAGTTTTGTCTTTGTGCATCGACTTAACTCTTCTCTTGTTGAACATGACATGTCCTGTCTTAGCAAACAGTGTAGATCCAGTTCAGTTGACTTCCGAAAAAGCCAAATGATCTGGATCTGCACTGTTTGTCATTAAATGTGTGAATTTATAATAAAAACCCGAATCAAGTAATCTGATTGGCTGGAAATTAGAAGTGAGCGTGGCATCGTAATTGATTCAGCATGGCAAGGGATTTTAGCTTATAATCTTGGTATCTCTTTTATTGTTTCATCTTATTCAAACAGGGAAGGCACCGATAGCCTGCGAACCGCATAGTCTGATGGAGGTCTTTGTCATTCTCAGAGGACATGCACAGCTGGAGAATATAAACAAAAGGAGTGAACAGTCATTTGTATTTATGAA
This sequence comes from Anodontia alba, assembly GCA_964016985.1. Classification (NCBI taxonomy): domain Eukaryota; kingdom Metazoa; phylum Mollusca; class Bivalvia; order Lucinida; family Lucinidae; genus Anodontia; species Anodontia alba. Next base: position 34,204,665 of record OZ024831.1, on the reverse strand, counting down.
TGGCTTAGTATTTGCGAATTAGTATAAAGATGTGGGTGGGAAAAATCAATAATTATATTAAAAGAGTAGACATTCTCGGTAATGCTGTGCCCCGGCTCGAATTCGTTTAGCTTATGTTGGTATCGCTTTTCTTGTTTCATCGCATTCGAAAACGGAAAGCACCAATTAGCATGTGAGTTGCATAGTCTAATCAAAGTCTTTGCCACTCCCATACGACTTGTTTAGGAAGAGTATTCGATGATAATTCGGGTATAATTCTTCTTCGGTCGGTAATTTCTGTTAAAATCTATGACAAACTGGACGACTTTGATTTTATATTGTGAATTTCCTATCTAAGATGGCTATGTTCCTCGTGCTACATACTATGCTGTATATATTTTTTACTCACCGCATTCGATCCAAAAACCGCACATACCTCCATTAGCGCACAATTAAGCAATTTCGAAGTTGGAGGAAAACCTACCTTGTGTATCCAATCCCTTTAAGGCTTGTCAGGCAAACAGGCCCTGAGATTATCAAACTTTTTTTCATGCTCAACTGATCTGAGCGTAAAATATTCTCAGCTAATAAATATGAAAATGCCAGCAATAGCTGGCACTTTTCATTTTTATTTGCAGAGAATTGATCATGCTCAGCTATGTTTAGCAAGAAAGAATTTGCAGTTGTTGGTGATTTGAGATTTATTAGCAGGACAAATTTCATGCTCAGTTGTCCTACAGCCGAGTTCAGCGTGAAAACAGTTTATACCCTCGGGGCCAGGTGTTACGTAAAGGTCCTGATCAGTCGCGTAGGGCAATTGCTGTTTGTCGAACAAAGAATATACATGCCCATATAACGCCAGAACAAAAGGCACACCTTTTAGCACAATTTGATCTGTCAAAAGCAAATTCAAAAATATATTTATACGTATATACATATCCACCGAGCATGAATTTTAAGACTGTTTTAATGTGTAAAAGTTTAAATAATATATACGTAACTCACGTTTTCATGATAGAGCTTGACAAATTTTATGTATGTCTGTATTATAAGTAGCATCGGGACCCAGGGTGAAGTTAGCTGGCTGTGGAGGTGCTTTGGACCCCCCGGTGGTTTGCTCTGCCGACCGTTCTAAGGCGGTGGTCCCGGTGTTGGTCTTACTCTTTGTTGCTTTGTAGTTTATTCTACGAGGCGATTTGTTGTATGTCTTTCCGTGTGTCATTTTGTTCTTGTGTTTTTCAGTCCTTTTAGAATTGCGATTACCTCGCTTGGGGAAGAGAGAGCTAATCTTAGTGCTTTTCGTACGTTTGTTCGGTTTGTGCTTGTTTAGATTTGTCGGTTTCCTCTTCCTCTTGGGGTCTGGGAAGGGCTGCGGTTTGTGATTGTGGCACTCCCTGGACTTTTCTCTAACCTTTTTTAAAATATAATAGTGAGACAGCCAAGATGGTGAATTGTTGTAATAAAGCTCTTTATACCTGAACGGAAAGATCTGCAACTGCAATGACTCGATATTGCTTTATACGAAAATACTGTGTAGCATTTACAAAGAATTGCTAAAGAATCGGCTAAATTCATGCATTTTGCGCGATGATGTTCTTTTCTGTTGTGTCTAGCATCTGTACACAGTGTAAAATGCGTACAGCGGCAGGAAGATAGACGCGAAAATTCTCATATCACAAGTCAATACTCCAAATACAGTAAACGTCTGACTTTAAAATCCCACTATATGTTTAAATTCCTTTGAATTGACTGCCAAAAACCATAAATATTATGGAAATTGTGCAGATTTGTAGTACTTTTGGAACATTATTTATATTTATTACGTTTGATCCCCAAGTGTGCTAATTTCTCCTTCAAGGTCAGTTTGGCGAAAGAGGACTGGGTGATACATGTACGTGTTGTTAGTTTCTAAAGACAGTCTTTTAGATCGTTATTGACATTTCGGTGATTGGTCTGCGTAGCGGACCAATGACATAAAATATAAAGCCTTATTTTCTCTGACATTTAAAAGAAGATAATTAAGAATGTAGTCTGCGCCTGTTAAGAGTTTGTTCATAACGTATTAAGCGCAAATGACATGGCTACGTTGATCCCATTAGCAAAAATCAGGAAGATCAACCTATGCAAATTTGCAACTGCTCGAAGTCGCATTCACTCAATTTATGTATCTTTTGTAGGTAAATTTGGAACAGGTTGTGGTTCTACATGCAAATGTGTGCATGGAATATGTGATGCCCAATCTGGGAGCTGTATGTGTTTAGCAGGCTATAAAGATGCCACGTGTAGTACCCCATGCGAGGTAATTATTAAAGTAGGCGATCACACACACACACACACACACACACACACACACACACACACACACACACACACACACACACATACTGTAAAGGCAATACTATATATATATATCTCGACTCTCGTTATCTCGAATTCGAAGGGACTCTCTGAAATACTTAGGAAATTCCTTAGGAGCAATTTCTCCTCTTTTCCACAATATTTTTTTTTACCTGTTGTTAGATTTTCATGTTTAGGCAGGGACCAGATTTTCACTTCGAGATAAGCGTTTATTCGAGATAAGCGAGGTCGAGATAACGAGAGTCAATTGTGTGTATATATATATATATATATATATATATATATATATATATATATATATATATATATATATATATATATATATATATATATATATATAAGCGTTGGAATGAAGCGTGTCGAGTCCTTGGCTATTTTCAGGTCCCTAATAAGGATGTACGTTTGTTGGATTTGCGCTTGCTCGGTTATGACTGTTAACTCTTCCTCTTGGTGTGGTTTGAGATGTCGGCCCTGGACATGTTTTCTTACCTTTTTTGTAGTTATATACATCTGATGTACAAAGTGTTTTGAAAATTGAAACTGTGAAAGCATTGTTATTTATTGCAAAACGTTCAAGTAAATGCATAACATTCAGGAAAATGCATCTTCCTACGTCAGAAATGCATTTATTTTTCTATGCGTTGTTGTTTAACCTGTCTAAACGTGATAAAACAAGAAAGTCCAATGTCATTTAATACCTATATTAAAGGCGAATGTGATAGCGTCGCTGTGAAAGTCAGTCCGTATCAAAGTGTCAAGATTCAGGAGATATGCGATCATCAGCACAGCCTGACCATGTTCTTAACTGTCTGCCTGTAGAACTATCGGATACAGTGCAATATTATTTGTGTCATTCGCAAAAGTGTCTTCGGGACATATGCGAACATTAAAGATCCCAGTCAATTAGCAAAGCCGCACAAGCGGATAAGGATCTTTGCTATAGGGATCAAACATGGTTTTTCATGCATTACCATTCCCCAAGTCCCGTGGGAGCAGTTGAAAACCGAGGCCGGAGGCCGCGGTTTTCAACACCTCCCAAGGGACCTGGCGAATGTTAATGCATTGAAAAAAAAAAACATGTTCGAACGCTATTATTGCATAAAAATTGAAAACAATTGCTACATTTCGCGTTATTCTTGCACTAATTTGTTTCGCCGTTTAACCGATGTCTCACGAACGCAATTTCCACGGACTATGTTCGTTATAGGTGCGGGCAGTACACAGCTCGTAACGGCAGCAAATCTATGGCCCCGGTACGATCATATTGAAAGTTGCGTAGCCGTGCATTAACAGTGCCTGAATTACTTTGCTAATACACGGCTTTTCGCCGGTTAATGCATGGCTGTTAATAACGTGCGACACTGCTTTTTATGCAATAATATGGATCAATATATTCTACAGTGCCCACTGATTGTATAAGCAGACAGGGAAGGCCCTGATCAGACTGCGCAGTCTGATCTGGTTCATTGCTTTCGCATAGGCCTCTAATGCTCATTTTCCCATGGCGAGATTCATATATCGATGTGTAGCAAAGGCAGCAGTCAAATGCCGAGGGTTCGCTGGTAAGTTCTTTTTCATCCCGAGGACGCCTTTTCTGAAGGCAGACACAGTTCAAGTATCTGTAGTATCCATTCTCTAATTTACAGAATTTACATTGAGCTGCACCGTATTAAACATGTGTCCCCTCGGCTTAAATGCGAACAGTGCAGACCAAGTCAGTCCGCTTATAGAATCATAAGTTTCTGTAAAATATTGATAGGCCTTAAAAACATAATGTGACTTTAACCATCGAAAGTATACCTTAACTGCTAAATTTTTAACCGCAAGAATGCCGTTATTATAAACTACGTAAACCGTTTTCTCAGTTTAACAGCGGTCATGTTGAATGAATTGAATTAATCCTACTATAGTGATGGTTTGAAGACACTTCTGCAAGAAGGTCTGTCAAAACCTGCATTTTATGACGCGTCAATCCGCAGACTAAATGAGGGCTCCCTTATCAATTTGTTTAAGATGATTGGCGTCTGATCATCAACACAAATACACATCTGCTGTGATTAGGAAGGTCTATTGCGGTAGGGATTTGTAGGATAGGGCTTATCCAAACATGGTCGTAAAGCCTTTTGAATAAAATGACTTGACTGGTTTTTATTATACCAAATGTTTTAGAGCAGTCGGCATACTGATTTCCGAAATGCGTGAATACAGTTGACTCTCGTTATCTCGACCTCGCTTATCTCGAATAACTGCTTATCTCGAAGTGAAAATCTGGTCCCTTCCTATACATGAAAACCTAACAACAGATGGAAAATATTGTAGAAAAGAGGAGAAATTTGTCCCTGAGGAGCAATTTCTCCTCTTTTCCACAATATTTTCAATATATCTCTAACTTCAAAAGTCCAGTTACCTATCAGTTTGTTAAATGTGGTTAATCAAATTATTTTTTCCTCAATTCTGCAAACCTGATATGTCGAACTACGGATATCTCGAAGTATTTCAGAGAGTCCCTTGGAGTTCGAGATAACGAGAGTCGACTGTACTTATTACTAATTATGCCCAGAAAGTGCCTTCTTTTTCTTACTAAACAATGGTGTCCTCGTGCATATAAAACAAGCTTCAATAAACCTCGGTAAAACTTACATCTTGTTTAGATAGATGTAAGTTTTACCGAGGTTTATTGAAGCTTGTTTTATATGCACGAGGACACCATTGTTTAGTAAGAAAAAGAAGGCACTTTCTGGGCATAATTAGTAATAAGTACAGTCGACTCTCGTTATCTCGAACTCCAAGGGACTCTCTGAAATACTTCGAGATATCCGTAGTTCGACATATCAGGTTTGCAGAATTGAGGAAAAAATAATTTGATTAACCACATTTAACAAACTGATAGGTAATTGGACTTTTGAAGTTAGAGATATATTGAAAATATTGTGGAAAAGAGGAGAAATTGCTCCTTAAGAGCAATTTCTCCTCTTTTCTACAATATTTTCCATCTGTTGTTAGGTTTTCATATATAGGCAGGGACCAGATTTTCGCTTCGAGATAAGCGGTTATTCGAGATAAGCGAGGTCGAGATAACGAGAGTCAACTGTATTCATTTTTATAATTACAGAATGGTGAATATGGACCCGGCTGCCGATTCAACTGCTCAACGTGTGGTGCCTATGCTTTTCCAGGCTGCGACTCGGCCTCGGGACATTGTTTGTGTAGTGATGGCTACACAGGTCCAATGTGTGATAGACCTTGCCCACAAGGGACATATGGCAAAAATTGCTCTTTTTCTTGCAGGTTGGTGTTTGGACGTTTATCTTTAGGTTTTATATTGGAAGTTGGTGTCTGGTCATTAATCCTTAGGTCTTTATTAAAATATATTCTTCGTGTAGTTTATATTCATAATAACGGAAGCATAGACTCTTGTTTCCTTTTGTGAAGAGTGTTACACAAAATGTTTCACCTAGTGACAGAATAATAGTATCTCAAGTTTTGGACCGTATTTATCCGAAATAGTGGACAACCTAACTCATATTGTCCTGAATTGAAGAAGCTTGTTTTACTAGCTGTTGATGTGTCTAAAAACTGTTAGATGAATACTAAACAGTGTACATCCTGATCACACACCGCCTTCTGTGCCGTCTTATTGTCACTAAATGATAACAGCACTGCTCTTTTCTTAGTGTCTTCATAACACCAACACAATATCTAGTGGTTTAAATATCATTAACTTTTGAGTCAATAAACCTGTGTCTGTTCAATATACATTTTGCTAATGAGATTTTTGTAGCTAAAAACCTATGCAGTGTTTAAGCTTTTAAGAAATCAAGATAGACAGGAATTCCCTGGAAAGGTTTTTATCGCTTGTTCTAGCTTAATGTAGGTTTTAAATCTGCATTTTACCGGAAATAATATGATAAAAAAATTATCAATTTATTAGTCAGTAAACCGAAATTTAATAGACCAATATCGGCATGTTAAACCTAAAGATTCTGTCCATGGTGGAAATCAGTAGCATCAGTTTAAGCTTCAACCGCATGCAAATTATCAATATCCGTTGTTAAATGGGCGTTATAGTATTGCAATGGTACAAACTAGCCAACCATTTATCTGGCAGTTGGAACACGACTGTTATGAATGCATTGTGTCTGGGTACCAAATTTGATGTGAGTAGCGGCTAAAGGCTAGTAGAAAGACAAATGTCTAACTTAAAAATGGTTTAATTTGACTGTTTTAAAAACATGCAGATGAACTATTATAGCAAAAAAGGTCACACATAATTAATCTAACTGTATTTGTTAAACTCTATAACTTTTTTCCCATGTGGTGAAATAAGAACAGTTATGTGCTGACTCTTTTTTAACCCTGGTCCTTCAGAACCCGGATATACCCTGCTTTTGCAAACAGTATAGATCCAGATCAGTTAAGAAGCCAACTGATTTAGATTTGCGCTGGTTGTCATTAAGTATATGAGTTTGCTGAAAACAATAAGTGGGCGTGGCGTCCTAATTTAAGGGTTAAAACGTTAACACAGCAGCAAATTGCTCCCTAAATTACTCCTGAAAGAGAATGAGAGCCAAATGCTTGCAAACTTTAGTGTTTTTCTTTTTTTTCCAATTGCTTTTTTCTACTGGGAGCAGTCTTTTCATTTAGAGTAGAATCTTTTTTCTGCAGGGATCTAGTTCATAGGATCAAGACAAAGTCACAAAATATCGTTTTTGCAATAAAATATCCAAAACTAATAATTTAAAGTGCATCCAGGTCCCTTAAATTGACATCCAGGGCCCAGTTGTTCAAACCGTCGTTAGCTTAACGAGCTCGTTAAGGGTCATTTTGTTAACTGTTTTAGCAGATTCAATATACAATATTCTGATATTTTTTGCTGAAAAAAATGTGAGTAGCTTTTGCACTGCAAAAGCTACTCACATTTTTTCAGCAAAAAATTTCAGCATATTTGCGTATCACTCGATGTAAATTTTAACGAATCGTTAACTAACGACATCGTTGGCTTTGAACAACTGGGCCCAGTATTTTGAAATTTGGAAGTTTGAATGTTCAGATTTAAACTACATGCACCTTGAACTCTTGCTTCGAAATTAACTCATACAATCAAATGAACAATACAAAGTTAAATGCGCCGGAACACAGCATTTCCCACAGACTGTATGTGCGCCCAGCGGAGATTCAGATCAGTTTGTGCATCCGCGCAGTTGGGTCATAGTCATTGTTGTCCGCCTGAAGCCGATGAGGATCATTGGCTTCCCACCTGATTAGACTGCACGGAAGCGCAGGCTGATCTGAGTCATCGTTTGGAGCATATGCAATCTTGTAGGAACTGCTGTGGCCCGGTTCAAATGAAGTATGTTTGCAAGCGACTCGTGACTAAAGAAAGAGCTAGTTAATTGGCAAAAAAGTAATCAAGTCCGATTCCTGGTATTTTGGACAGTGTCTTCAATGTCTCTGAAAGTCAGTGCTAATGCGTATAGTAGCAAACCCTATGTTAACTTTCCTTTAGCACTTGACAAGTAAAAATCTTTAACGGAATTTGAAATACTGAACATAAATTTGCATTAATCCGTTAATTCCTTTATCTTTTTGCCTGTCAGTCTTTCTGTCTCCTCTCTCTCTTCCTTAATCCATATATTTTTGCTTCCAAAATATCTACAGTTGTAATAATGGAGGCCTCTGTGACGGTGCAAGTGGGAAGTGTTTATGTCGAGCAGGCTTTACAGGAATTACATGTGACCAGAGTGTAAGTACTTTGAACACTTGATTTATAAACACAGCGTTTGTTGTTGAATAATAGTCATTCCCAGCTGGCACGCAACATTGAGACAACGTCGTAGCAACGTCGATGCAACGTCATGACGTTGCATCGACGTTGATTCGACGTTACAGAAACGTCATGTGTCCGTTGGATTAACACTTAGCATGCTGGGTATTATTTTCAGCAGACGACATATTGAATTTTTGTCTTATTTTTACCAGAAAATAATAGTTTTGACGTTTCATGCAAACTGTCTCCAACAGAGACAATTTGAATGAAATGTGAACGTCTGTTTTTTGGGAAAAATAAGAAAGCTGCCGTCAACTTGTCGTCAGCTGAATGAGTCCAGAAAGTGGTAAAAGTTAAGCTTATGTTAACCCTTGTCCTGCTAAACCCGGATCAGCACTATTTGTCATTCAGTATCTGAATTTATATCAACAACCTGGATGAAGTAATCTGATTGGCTGACAATTAGAAGTGGGTGTGGCTTCTTAATTTTTTCAGTATGGCAAGGGTTTTACCTTATGCTTAATACCCTGATAATGTTTATATAATATTCTGATCAGACTTTTGTATATTCGTTGTTTCCAAGGGCAACCTTCTAGATGTTTTAATTAAGTTTCATCGTAGTGTTGAGAAATTAACCCATTTATGCCTAGCGTCCCATAAAAGGGGTAATGACAGACAGTCTAGACCCAGATCAGACGCCGCAGAAAGCGACATCTGATCAGGGTCTACACTGTTTGCATTAAATCTAGGATTTTCTATATAATACACTGATAATAAAAACTAACCAGTCACCCTACGACAGGAAATAGATCAGTCCAAATACTTATGTTAATAGAGTCCACTAGGTATAAATGGTTTAATTACGTTGTAGTATCTTGTTTTTTTTGTGTTGATCAATTGATGAGATAGGGAACACCTCCTCAGACCGAACAAGTCTGTGTAGCTGGAACTGTATAAGGATTAAGGGCGAGGGTTGAGGCTTAGGCCCTCAGTTTTGTTGGTAACTTTTCAATACAGTAACATTCCTCTATTAAGAATACTTTTGGGACTGTCTAAAAGTGGTCTTATTACTGAGGTGGTCTTAATATTTGGAACATAATACATTAAATGTCCTTAAATTTCGAACACTATATTCCGTACTTTTTGTCCATACATTTGCTTTTATGCAGTAGCTTTTTTAAAATACTTAGTGACACAGCAAACAGTGTAGACCCTGATATTTCTTATGACGATAAAATGGTATATGCAAACAGTGTAGACTCAGATCCGACTGCTCCTTCAGGAGCAGTCTGATCTGGGTCTACACTGTTTGCATATGCCATTTTATAGTTATAAGAAAGAAAGCATTTGGGACTGACAAAAGCTGGTCTTTATTGTGCAGTGGTCTTAATTTCGAGTGGTCTTAATAGCGAAATTTTACTCTATACGGTTTGCTGTTCCTCTTCGCGCATAGGTCCCAGCTAGCATTCTTTATAAATCTATAGCGGCCCGTTATCGGCCCGTCAGCTACGCTATAACGGCCCGCTATAGATTGATAAAGAATGCTTACTGGGAACTATTCTTTCGTTGCATATTATGATATGAGGCACATTATCAGAAATTGTACCTTCGGACATGTGCTCCCAGCAAAGATTCAGATCAGTCTGTGCATTCGCACAGTCTGATCAGAATCTTCACTGGGTCATTTTGTAATGCCAAGGATGAAAAGTTTCCTCATGCGGACAACAAAGACTATTATCAGATTGCGCGGATGTGCAGGCTGATTTGAGTCTTCGTTGGGCGCCCATGCCAGCAGGTATGTTTTCTCACGTTGTGGCTCATATAATTAAATCTTGTTCAATACATATTAGATTCCGTGGGTGTGCTGTGTTCAGTACTTGTCTTTCATGGGTAAATGTATTCCCGTATTCATTTTTGGCACCAAAATCTTATACGATGTTTCACCCATTGATCCCGAATATACTCTTCTACCTTAACTCTTTGGACCGGTCTCTTCCAACAGAAGGAATGTCTGGTTAGTTTTTATTACTAATAAGTTTTAAAGAAACTCTTGTATTTAATTCAAACAGTGTAGACCCTGATCAGACGCCGCTTTTTGCGGCGTCTGATCTGAGTCTACACTGTTTGCCAATGTCCCTTTTATGGGACGCTAGGCGTAGATGGATTAATAGTGTCTTCTTATTTCTAGTGTCCTAACGGGTTCTGGGGAGTAAACTGTGCTCACACCTGTGACTGTGGTCCCCACGGGACGGGATGTTCCCCGGATGAAGGCGTTTGTAGATGTAAAGCTGGTTTTGCTGGCGGTATGTAAGCTGCTGCATTATATGTTTTCGGTGTCAGAATCATATTACTTGTTATTTCTACATGATAATAAATACTAAGAAGAGGCCCTAAAAAGCTTCTGTTTGCGCTTCTATCGTAATGTTAGTATTGAATGAAAATTTGTTGTTTTTTAAATTTGCATTTGAAATCAACATGTTCAAACCAAAATGTATATAGACATGAGCCGCGTCATGGGAAAAGAGCTAAAACAGCGTATGCGAACGACAAAGGTTCAGGTGAGATTGAGCGAATACGTCGTCCGCTCACGTAAGTGGAAGCTACTGACAAAGAACTAAAATTGTGGCATCGCTAAGGGACCGGGCAAGGACACTAAAAGAATGATTTGACAAAACGTCCAAAAACCTTTATTTTTCGCAGCTAGGCAAATATATTAAAGACTGGCCAGACTATGTAACTAACCTAAGCCTTCTGCTATTTGTATATGTCCCAAAGACACAGTTACGCCTAGCTTATTGTTCCTGGTGAACGAGTATAAAAATATAAGTGAAGGTACCCAGGTTATGCCACAGTCACGAAGCACAGCCCTACCGAGGTACCAAAAGAAGGAACAATTTAAACGTCACATATTAAACCCGGACGCACGGAAAAAGAAGGACCGCAAACAGAGGAACCACCTTGAAACTGTCTGTAGGAAAGCTACTGTGTGATTTAAAGCAGTTTTAGTCACTTGAAACCTCAACATACGTTTGCTTCCCAGTTCTTTTTTTCGCTAGCCAGTGTCTGTGTGAAAACAAGGTAAGAGAAAAGTCCAGGGAGTGCCACAATCACAAACCGCAGCCCTTCCCAGATACTAAGATGAAGAGGAAACCGACAAATCCAAACAAGCAAAATCGAACAAACGTACGAAAAGCACTAAGATTAGCTCTCTCTTCCCCAAGCGAGGTAATTGCAATGCTAAAAGGACTGAAAAACACAAGAACAAAATGACACAAAGTAAGACATAAAACAAATCGCCTCGTAGAATAAACCACAAAGCAACAATGAGTAAGACTAACACCGGGACCACCGCCTTAGAACGGTCAGTACAGTAAACCACCGAGTGGGGCGGGTGGGGGTGGGGTTCAAAGCATTTTTACAGCTAGCCAACTTCACCCTGGGTCCCGATGCTACTTTTAATACAGAAATACATAAAAATTCGGTTCGCATAAACATTGAAGATAAGGTGCTTATGAAAATCAGCACTTCTTCTTATTTCTTCAAAATGATCTAATTGATACATTTACAGATGCAGCTATACTGACAACCAAGAAAAAATTGTCAGTTACGTCAGAAAATGTACCTTCGGACATGTGCGCTCAGCGAAGATTCAGATCAGCCTGCGCATTCGCGCAGTCTGATTAGACCCTACTGGGCACATTTTGAATTGCCAAAAATGCTAAGTTTCTTCTTGCGGACAATGTAGACTCTGATCAGACTGCACAGATGCGTTGGGTGCACATGTCAAAAGATATCTTTTCGTCCACTGCGGCTCAGATTAATAGTTCTACATTGAAGAATATCGTTTTCTGGTGTCTGTAAAACGTTAAGCGCGCACGTATGCAAGATGCATAGCTGAAACGTAATTTAAAGTCCTTGACATTTTAAAGCAGTATTCAAACAAATACATGAACAAAAAGATCGAAGGTAATTATTACTTGCATCTTAAGGAGAAGTTGGGGGGTGGGGGCGGGGGGGTGGGAGGGGGGCGACACTGTCAAATAGTTATCCTCACCTATCTTAAGAAGTAAGAATGAGAAGCATATCATTTCCTTTTATAGTAGGTCTCTTTTCAGAAGGGACTTTGTAATTAGCAAAGCAAACGGGAAGTCACAAAAGTTATCCCCCTTGTAAAAATAGCGGAATATCTACCAAATGATCAGGTCCCCTAATGTCAGTTTTCGAGGCTGATCTATATCGGGTTACATGTACTTGGTATAGAGATTTCTATAAACAAACTATCCGCCGTAAATATGACGTCAATAACCTAGTGCAAAAAATGCGGGATATACTACCATGCGGTCATATGATATTTATAACGACACCACATCCATGTCGATTAACGTTGATGCGACGTTGCCTGAACATTGCGTGCTCGCTGGGTAAATGAATGTTGGATATTCTTATAAATAAAGTAGCATTGGTAGCTGATGGTAAATTCGTCACGTGGAGTAAAATTTTTCCTTTAAGAGTAGATCCCTTTACAGAAGAGAGGCAAACCAGTTTTGACACTACTGTCTCCCCCTCCCCTGAAAGTGTATCAATTCAAGTCAGATCAAATATAGAAGGGTCAAAACCGATACATGGTTTAAAATATATATCAATTATATTGTATATTATCAACAGTGAAGTGTCGTGAAAGCTGTCCAGTAGGGACGTATGGAATAAACTGTACACAGGTGTGCCATTGTGATCCAATTCATGGCTGGTGTAGTCCAATAGATGGTTCCTGTCTCTGTGACGCCGGGTACCAAGGTCGTTATTGTGACATAGGCAAGTGTTACATAAATATATATATATCGTATTGACTTATCACACAGTCGGCTACCTTATATTCATATTTCATTCATTTGTCTGTCCATGTGGGAGCAGACTTTTTCTTTATATAGTACGAGGGTCCTGCAAAAAGTTTTGTCACTGGGTTCGGATTACTTCAGTGCTGCGTTTAATCAAACATATTTTTATTACAAATCTTCCAAGTGTTCCCCTTTTACTAAAACATTTTTTTGTAACCTTTTTACCCAGTCGCGAAAAGCAGATAAAAAGTCTCCTTTTTGTATCTGTTGGAGACACAGATAAATAGTGCTGCCAAGAGAACTTCTAGACGTATACTTATTTCCAGAAAGCATTTTTTTTAAGCCTTGGAGATAAAAAGAAGTCACAGGGACTCAGATCAGGTGAATAAGGTGGATGGTTTAACACTTCCACCTATTCAGAAGCCAAAAAAGACTTAACTACCTCACACTTATGAGAGGAGGCGTTGTCATGTAAAAGGTGGACTCCTGACCATCCTTTGCTTGGTCGTTTCTTATTGTAAAACTCTTTCACTTTCTTCAATACAGAATTCTTGTAGAATCGGCCAGTGACTGTATGACCAGATGGACAAGGCACTTGAACGACTGGCCCGCTAGAATTCAAGAAAAGTGCGCACAACATCTTTATCGAACTTATGGTTCTCTTGGCAATACATTCTTTGTGGCTCAAACATGTGCACCTAGGTTTCATCACCTGTTAGCAAGTTAGAAATAACCCAACTATTACAGCCTTTGTATGTTTTCAAAAGTTCCCGGACACATTTAAGGCGTTGTGTCTTTTGTTCCTCAGTGAACAAATGACGTACCACCTAGTGCAAACCTTTCTCAGGTCCAAACGCTTTTTTCAGAATTGTTTGCACACTGCCTTCTGATATACCAGTACAACTAGCTATACTTTTGACAGACAATCCCGCATCCTGTTCGACCACAATCTTTACAGCAGCGATGTCAGCCTTGGTAACAGAGGTTTTAGGCCTTCCAGGACGGGTATCATCTTCAACAGAAAATTTCCCAGCTTTAAAAGCTTCAACCCACCTAAAAACTGTGCGCATTGAAATGGTCTGAGGTCCATATATACCACACATTAAATATCTGCTTTGAATCTATATTAAGCCTAATGCGGCATTTAATATAGCTACGAATTTCAGTCCTCTGGTCCATGTTCCAATGTAACAAGTAAATAGGCCAGTGTACATGACGGCATCTATTTCAATTTGAAATAACTCGGTCATTTGGAAAGCAATTTGCACAAAATAAATAGGTATCGTTAGCTATTCAACATATCAGTCAAGTGCAGTGAAGCATTTTAAAATATACCTGGGATAAAACAAAGGAAGCCTATTAGTGACAGAACTTTTTGAACGACCCTCGTATACCCCGTTGTAGAAGGAACCAAACAATTTGAATGGACTTGCCTCCCTTTATTCCATATACTGTAAACAACTTTGCAAAGTGGAAATAAAACTAATAAAAGTTTAGCAAGACTTCAAATACAGTGGAGGGAGCATACGGGAAAACGTTATATCAAAGAAGAGAAATTATTGTGTTTGTTATTTTTCTGGATACATGTGTAACTTTAACTTTACAGCTTATTAATTTTACTCTGATTCTTTGATCTCTGTACGTGCAGCGACTCAATGAAACCGAGACTCTGATTCTCATTCTTTCATGTGATAGAATTTTGCAAGGGCAACCTTTAAGGATTTTATTTGCCTCCACTGTATCTGGTGTCCCATTTCCTGTGGCTGCGATAAGAAAATCCTCGTACTTCATAATAAAGCACTTTTTTTTATAGTTTCATTGGGATCGTTCAGCCTAATCTGCTATCTTTGAAAATCGAGTTCTGCTTAAGACAGTGAAAACGTCATTGCTGCCAAATAAAGTGTCTAAATCAAACAGAGACTCCGATGTTTGTTCATTTATGTGTCGATGTTTCCATAGTAAATCTATATATAAATCTATATTATTTTATAACCTACATAGATTTTATATAGATTTTCATATTGTTTTTCAGGTTGTAATGCAGGTCAGTGGGGTCGCGGATGCACCCAGAAATGTTCATGTGGTGGCAGGGGGACATGCAATCCATTTACAGGCATATGCGACTGTGACCCGGGCTTCATTGGCCCGGCATGTGAGCGGCGTAAATATTTGTTTTGCTTGTTTTGTCGCGAATTCCGCCAAGGGAGATAACTTTTGTAGTATAAACATATTTTATTGCATCATTTCATGGCAATGGGGTCGGGCCACAAGTTCTAACAACATTAGTTACGGCCCTCCCCTACAAAGTTTTATTACAACAATAACAGACACAGACAGACTTTTGTAGCTGCTACTGCACGCCGAGTCCCTTCTGAAATAGTGTCTACTCCGTAAGGTATTAATTTGCCATCTCAGTCAGACCACACCCTTCGCTGACAGCTATAGAGTTATTGAAATACTTATCACTGAAAAGACAATTCATTTACCAGACTATTTGTATCAAAATTTGAGCCAGCGCATGACAAAACTTACAATTAGACTTGTGCGACCAGCGAAGATTTAGATCAGCCTGCTCCTCCGCGTAGTCCATTACGAAAACATGCCTATTCAAATGTACTGAAACTTTTACCACCAAAAACAGTTGAAAATTTTCAGAGAAAAAATTTCTGATATATTTCATATTTTTGCTCAAAACATAGATTGTGGTGCTCGTTAGAACCGCCTCGACGAGGCGGTTCTAACGAGTACCCACAATCTATGTCTTTGAGCAGAAATAAGAAGAATAATGTATACCCCTGTAAACCCCAGTTTTACTATATAAAAGAGGGGTTTAAGGGGGTCAAAATTATATAGGCATGTTTTCGTAATGTGATCAGAGTCTTCGCTGATCGCATAATTATGTCTGCTACAGTCTTCGGGCTATCCAAAGAGGGATAAACGAGAACTTTTGCCGTACTGGGTAGATGTATTACCTAAGGCTTTGCTGGTTACACAGGTCTTATTGTAGGTTTTGTCATGCGCGGGCTGAAATATAAGTGAAGATACGCAGGAAACGCCGCAGTCATGAAACAAAACCTTCACGAGCGAAAGAAGAAGAGATTACGAAGAAACAATAACAAAAAAAAAAAAAAGCCACACATGAAACCAAAAGCGAACGAACAAAGACGAAATTAAGCAGGGGAAACGCCTTCTAACGGACATTAGAAAAACTGCCGCGAGTGCGGGAGTGCTTAAACCATTTTTTCTAGCGAGAAGCCGTGTCCCTATTTCTGAATCAGTGCCAGATTACAGTCGACTCTCATTATCTCGAATTCCAAGGGACTCCCTCGACATATCAGATTTGCAGAATTGAGGAAAAAATAATTCGAACAACCACATTTAACAAATATATAATTATACTATTGGACTCTTGAAAGAGATAGATTAAAAAGTTTGTGGAAAAGAGGAGAAATTTCTTCACTTTTTCACAATATTTGCTACCAGTTGTCAGATTTTCATGTTTAAACAGGGATCAGATTTTCACTTCGAGATAAGCAGTTATTCGAGATAAGCGAGTTCGAGATAACGAGAGTCAACTGTACATATGATCGGTCTGCACTCGAGTCATCTACCTCATCAGTGAAATATCACAGCAAAACACACATAACCATAAATACTATGCTGAAACAAAAGCAAAGAGCTGAACGGCGATCTGAAGCCAGATCTCACGAAAACCACAAACATGACCTCGATGAGCCCGAGCACAGACATTGAAATCAGCCTCCTAATTTGACTGTGCGAATAAGCAGTCATCGGATATGTCTGTGAAGACTATTTTTTCTAATTGCATAGGTAATTTAAGGTTTTGCTAGAAAAAAGCGAATGTCCTGATCAGCCGTAGTATCTGCTCTGTGTGTGTGTGTGAGGGGGGGGGGGGTGGGTTGGGGATGGGACTGTTCTATTTGCATATGCAGTTGAATACTATTTCGTGTAACTGATTGCAGAATGTGTCCAGGATGTGTATTGGGGTAAAGGTTGTGCAAATCGGTGTAATTGCTCGGGCGACCATTGCGACCATCGCACGGGACAATGCATGTGCTCAGCAGGACGGATAGGTCATAATTGTGAACAGGGTATGTACAGTTTATGTACAAAAAATAAAACAAAAACATTTTTTTGCGCTACGACAAAATATTATAATACATAAATTACCGATGATTAATGACTTTCAACAACTCAACAATAAAGTACTGCGTTTTTTTTTTAACTTAAACATATTGATATTTTTCCTATGTCTCCACAGAAACATATGTTCCGGTACTCATAAGAGGCGCTTCTAATGAGTACTCATGCCATCTTCTTATCTAGAGCTACGAAATAAGTTCGTTCTGCTTTCGTCACGCCTTTTGTGGCACTTTTACTGCACTCAGCATCTACTGTATAACACTAAAAATTGAGATGTCAAGGAGCCATAGTCATAGAACATAGCCTACCTTTGCCACTGAAATGTCGAGTAAATAAACCAAGACAAACAGTACACAAGCCATACACCAAAGGAAAGCAAAGCAACAAGCTCACTCTTCCCCAGCAAGGTGATCACAACGCTAGACATGATCCACTAAATAAAACAATAGGACTAGACATGATAAAAGCCCCACAGCGACCGTCAACAAGGCCATAAAAAGAACAACCAATATCAGAACCACCGCCTAAGAACGGTTGATAGGAAACATTATCGGGGCCCAGTTGTTCAAAATTTAACGAAGTTGTTAGCTAACGTGACGTTAAAATTTCTATCTTGAAATCCTGCAAATGCATTGATTTTATTTGCTGAACAAATGCGAGTAGCTTTTGCATTGCATTGCAAAAGCTACTCGCATTTTTGCAGTAAAAGTATCAGTGTATTTGAAAATACCTTAGCTATAACAGTTTACGAGTTTTCATTAATGAGCTCGTTAAGCTAACGATGCCTTGAACAACTGGATACAGGCTGTTTAAATCTATTTAAATGGTACCGAATCTTCATCCTAGGCTCAGAAATCCAATTAAATTACTGTGGTGAAACAAGAAATAACATGTGAAACACTGTTTCGTAGAGACCGCTAGCTAAAATTACATTTTCCTATTTCCCTATAGAACGATGGTATGTGATAACCTCCTGCAATACAAAACTTACTCACCAAAAGGGCCATGCCATGCGATAAAAACAAACAGTCGAGATCCCTATCAGCCAGCAAAACCGGACATTCTCCTATACGTTCATATATTATACAATAAAGATTGATTCTGCAATTGAACAGTGAAGGTCCTGGTCAGCATACACAGACGCGCAGTCCGATCTGGACTTAAAATGACCACAAAGGTCCACTTGCTACAACACATTTCTATTTTACAGGCTGCGACTCAAACCACTTCGGCTTCCAGTGCGCTCAGCTTTGTGGCTGTCAAAACAATGCTAAATGTGATGCTGTGACAGGATTTTGTTCGTGCCAACCGGGATGGTCTGGACAATTTTGCACAGAACGTAAGAATGGAATTAAGCCACATCGTCAGAAAACATACCTTCTGACATGTGCGCCGAACGCAGAGTCAAATTCATCCCGAAAACATGCCTATATAATGTTGACCCCCTTAAACCCCACTTTTATATAGTAAAACTGGGGTTTACAGGGGTATACATTATTTTTCTTATTTCTGCTAAAACATAGATTGTGGCGAGGCGGTTCTAACGAGTACCCACAAGCTCTGTTTTGAGCAGAAATATGAAAAAAGTATCAGATTATTTATCTGAAAATTTTCATTTTTTGGTAGGAAATTTTCAGTATATTTAAATAGGCTTGTTTTCGTCATGGGAGTTTTCGTTGCCCGCATGAAGAAACTTTGCTTCCTTTGATATCCAAAATGCGACCATTAAAGATTCTGATCAGACTGTGCAAATGTTCAGGTTGATCTAAATCTTCGCTGGATATCCATTTTCCAGTGTACTTTTTCGGACATTGTGACTTAAAGAATTAATTCTTATAGCAATGCAACACGTGCAGATACACGACTTCACGAGGAAAGTATGACGTCTGAAGTACAGAATAATTGTATAGAAGATGCCCAGGAAGAGCCACAATCACTGCCAGTGACGTCACACCAAGAGGAAGTGCAAACAAACCCTGAGAGACCACATCTACAACAAACCAGAAGAGCAAAGACTCCGATAATAAGCATATACACCCCACTATCACTATCTTGAAAACGTGGTTTCTGATACTACTTACTTGAAAGCTGAAGTGTAGTTATTCTCCTGCAAATTAAATGTCATACTAACTATTATGTCAGGTCCCACAACACCAATCATTATGATAAAACTGCTTCTCTTGCTCATGTACATGCATAGCATATTCAAGATAGAAGAATCGTGGTCATGTTATGTATTCATCGCGCATATATAAACTTTACGTTTTCGCAGCGAAAAGTTGCGTTCGAAGCTTCAAAATTTCAAAAATAAAAACCTATTTTTCTAATTATAAAATCTTTGCAGAAAGTATGTATTTTCGTTAGTAGTTAAGTACAGTAAAGGCAGTGAACCATTACAAGAGGCATTTCAGATTATTTGTTGGTCGCATCAGCTGCAGCTAAGTGTTTCTGTAGTCTGTAAAACGCCACTCCCTACTTTTTAGATTTTATGTTGACTCGCGATTTTTGTTCTTGTAATGATATGTGAACATAAAGTGCAGCGCGGCTTTGGGGCGAGAAAGGTGTCGCATTTTTGTTTCACTATTTCACAAGGACAGATTCAATCATATCGTCACTTCTATTTTTTGTCTTGTTTGTTCTGCGTTTCAAAAGTATTTCTCTTTTAAATCAGTTTGAAGACTGTGTTTATATAAGACTGGTTAGACGATAATAAAAACTTTTGATGCACCCGAATTTATACAGAATTTTAGCAAACGATTTATTTTTATTTATTTTTCTGTGAAAATAAGGCTTTGCATCTCAGATCAATCGTAATATGAAATTTGACCTGTTATTTTCTAGGAAAATAGAATGTCATTGGATGGCGCTTAAATGATTTTAGTTTTTGTTACAGTAAAAACTCTATGACTCGAACACTGATGACTCGTTTACCATGGTTAATTCGAACTCATTCTTTGGTCCCTGGGAAACTCTCTTGATAGCCCAAGAAAGCGAATAACTATGGATATTTTGGTGGAAAGTTTCTTATTTTCAGAAATGTATGTTGTGTGTACTCATTAGAATCGCCTCATCGAAGTGATTCTAATGAGTACACTCACATACGAATATTATACAGAAGATCGAAAAAATATCCCTTAATTGTATTCATTTGCCTCATAACCTGGTGCTTTCATATCCCCTCAGTGGCTCGAATTGGCTATGTGTCGAACATATTTCTATGGTACCAAAGATGTTCGAGCTACTGAGGCTCGACTGTAGTTTGCGCAGGCTGATTTGAGTCTTGTTTGTTTTCATACATTACGGTTCATATTATTTAAGCTTGCCCTAAGGGGTACTATGGAGTGGACTGTGGACAATCTTGCCCCCTTTGCCTGAATGGTGGAACGTGCGATACATTCTCAGGACTCTGCCTGTGTCCTGCGGGCTTTACTGACCCTATATGTAACACAAGCATTCCTATCGTCTCTTCAAGTGTAAAGGACAACCAAAAGCAGGAATCTCCAGGTAGGTACTTTTACGCCTCCTTGTAACAAAGAAGCAAGATTGTCTTTCTGAACAACAGCATTTGAAATGCGTTTGATATATTGTATTTACCTAAATATTCGGACATTTTTTCTGATTACTACATTTATACTGACATTTGAACTAGTCCGTTGTCCTATCTGATAATTTGTCTGGAAACTGTTGGATGAGTGGCTGAGTATACTACGATTAGACGCAGTGTCCGTCTGTCAGAGTAGTTAGGGTAGAAAAATATTCAAAACAGGTGTGTACAATCAAATGATTACTTAAATTAATGTTAATCAGTTGAATGAATTGTGTTTCCGGTATTTTAACTTTAAGACTTTTGGTTACATATTAAGGTCAAAACTTAAGACAAAATGATTTTAGCTTTTCTTTATTTCATGTCTGCTCCATTTCTTCCAGCATCAATGGAAGCATGAAAACTTAGGTGAATTATTTATAGTCTTTAGTTGATGTGCAAATCCCAGGCTACGGCTAAGGTCAAGAATAAACTTCAAGATAAGCTGTTAGTAGAATCTAAACACTTCTAAGGATTTCCTTATACATCAATACAGTCTTCACCATATTGTCCGGATGTACAAAACCGACAAACTAATCACGTCAGGTCATGGTCAGTGTCGAAATTTAAAGGCAAATATTCGTGTCTGTAATTTGTATTTTCAATGTTTTGGTAAAGTTGTTTTTTGTATCCTTGAGTTGACGTGTCCATATACAGAAGCTACAGCATGTCATGTTGGTGAAAGTCGCGTTTCTCTGGTAAAATAAAATAAGAGAACAGTCCAGGGACTTCCTAAATCACAAAAAAAGGTAAGAGAAAAGTCCAGGGAGTGCCACAATCACAAACCGCAGCCCTTCCCAGACACCAAGAGGAAGAGAAAACCGAAAAAATGCAAACAAACACAAATCGATCAAACGTACGAAAAGCACTAAGATTAGCTCTCTCTTCCCCAAGCGAGGTAATCGCAATGCTAAAAGGACTGAAAAACATAAGAACAAAATGGCACAAGGTAAGACATACAACAAATCGCCTCGTAGAATAAACCACAAAGCACCAGAGAGTAAGCCTAACACCGGGACCACCGCCTTAGAACGGTCAGTAGAGTAAACCACCGGGGGTTTAAAGCACTTTTACAGCTAGCCAACTTTACGCTAGGTCCCGATGCTACTCTTAATACAGAAATACATAAACATTCGGTTCGCATAAAGGTTCCCAACTCAGTCAATGCATCAAAGCGAAAACATAAAAATCAAATTAATCACTATAATAAACAAAGACGAGTACTCATGGCTAATTCTACTGTATGCCAGAGTAAATGAAAACCAATAGTTGAACCACGGCGGGCCAAGCCCCCACCCTAAAGAGTAAGACTAACACCGGGACCACCACCTTCGAACGGTCTGTAGAGTAAACCACCGAGGGTTTAAAGCATTTTTACAGCTAGCCGACTTCACCTTGGGTCCCGATGCTACTCTTAATCACAACTAGTAAAACAGAAAGCAAAATGGGTAGCTGTTGAAGGTGACCAAAATGCTAGCATCACAACACAACTAGTAAACAGAAGGCAAAGTGCGCAGCTATTGAAGACAGTGACCACAATGCTAGCATCACATCACATATAGAAAAAAAACAGTACAAAGAGTAAGAACAACACCAGGACCACCGCCTTAGAACAATCATTAGAATACACTATCGGGGTGTTTAAAGCACTTTTACAGCTAGCCAACTTCTGAAGTGTTGCTGTTGAGGAACGTATGCTTTTTGACTAAGGGAAACTGGTGTACTTTCAGGGAGACAACTTCGTCAGAATTATTTCTCCCTTCAGTAATAGTGTCTATTCTGCTCGGTCTGGAAACAAAATGTTTCCTTATAAAGTAAATCTCTTTACAAAATGTACTTGGCATGCAATAAAGCCAACAGGAAGTCATAAAACATGTTTCCCTCGACGGATATGACGCAATATCTACATAGTGATACCAGTCCTCTTTAAGCATTTAAACGCTAATTAACTTTTACCACTCTCTGGGTTAATTCAGCAAACGACACATTGGTGATAGTTTTCATATTTTTCCCCGGACAATAAGAAAAATGTAAATTTTACCCAGACTGCAAAGCGTTAACGCTAATGCCATTGAACAATATCGAAGAAAATCTGACTT
Organism: Anodontia alba; assembly: GCA_964016985.1. Classification (NCBI taxonomy): domain Eukaryota; kingdom Metazoa; phylum Mollusca; class Bivalvia; order Lucinida; family Lucinidae; genus Anodontia; species Anodontia alba. The sequence continues at coordinate 34,181,880 of OZ024831.1, read as the reverse complement.
GCATTGTAGTCTTAGCTTTTAGCGACTGCACATGTTGCAGATTTTGCGTTTTTGAAGGCCGTAATGGCCACAGAAAATGCAAATTCTACAAAAAAAATAGCTTCAGAGCAAAACAATAAGACTAAAGTGCTGGTAAAATAAAAATACAAATGGCGTTTCCCAGGAAAAGCCACGATCATAAAGCAAAGCCTTCCCGAGGCATCGGAAAAAGAATGGACGAGGAACAAATAATGACAAGACACAACGACACAGATGCAAAAACTGGCATGCAAACGATGACAAAATGCGGCAGAGAAACTGCCTTGAAGCGGTTAGCAGGAAACAAGTCTATGCAAGGTATACCCCACTCCCCCACCCCATAATATACTGTGAAAAACAGAGGTTTGTAGGGTTTACATTATAAAGTATATTTTCAGGACTTTTGATTTCTAAAGCCTATATCAATTATTTTTAACGTCTATCAAACATATGTACTGAAACAATTAACACGATGGTCACTTTATGCATTTTGTACATTTAGACCACCAGAAAGGAGTAATTCTCTCCGGGGGACAACTTGCGGGTCTGATTATCGGATTTCTATGTGTAGTCATTCTAGTCGCGGTAGTAGCAGTTATCCTCACAAGGAGACAATACGTTGGAAGATTTGGAAATCAAACAGGGGCGGTTAAATTTCAAGAAGATGAGGTATGTGCTGTTGAAGTGATATAAAATGCATTATTTTGACATATTGTCATAAACAAAGCAGTGCTTTAAATGAATATCCCTCTATAGCGGCGCTATTAGTTCCAGCTATATACAATGTACTTGTCACTGAATCGTTTTTCATAACTGAGCTTCAGAATATATAGGTAACATGTAAAGCTTTTAATGCTTTGGGTCATTTTCCCATAACTGTAATTAATGCATATGTTCTCATTTACACCAGAACGGTACTTTTTGTATTTTCCTGAAATTATTTTTGTTACTTTTTCTGGGTTTTGAACTTAGTCCTTTTTCGAGCTCAAATAAGGAAGATAGTGCGGACCTTATGGACGCAATCCGTCCTACAGTTGTGAACGAATACTTTTTAAGCTTTGTAGGTATTTTTGTCATGGTCTTAATATATGCATGTGTTTTTGGTATATTCCTGACTTTTTGTCATTTTTATGGGTTTTGAATTGTCAGTTTTCAAGCACAAACAGTATAGATAATTGGTACCTTGTGGACGCAACTCCACCTACAGCTTTGGACGTTTTCTTTTCTTTTTTTTTTTTTTTTTTTTTTTGTCACGGCTTTTTCACGTTGTGAACTTCTTCGTTTTCTGCCTCATCAGTATATACAGAGTAGGTGTCTTGTGTGTGCAACTCCTCCTACAAGTTTTAACTGATCTTTTGAATTTCTGCAGGCATATTCTACATCGTCTGAAGATATGCATGTGGTTTGGACATAAACTCAGATTTTTTGTTACTTTTCTTACGTTGTGAACTTAGGCATTTTTGTGAGCGTAGCCATGTTTGCCTAAATAGTATATTAGAGTAGGTGCGATGTATACGCAACTGCTCCTATAAGCTTTATCTAGCCTTTTTGAGACTTCGCAGACATTTGTTACATAGTCTGAAGGTATGCGTGTGGTTTGGACATAATTCTCAGATGATTATTTTCATATTGTAACTTATCTCTTTCTACCATTTGATCTTGTTATTTTTTGGAAGTTTTTGATAGGCGGGGGACATATATTCTCTTAAGAATTGGCTTGTTGCAGATGCGCTGACCGTGGACAGAACATTTTCTAAAGGAAACTACATACACATGGTATATTCTCTGCAATAGTTTACACGGAAGACAATTGTAGTAATGCCCTGTATATTCTTTTTCTGGCACACCAATGCCAATCTGAAAAGTGGCCTATGTAAAAGGCTGGGTAGGTGTGTGTGGAAAGGGGGGTGGGGGGTGGATGGGGGCAAATATTCCTATTTAGAGGTCCATTCAGAATTGAGGCAAACCAATTTTGACAATTTTGCTCACCCTGAACTTGTGTGCAATCTTCGTTAACCCTTGTCATGCTGAATACATTAAGATGCCACGCCCACTTCTCATTTTCAGCCAATTAATTTACTTGATTAGGGTTGTTGATACAAATTCAACTACTGAATGGCAAATAGTGCAGATTCAGATCAGTTGGCTTCTTCAGAAGCCAACTGATCTGAATCTACACTGTTTGCAAAGGCAGGATATATCCGGGTTCAGCATGACAAGGGTTAAGTTATATCTGTATGGTCTCTTAGGCACATATTTTTTGCATTCGTTCAGCCGTGATCACATACAAAACAAACCCTGGAAATGCAATATATGTGTTAAATGTGGTGGCTGCTTCTTCGAATATAAAATATTAAATAGTTATTATAACTCCTGCGCAAGACTAAAAAAGTCCTTCAAACATTTGTAAAAAAGGAAGGCTGCTGTCACCTTACGCATCCGCCCACCTGATCTTGAGTTTCTGTGTGTTTTTTGGGTGTTTTTTTGTTGTTGGTTTTTTTTCTTCATATATTCTGCATCCATTGATAGGTAGAACAGGCAATACATGGTCTGGTCAGGCTTTGAGAGTGCTCACACTCACATAGGTCATTGATTACCGCACGTGAAAGTCCATTTCGTATAACACACATCGTGTATTTAAAAACAAATAACTTAAGGAGTTTGAAAACAAAATGAATTAGTTGAAAGTATCGATAGCAGAGGGACACACGTTAGTAGAGGTGGAATACATGCTATACAATTAGTTCAGTTAGCTTTTGGTTAAGCGAAATTTTGTTAATGTGACTGGATACTATTGACAAAGTGTCTACCACCCTTTACCAGGGAGGCAACTTGCGGATTACTATTTTGTTTTTTCTACACCAAGTCCCTTCTGAAAAGGGATTTACCCTAAAAAGAAAGCATTTGCTCTTCAAGGAGAGTACATTCTTTCCTTTAAAGGTAAATTACTTTTCAGACGGGAGTCAGCGACAATTTCGACAGTAGCCAAGCAACTAAATGTATATCCATTCCTATTAGTTATTTATTGTATTTAGGTTGAGATAAAGGAAACTTCAGCAAGGTCAGACGTAGCTGCCACAAGAACAGGATACATTAATCCACTCAATGTACAAGGAGAGCACGATGAAAATATCCCAGACAGTAGGAGTGAAGTATCAGAATCCACCAGTGGAGTAGCTTCTAATGCTGTTGAATCGGACGATGAAAATGCAACGGATTATTTTAAAGATAGTGCTGCATAATACTTGAAGGATACTTAACCCTTTCACACCTAAGTTTCTGGAGTAGACTATTCTATCTTTAAATTTGGACACGTCTAAACAGTGGATTTAGTCAAAATCATTAACAGGATGGTAAACCATGTAGATCCTGATCAGACGGCTCGTCAAGTGCCGTCACATCTGGATCTACACTGTTTGCACATGTATCGGTATTGGTCTGCCAAGCTGAAAAGATAAACTTTAGCGGCAGCAATTCAGTCAGAATAGTTCGCCACCTCCGAAAATGGGCCTACTCTAAAAGGAAAGAATTTGCTCCTCTTGGCAGCACATTCTTTCCTTTTAGATTATACCATTTTAGAGTGGGTGGGGGGGCTTAGTATGCATGAAACAATCAGAAAGTCACAAAAGTTGTGCACCTTCTAATAATTGGCGGATTATAACTTCAAGCATATCCCCTTAATTTGAACTCTCATTGCTAATTAATTACTACATAGGTTTTTATGGCATAATCACATATTATAACATAAGGATTGGATACGACACAACTGAAAGGAAACTTTCTGCACGGATTGTATTCTAAAGATAAACTCCTCTGCTGTATTTCAATAACGGTGCATTTATGGTATGGTTACGTCCACTTTATGTCAGACCAACATATTGAATAATGCGGAAATTTAGGAAAACTGCATCTTATTAAATTACACCATGCAAATTCTTTACTTTTAGAGTAGGCCCATTTTCAGAATTTACAAACAATTTTGACAGAATTACTGCCTCTAAAATGTTTAGACAAACACTGACATCCTGTGATTGTGACGATAAATATGTTGACAAAATAAATTATCATCTTATCTAGGTTTAGAACAAGGTGATCCTCTCTCAGCTGTTTTTGTTTTGTTTTATTTATTAATGACCTAGTAGAATATGTCGGTAATAGCCAAAATGCGTTTTCAATATAGGAATGAATGTTAGTTTTTTTTTTCGGATGGTAAGCTACAGCGAATCACTCACAAATTGAAGAAAAAAGCCGAAGAACTTTATGCTAATTGTCATTATTTAAATATATTGATTTCACCACCAAAAACTGAAAGTTTTTGGATAAAAATTCTGATATTTTTTTCAAATTTCTGCTTAGAACATAGATTGTGGTTCTCGTTAGAACCGCCTCGCCGAGGCGGTTCTAACGAGCATCCACAATCTGTGTTTTTGAAGAGAAATAAGAAAACAATGTAAACCCCTGTAAACCCCAGTTTTACAATATCAAAGTGAGGTTTAAGGGGGTCAAAATTATATTGGTATGTTTTAGTAATAGAGTGATTCGCCGATGTTTTCACGTCTATAAAATCCACAAAAAATAATGCACTACTTATAAGTCCATTTTTGTCATCAAAATACTACAAATATTGCCCAAAATCTCAATCTTTTGATACGACGAAAGAAAATCGATCCAACGGATTCCTGGACTTTATTGAAGTGTAAAACGTCGCCGGTTAATGTACGGCTGTTTAATAACGTGCGACACTGCCTTTTATGCAATAATATCAGCTTATTCGAGCCAGTACATGAAAAGCAAAGTCTCAGGCGAGCCTGTACATAAGCACAATCGTGTCAGAGCCTTTGCTGGTCGCAGAAATATAGTAAAGATATTAAGGGAACTTCTGGCAAAACAAACGCATGTCTGTAGGCCAAATAGAAAACTGCTCCTGCGCATTCTAAAAACAACAAACCGGAAAACCATAAGGTGTGCCGGATATCTCGAACTCGCTTATTTCGAATTACCGCTTATCTCGAAGTAAAAATCTGCGCATTCTAAAAACAACAAACCGGAAAACCATAAGGTGTGCCGGATATCTCGAACTCGCTTATTTCGAATTACCGCTTATCTCGAAGTAAAATTCTGGTCCCTGTTTTAACATGAAACTATGACAACAGGTAATAAAATAATGTGGAAAAGAGGAGAAATTGCTCCTCAGGAGCAATTTCTCCTCTTTTCCAAATTATTTTATATATATATTTCTAACTTCAGGAGTCAAATTTCATATTTATTTGTTAAATGTGGTTGTTCAATTTATTGTTTTCCTCACTCTCTCAACTCTGATATGTCGAAGTACGGATATCTCGAAGTGTTTAAGTGAGTCCCTTGGAATTCGAAATAACGGGAGTCGACTGTATATTGTAATTGCGGAAAAACAGGATCTTTGAAAAAGGCAGAAAACTGTCAAACCTGTTCATCATACCGGTATTGCTTTGCAATTAGTCGATAGATTCAAATACCTTAGGGCCATGTTCAATCAAAACGTGAACTGTGATCGTACGCAAAAAAAAAAAACATATTGCAAAACATGACAGTTTGCCTTGTACAATCTTTTCAAAATGTATTTGAATATATCGAATATATACCTTTATATCCCAGGAAAAAATCCAAATTATTTGACTCTCTATTGGGATCTGATCTGTCATATGCAACATGAATATGGGGTTAACATCCTGTTGTTAGATGTAGAAGATCCTGTAGACATATTATTGGGATCAAAGGCCAACAGATCTATCGGTTTTATATTGTGACTTAAGAAGAAAAGCTTTACTGATATTTAGACAAGAATGATTACCTGTGGTCTAAAATTAGGTCAGACTAACAGTAAATTATAAAATTTATGCCTATTATGCTAGTGAATGATACAAAGTCTTACTTATCAAAATATGTGAACTTAGAAGAAAATACTTGCTATAAATATTGTTATTTCGTGTTGCTTCTTATTCTGTATGTTTCGTTTAATTTTACGCTACAAATAGAATAGTAAGCTACAGCGAATAACTCACAAACTGAAAAAAAAAGCCGAAGAACTTTATGCTAATTGTTATTATTTAAATATATTGAAAATTTCACCACCAAAAACTGAAAGTTTTTAGATAAAAATTCTGTTATTTGTTCAAATTTCTGCTTAGAGCATAGATTGTGGGTTCTCGTTAGAACCGCCTCTACGAGTACTCACAATCTGTGTTTTTGAGGAGAAATAAGAAAACAATGTATACCCCTGTAAACCCCAGTTTTACTATATCAAAGTGAAGTTTAAGGGGGTCAAAATTATATAGGTACGTTTTAGTGATAGAGTGATTCGCCGATGTTTTCACGTCTATAAAATCCACAAAAAATAATGCACTACTTATTTGTCCATTTTTGTCATCAAAATACTACAAATATTGCCCAAAATCTCAATCTTTTGATACGACGAAAGAAAACGGATTCCTGCCTCGGACTTTATTGAAGTGTAAAACGTCCTTCAGCCATTCAAATTAAGTAAAACGTGTCTAAAGATAAGGAGTTAGAACGATTCAACAATATAGGGATCAAACATGGTTTTTCATGCATTAACATTCGCCAGGTCCCGAGGGAGGTGTTGAAAACCGAGGCCGGAGGCCGCGGTTTAAAACACCTCCCAAGGGACCTGGCGAATGTTAATGCATTGAAAAACCATGTTCGATCGCTATTATTGCATAAAAACTGAAAACATTTGCTACATTTCGCGTTATATCTCTTGCACTATTTTGTTTCGCCTTTTCACCGATGTCTCGCGAACACAATTTCCACTGACTATGCTCGTTCTAGGCCCTGGCAGTACACATCTCGTAATGGCAGCAAATCTGTGGCCCCGGTATGATCATATTGAAAGTTGCGTAGCTGTGCATTAACAGCGCGTGAATTGCCTTGTTAATACACGGCTTTTCGCCGGTTAATGCACGGCTGTTTAATAACGTGCGACACTGCATTTTATGCAATAATATCAGCTTATTCGAGCCAGTACATGAAAAAGGGTACTAATCACATAGGCGACCAGCAAAGTCTCAGGCGAGCCTGTACATAAGCACAGTCTCGTCAGAGCCTTTGCTGGTCGCAGACATATAGTAAAGATATTAAGGGAGCTTCTGGCAAAACAAACGCATGTCTGTAGCCCAAATAGAAAACTGCTCCTGCGCATTCTAAAAACAACAAACCGGAAAACCATAAGGTGTGCCGGATATGTCGAACTCGCTTATTCCGAATTACCGCTTATCTCGAAGTAAAAATCTAGTCCCTGTTTTAACATGAAACTATGACAACAGGTAACAAAATAATGTGGAAAAGAGGAGAAATCGCTCCTCAGGAGCAACTTCTCCTCTTTTACACATTATATATATATATATATATATATATATATATATATATATATATATATATATATATATATATATATATATTTCTAACTTCAGGAGTCAAATTTCATATTCATTTGTTAAATGTCGTTGTTCAATTTATTGTTTTCCTCACTCTCTCAACTCTGATATGTCGAAGTACGGATATCTCGAAATGTTTCTGTGAGTCCCTTGGAATTCGAGATAACGGGAGTCGACTGTATAATGTAACTGCGGGAAAACAGGATCTTTGAAAAAGGCAGAAAACTGTCAAATCTGTTCATCATAGCGGTATTGCTTTGCAATTAATCGATAGATTCAAATACCTTAGGGTCATGTTCAATCAAAACGTGAACTGTGATCGTACGCAAAAACATATTGCAAAACATGACCTTTTGCCTTGTACAATCTTTTCAAAATGTATTTGAATATATCGAATATATACCTTTATATCCCAGGAAAAAATCCAAATTATTTGACTCTCTATTGGGATCTGATCTGTCATATGCACATGAATATGGGGTTAACATCCTGTTGTAGATGTAGAGGATCCTGTAGACATATTACTGGGATCAAAGGCCAACAAATCTATCGGTTTTATATTGTGATTTAAGAAGAAAAGCTTTACTGATAATTAGGAAAGAATGATTACCTGTGGTCTAAAATTAGGTCAGACTAACAGTAAATTATAAAATTTATGCCTATTATGCTAGTGAATGATACAAAGTCTTACTTATCAAAATATGTGAACTTAGAAGAAAATACTTGCTATAAATATTTTTATTTCGTTTTGCTTCTTATTCTGTATTTTTCGTTTAATTGTACGGTACAAATAGCGTTTTCTGTAAAAGTGTAAAACTGATATCGGATTTTTGTTGCACTAGTGCAATATCAACATGACATTATTTTAACACTATTGCTGTTTTGCAGCGAATCTAGTCGTAAAAAAAAGTATTTGAGCAAAAAATCAGTTGTGTTGCTTCACTTGGATCTTTCAAACTTTAAGAGTAATTTTCATGATCTTTTGGTCCAGCCTGATGTCATATTTCATGACGTCAAGTGAAAATGACGCGCAATTTTGGCGTCAACCATCCCCGTCCTGATCCTGCCCAACCGCCGCAGAGCAAAACATTTAGTAAAAATCTTTTCACCTCTTCGTTTTACCCCGCCCTCAGTCATTCCTAACCTACCGGCGCCACCTAGCCACCAAGGGTGAACTTTCCATAGAGATTTGATGTATTATTTGTGTCATTGAATATGATATGTTGCATAATAAAAATCTTTAGATTTTGAGCTCTCCTCTTTCACCCACCCAGTCTGGCGCAGCTTCAGGTTTCGAACCAAAAGCTGAACATACCAACTCTTTACTCTAAAACATTTTTCAAATTTCAAGTAATCCTTACGGTGTATCAGGAGATACGGTCTATTAGGACACACAGACGGAAGGGCGTTATGACGTAATCCCCGACTACGTTTTTTTTTTTTTTTTCAAAACATACTTAGACGAATATAATGATGAAATAACATAAATATTTCACAGGTGTAACAGATGGATGAACTTTCAAGCGTTTGCACTTCACATACATAATAACCACTCATTTACTGCATACCCGCGTTCTATTATTTATCTTACCTTTATATAATGTTCCTATACAATATTGTTTTTCTAATCTTTTTATCGATTTATCGCCTTACACAAGGTAACAAAAGATTTACGACTGTTCGATGTGTAACAATGTTTATTTGACTTAACCCATGAAGTGCTTATCCCGGCTGCAGCAGACGATATTCTATTTATTATATTTTGCTTTCTTGTATTGTTCAGATAAAAGAAGGCTTGACATTGCAAATGAACTTAGCAGACGATTCACACGAAATACCAAGTATTATTTACTCTGAAAATTACATAAAAGAAATAAAGCTAATACCGTCTGCTGCAACTTCACCCTTACCACACTCTTGACTAATTCAGCAGACGACAAATTGGTGATAGTTTCCTTATTTTACACAGAAAATAGGATTTGACATTTAATGAAAATTGTTTCCAACAAAGACAATGTGCATGAAATATCAAATCCTGTTTTCTGAAAAAAAATAAGAAAAATATTTCAGTATGTCGTCTGCTGAAAATTTTACCCAAAGTGTTAAGCGTTAAGGTTAAGATCATTATTCAGATAAATCAAGATTATTACTTGTTCGTGTCTTTTGTGTCACACGGTGCTTTAAGGTTCTGTATTAAAACCGGGTTGTGTCCTTTTTACTGAATAATTACCATTATCTGTATCGCGTTAAAATAATAACCACGGTCGTGAATAATGGGAAATAAATAAAATTTATCACTGTATTAATCCAGGCAAAAAAACGTATCAATGTTAAATGGTTTCGGATACGCCGCTTCAGCAAATGCTGAACAACCTACCTATTTTTGTGATCCTTGCAAATTCTTTGGAAGGAAATTGCCAGCAAAAGGATTCTGCAAAACTTGCCAAGGTCACTTATGTAACAGTTGTTTGAAAGTTCATAAATCTTCGCTGGATACACACAGCCATGTGATAATTTCTGAGGCAAAATACGCCGCAAGTGACAACCTAGGATCTGTGAAGAGATGCGAAGAACATCAAGCGGCATTAGAAAGTTACTGTGAAGACCATGATCAGTTGTGTTGTCATGAATGCATTGCAGCTAGCCATGGAACTTGCAAAGCGCTGACACCAATTCAGAGAGCTTCATCTGGTATACGCGACGGTAGAAGTACCCAAACTGTAACATCTGAACTAGAAACACTTTTATCCCAGTTTATGAGGTTGAAAAAAGAGGAAGAAACTGAAATGAAAAACACGACGAAGCAAGGTGAAAAACTAGAAAAGATGATAAAAGACTTTAGGAAAGAAGTGAACGCAGTACTCGATAAGGCTGAGTCAGCGCTGTATCAGAAAAGAGATGAGATATGTAAGTTAGAATCAAAAGAAATATTTAGAAGATACAAGACATGTGAAAACACCATCCCAGTCCTAAACCATGCTTTAAAACGCTTAGAAATGCTCAATAAAGATACTCCTGATCAAAGCGTATTTATTGTCACAAAGAAGTCTAAAAGTGTAATTGAGACGTACAAACCTGTTTTAAATGAAATAACAGAAAAACGGAGCGCATTTTCGGTCAAATTTTTACCTAACCAAGATTTAAAAACTGCCATTCAATCATTAGGTTCAATCGTTGTAAGAGCTACAGAGCATTTTGTGGGTGTTCATGTTGAGCAACACAATAATTCTCAGGAAACACTAAGAAAGTTGAAGCAAAGTGGTGAAATTACTGTAAAAGGGCGATCAGACAAAAAGATAAGCACAATAACAGGATGTGCTTTTTTACCTGACAGCAGTTTAGCTGTTGTGGATGAAACGAACAAAAATCTAAAGGTTATTGGCACGGATAACAAAGTTTCACTTGTTTATAAATTACAAGCAGCGCCGTGGGACATAGTAGTTTTGCCAGACAATATGGTTGCTGTCAGGAGCAGTTTTTCTGATACTGATAAAGATGAAAACGCCATTCAGATTCTTTCAATTGCTAACGAGATAAAACCAGTGAATAAATTTAAAGTAGATGGAAAACCGAGAGCCATTGTGTACAGTCAGCCCTATATGTACGTTGCCTGCTCTGACAAGACGAATTCTCACATTTTGGTTGTAGATGAAAACTATGAGACGGTGAAACAAATTCGACCAAAGGATGGCGTCCTTAGACGACCGCAATATATGTGCGTGGATAGCAAAAGTGGAAAAATATATATCTCAGACTTCTATAATGGTGTCATTGTGCTGAATTCTGATGGTGAGGTACTTTCAACATTGAATGATAATAATCTCACTGAATATGGAGGTATTACAACTGATGTGCTGGGAAATGTATACCTATGTGCCGGAAGACCATATGGGGTATACAAACTCTCAAAAACGGGTAACTCAGTTGCAGCTTTAGCGACATGGACCGAAGGAACTATTGACCCTCAGACAATAGCATATGATGTGAACCGAGACATCTTTGTAATTACAAGCTGTAAATCGGACAAAGCATATGTATTTTCCTATGTTGATGCACTGAAGAATAGTACTAAATAATGTTGTATATACCTTAGATATTTCGACAGACACACTTGTGCAAACAGAGTAGACACATATCAGACAAGGAACAATTTGATCTGGGACCACACTGTTTGTCACTTCAGTGACTCATATCAAAACCTCACCAGGTAAACAAATGAAGCATTCATATTTTATTTTCTTTTAGGATAAGTAATGAGTTAAGGTAAATGGATACAACTTGTAGATTTTAGATTTAGAAAAAATGTAGGTAAATCTAACTTTTCGGAGCAATTCAGAAAACTTATTAACCGTTATAAAAGAATTGGCTATAGCCTGGATATTATGCGGCAGACTGCATGCCTAGTTGTCAACCCAATTATTGTTGATGGCTATGCTTCACTCTTTAATTGTACGATTGGGCCTCAGACTCAATGACGGCCTCTTCGTAAAACTTTAACCAGTGGGTTGGGACTTGACGATATGTCTTTGGCTTGGCCCGCCTTGGTTCAACTATTGGTTTTCATTTACTCTGGCATACAGTAGAATTAGCCATGAGTACTCGTCTTTGTTTATTAAGGTGGTTAATTAGATTTTTATGTTTTCGCTTTGATGCATTGACTGAGTTGGGAGCCTTTATGCGGACCGAATTTTTATGTGTTTCTGTATTAAGAGTAGCATCGGGACCCAGGTTGACTTTGATGCAAACAGATAACCCATTGTAGAGTGAATGAACTCCTCCACACTATATATTGGAAGATTCCAATTTCACCTTTAGGTATCTCAGGCTATATGATTTAGATATTCTTAGAGAAAAATGGTTGAGCTATTTGCAAACAGTGGAGACACCAATCAGATGCCGCATTCTGCAGCGTTTGATCTGGGTCTGTACTGTTTGCCAATTACACGTTTAGGGGTCTCCAGTCTATAATGGGTTAATTGCCAGATCAGCCAGGGGAGATATACTAAAGGCGGGCAGAAAAAGGTCCTGATCAGACTGTGCCGATGCACATGCTGATCTAGGCCTTAGCTGTCCGCATATGCCAAAAGACACGTTTTCGCATGGTGCGGTCAATGTGACGAAACGAAATAACACACTGCATAACGACGAGCTAAACATAAGCTCCGTCAGCTCTACAAAATAATTAAGGGTTTGAACCTAGACTCTCTCTCTCTCTCTCTCTCTCTCTCTCTCTCTCTCTCTCTCTGTCCGTCTATCTATCTATCTATCTATCTATCTATCTATCTATACGGTATACATCCTCAAGAGAGTATTATCCTCAGCAGTTACATCAGAAAGAATCCAGCAATTATCTGGATAACTACCTTCTTTGAAACTAACAAAAACTCCGATCGCACGTACTGTAGCTTACTCTACGTATTGTCTTCCATGAATCGATATTTATTTCCTTTATTTCCTTTGTTACATCAAATCATGGACGAAAAAACAAAAAAAAAAAAAAAAAGAAAAAACCGACGGACGTCATGCATGATGCACGTAGCCATGTACAATAAAATACTTTATTTTTTTCACTCCTGCATCGATGAAACAAAATAATATAAAACATTTATTCATATAATTAATCTTTTGTTTGAAATTTTCATAAACTCGCTTTCGGAAACAGTAAAGGCATCGTATTTTAAAGCGCCAGGTCGATGCGCGCAAGATTTTTAAATTATAGTTCGGGTTTTTACCGAGCTGAGCTTGTGACGCGTCTTTCACGACGAAGTTTGCATTGACTGAAAGGAAATTAAAATAATTGTGGAAGAACTAAGAACAAAACATGTTCAAAATATATCTTGTGTGAGCGTTATTATCGGAGAATAGTCGTACCTCTGGAGTTGTTTTATCTCAAGCAGAGCAATCGTAGGCGGGGTATCAGATGTCTTGTGTCTCCGGGAACAGAATAAACATTTTCCGCCAGTTAGAAAGCATTAGAACGCATAAATATAATAAAACATTTATTATAAGGGGATTGTATTAGCTCTCAAAAATTCTAAAGAACGTGGTCTCCATTGTAAACTTTGAACAAAACCACAACACTCCCATTCTTATTCTACCAACAAATTGCGTAGATGCACATATATCAAAAATAACAAATCATTACGAAAATACGCTTATTCAAATATACTGAAAATTTTATCACCAAAAAATGAAAATTTTCAGATAAAAAATTCTGATATTGTTTTCAAATTCCTGCTCAAGCATAGATTATGGGTACTCGTTAGAACCGCCTTGACTAGGCAGTTCTAACAAGTACCCACAATCTATGTTTTGAGTAGAAATAATAAAACTAATGTATATCCCTGTAGACATAAGTATTACTATATAAAAATGGAGTTTAAGGGGGTAAAAATTATATAGGCAAGTTTTCGTGACGATTCTTGTTCTTCTGAGACGAAATCTTTATCAGTGTCCTCAGGATGTAAAAGAAGCAGCATATTAAGGATTTGTTCGCCCGGTTTAGGAATAAAGCAGTTGTGTTTGGGATCCCTAAGTTGTGGTTCTTGAAGAAGAAATAAAACAAAAGTTCAGACTAGGGCTGCTATGTTTGTTACTAGTAAATAGGCTACTTTGAAACCTGGAGTACGACTGGAATACTGGAAAAACTAAGATGGGTGTCTCTCAGGAATGGAAGGACAGAGAAAAGACTAATCCTTTTGTACAAAGGTCTAAAGGGTGATGCCAGCATTATAACAGATGACCCAATTAGGCGCAGTAGAAATCATCACTCATTGACTTTGCGGACACCCACGGCAAAAGCTGACGTTTACAAGGGCTCATTCGTCCTTCAAACAAGTAGAGATTGGAATGCTCTTACAGATGCGATTATTTCCTCCGCTGATTTTGCAGAGGATGGTGTGGTGAATGCAAGGGACTAATTTCCCATATCACAGGTCTTGATGCATAAATGACATTAGACGTGTCACATTTAAAAAATCTGATTTTGATTTTTATCACGCGCTGGACAAATCTATTACGTGACTCGGACTCGAGTGCAGCTCCCTCAGCCACCATTTATAGATTTTTTTAACGATAACATATATAGTACTTTTGTCCATTCATTCATTCATTCATTCTTGTACTGCAATAAGTACAGTTCGCTGAGACAACATAATTTGGCCATTATACGTACGGTACCGTACTTTGAAGCCTGGGGCATATTGGAAAATACTAAGGCTGACACAATTAATCGGATAATCGATTAATTGATTGATAAATTCCACAAAAAAGATTATCATTACAGAATTGCTAATAATCGATCATTTGATTTCTGTGTCTGTTACTTTACCGACACCTCACTCCTTACCATACTTTATCTAAAATTTGAACAAGTACAATTTACTACTCACTGTTGTGTGTAAAATAGCTAGATAAGTGGCAAACAGTTTAGACCCTGATGAGACGCCGCGTTTGCGGCGTCTCATCTTGGTCAACAATGTTTTCCCATGCCTGTTTGACCAAATACATACAATCATGTATAAGAGTCATGAGTACTATAGGCAGGCACTATGGGTTCCCATACTATACTACTGTCATGCTGAGGCAGTACAATTATGACCAAATCTTCAGTGATTACTAATCGATTATCGATCACAATGGCAGGACTGATAATCGATTATCTTTTCAGCTCTTGGAAATACCCTCTCAATTCTCCTCCTACATAGGATTCCTGCAGGATCACTAGCTGTACACAGCATGATTTTCAAACAAATTCAACTCTTATGTCTACGACACAATTACGTGATAATGCCAAATAACTAAAGATACACTACAAATCCTCAGCAAAGAAAATCATATCACCGAACTGGTATGTGACTGCAAGCGCAGATATAATCGAGTCTTTGAGTCTCTGGATAAAGTGGCGGTAGGGGTTGCGGGAGGGTGGGGTTGTGGAGTGAGGTGGGGTGGGGGTAGCTGTTCTTTGAGGCACTGTACAGACTTCCGTAGGTATATTTATATACGTTCTTCTTTTATTATAAACGCAGTCTGGGGTTCCTTGTAAACAATATAAATGAAAATTTATAGAAAGAATAAATTCGTGTGTCTGATTCTTACTACTTAAAACCAAATTTCAGTTTTATTTTGGCTTAATCCGGTACAAGCGGCGCGTAAACAGCAATGAAAATTACAATGCTGCTATGCGAAGAGTCTCAGTGAAACCGAGATTCTGTTTTACATTCTTTTATGAGTAGGTGTTTCGAAAGGCAACCTTATTAGAATTATTTTACACTATATAAAGTATCATTACTTGTCATTTTTCTATGCCCAGTTGTTCAAAACTAACGATGTCGTTAGTTAACGTATCGTTAAAACTTTGATACTTATAAATGCCATATGCGCTAATATTTTTGCTGAAAAAATGTGAGTAGCTTTTGCATTTGCAAAAGCTACTTACATTTTTTCAGCAAAAATACTTGTGAATTAGATATTGTACTTACTAAAACAGTTAATATTTTGACCACTAACGAGCTCGTTAAGCTAACGATGCTTTGAACAACTGGACCCTGGAAATTAATCCATATCTGACTGACCTTGGTAACGTGATCTTAAAATAAATTACATGTAATAGAATAATAAAAGGAATTTTTTCCTTACAATTTTAAAATGTTATAATGTAATAAATTAATTGTTAAATGATATTCAAACTATATGCGTGTAGCCACTTGTCTTTGTATCTTGTATGTGTGTGAGGAAATGGATTTCGTACGCTCTAGCCCATTTATGCCTAGCATCCCTATAAAAGGAAATTAGCAAACAATGCAGAGCCAGATCAGACGCCACAGAACGCGGCGTCGGACCAGGGTCTACTCCATTTGCATTTAATACAGGAAATTCTATAAAACATGGCAAAAATAAAAATTAAGCAGACACCCTTCCTACAAGAAATGGACCGGTCCAAAAATATATGGTAGAATAGTCCATATGGCAAAAATGGGTTAAAGCTTCCGTCTAGATCCTTTGTCTTGAATCAGTTGTACGGAATGAATGCATATTGTTGTTATACCAAAACTTGTAAATAAAAACAAAATACAACAGACATAGAACAATATAAATAAAATTAATAAAACTTATCTTGACAGGAGTTTTTAAAAATTCAATCCCATGTAACTGTAACCGCGTCTGTTGAATATGGTCACTCAATGAGCACGATTTCGGTATTTAGTTGAACTCATTTCGGCGCTGTCTGATTTCACTATTTTTGTTTTATTACAATTTTTTTTAAAATATGTTTAACTTACTGTAGTTATAGCAAAGGAAGATGAACGCAATAAGAAAATATGACAATATGACGATGTTTTTTTTTTTTTTTTTTTTTTTATCATGTAGCAGGTGCATATAACTTCTGAAATGCCTGTTTTTTTGTTGTTGTTTTTTTTTCGTTTTCTTTTTTTTTTCCCTTTTCTTTGTGGTTAATAAAAACGACCCCATATGGGCTGCGACAGGCCGAAACCTCTTCGTGCAGTCTGATTAGAACCTTTACTGTCCGTAACAACATCCTTGTATACTACAGAAAATATAAATGGAGAGCAAAGGTCCGTATAATAGTTTGAATATTCAGAGGATGATCTGAATCTGTGACTGTTGCACATGTTCGAAGGTATTTTTTCGCTTGACGCGTCCCAAATAATATGTACATAACGTATGTAAAAGGACTTTGGTACATTTTGTAGATTTTCCGACAAACAAATTTTTACAAGGGAGACAACTTTTGTGGCTTCATGTTTGCTTTCTTGTGTATTTTGCCAATTGGAGTGAAATAAATAAGATCTTCTTTAATAGGAACGAATTTACTCTCAAGGGGCGCAAATTCTTTTCTATTAAGGTAGACCCCTTTTCAGAAGGGAAGCTACCAAGTAATGGGTTGAAACTTGCACTATAGTAAGAATATGAATTGAGCATGTGTATAAAGGTTTGGGCTTTAGGCTGGGCTTGCGAATAAAGGCCGAAGCACTTTGATCAAAGTTTTTTTCTTAGAGTTCCAAACCATGGATTTACTAAGAAAGTTTGCCTTATACACATAGCACAGTAGGGTTCGTGTCTCCACAACTTCTACATTTTCAAGATAATGGTCTGAAACTTTTTTCCTCAATTCTGGAAATCTTATATGTCGAGGTACGGATATTTCGAAGTATTTAATAGAGTCCCTTGGAATTCGAGATAACGAGAGTCGACTGTACAGGATATTTTTTTATCGTGACATTATAATTTTATACAAATGGTGATAAATTATGCAGAAACTGTATAAGATACTTTGTTTTTTCCAAAGTATTAGGACAGACAACCTGACCAAATTCTGACGACTCAGATCAGACACTGCGATTTCATATCAGGGTCTACACTGTTAACCACACACCGAGCGAGTGTTAGAAACGTCAACAGGTGGTCATGGACTTGCAAATGACATTCAAAACAACGGGAAGGAGTAAAAGCGTCAGATTATTTAGGGTAGATATGGTAGGTAATTTAAAAAGCAAGAATCTTTTTTTTTTTAAATTTTATGCAAAGTATCTAATACAGGGGAAAGCAATAAGCAAATACATTAGAAGATCCCTAGAGGCGGTGAATACCCCCGCTACTGCCAATTTGGCTTTGTAGATTTATTTTCTGAACAAAAGGCAAAAACCATTACGAAAACATGCCTATTCAAATATACTGAACATTTTATCACCAAAAAAATGAAAATTTTCAGACAAAATTCTTATATTCTTCATATTTCTGTCCAAAACATAGATTGTGGGTACTCGTTAGAACCGCCTCGGCGAGGCGGTTCTAACGAGTACCCACAATCTATGTTTTTGAGCAGAAATAAGAAAAATAATGTATACCCCTGTAAACCCCAGTTTTACGATATAAAAGTGGGGTTTAAGGGGGTCAAAATTATATAGGTATGTTTTCGTGATGAAGAGTGTTATTGTAAACATTTCTAAGTACATCAAGTGTATGTAGCTCCAGCAATAATGAATTGATCAGAGTTCTGTGAACGTCATACATACGCCCTGTCTATATTCTTTCTTTACTGCAAGTTTCAAACCATTATCTTGAAAATGTAGAAGTTGTGGAGACACGAACCCTACTATGCTATGTGTATAAGGCAAACTTTCTTAGTAAATCCATGGTTTGGAACTCTAAGAAAAAAACTTTGATCAAAGTGCTTCGGCCTTTATTCGCAAGCCCAGCCTATATTCTTACTTTGCTGCAAGTATCAAACCATTATCAGAACTTGCGGAGACACGAACCATACTATTCCGTGTGTATAAGATTTTTTTTTCTAAGTAAATCAAGGGTACATAACTCTGACAATAATACTTCTATCAGATTTCGGTGACCTTTATACACATGCTCAATTCATATTCTTACTATAGTGCAAGTTTCAACCCATTACTTGGTAGCGTCCCTTCTGAAAAGGGGTCTACCTTAATAGGAAAGAATTTGCGCCCCTTGAGAGCAATTTCGTTCCTGTTAAAAAAGATCTTATTTATTTCACTCCAATTAGCAAAATACACAGGAAAGCAAATATGAAGCCACAAAAGTTGTCTCCCTTGTAAAAATTTGTTGTGTCGGAAAATCTACAAAATGTACCAAAGTCCTTTTACTTACATTATGTACATATTATTTGGGATGCGTCAAGCGAAAAAATATCTTCGAACATGTGCAACAGCCACAGATTCAGATCATCCTCTGAATATGCAAACTATTATTCGGACCTTTGCTCTCCATTTATATTTTCTGTAGTATAGCGAACAGTAAAGGTTCTAATCAGACTGCACGAAGAGGTTTTCGCCTGCCGTGGCCCATATGGGGTCGTTTTTATTAACCACAAAGAAAAGGGAAAAAAAGAAAAAAAGAAAACGAAAAACGGCATTTCAGAAATTATTTACACCTGCTACATAATAAAAAAAACATCGTCATATTGTCATATTTTCTTATTGCGTACATCTTCCTTTGCTATAACTACAGCAAGTTAAAAATATTTAAAAAAAGAAATTGTAATAAAAAAAAAAGTGAAATCAGACAACGCCGAAATGAGTTCAACTAAATACCGCAATCGTGCTCATTGGGTGACCATATTCAACAGAAGCGGTTACAGTTACATGGGATTGAATTTTTAAAAAAATCCTGTCAAGATAAGTTGATTAATTTTATTTATATTGTTCTATGGCTGTTGTATTTTGTTTTTATTCACAAGTTTTGGTATAACAACAATATGCATTCATTCCGTACAACTGATTTAAGACAAAGGATCTAGACGGAAGCTTTAACCCATTTTTGCCATATGGACTATTCTACCATATGTTTTTGGACCGGTCCATTTCCAGTAGGAAGGGTGTCTGCTTAATTTTTATTTTTGCCATGTTTTATAGAATTTCCAGTATTAAATGCAATGGAGTAGACCCTGGTCCGACACCGCGTTCTGTGGCGTCTGATCTGGCTCTGCATTGTTTGCTAATTTTCTTTTATAGGGATGCTAGGCATAAATGGGTTAGAACGTACGAAATCCATTTCCTCACACACATACAAAATGTAAAGACAAGTGGCAACACGCATATAGTTTGAATATCATTTAACCATTAATTTATTACATTATAACATTTTAAAATTGTAAGGAAAAAAAATCCCTTTTATTATTCTATTACATGTAATTTATTTTAATATCACATTACCAAGGTCAGTCAGATATGGATTAATTTCCAGGGTCCAGTTGTTCAAAGCATCGTTAGCTTAACGCGCTCGTTAGTGGTCAAAATGTTAGCTGTTCTAGTAAGTACAATATCTAATTCACAAGTATTTTTGCTGAAAAATTGTGAGTAGCTTTTGCAAATGCAAAAGCTACTCACATTTTTTCAGCAAAAATATTAGCGCATATGGCATATATAAGGATCAAAGTTTTAACGATACGTTAACTAACGACATCGTTTGTTTTGAACAACTGGGCCCAGAAAAATGACAAGTAATGATTCATTATATAGTGTAAAATAATTCTATAAAGGTTGCCTTTCGAAACACCTACCACATAAAGGAGTGTAAACAGAATCTCGGTTTCACTGAGACACTTCACATAGCAGCATTGTAATTTTCATGGCTGTTTACGCGCCGCTTGCACCGGATTAAGCCAAAAATAAAACTGAAATTTGGTTTCAAGTAGTAAGAATCAGACACACGAAATTATTCTTTCTATAAATTTTCATTTATATTGTTTACAAGGAACCCAAGACTACGTTTATAATAAAAGAACCTACGGAAGTCTATGCAGTGGCTCAAAGAACAGCTACCTCCACCCCACCTCACTCCCCAACCCCACCCTCCCGCACCCCTACCGCCACTTTTTCCAGAGACTCAAAGACTCGATTATATCTGCGCTTGCAGTCACATACCAGTCCGGTTATATGACTTTCTTTGCTGAGGATTTGTAGTGTATCTTTAGTTATTTGGCATTATTAGCGTAATTGTTTCGTAGACATAACGTAGAGTTGAATTTGTTCGAAAATCATGCTGTGTACAGCTAGTGATCCAGCAGGAATCCAGTGTATTTCCTAAATCTGGCTAATCAGAGCTGAAAAGATAATCGATTATCAGTCCTGCCATTGTGATCGATAATCGATTAGTAATCACTGAAGATTTGGTCATAACTGTACTGCCTGAGCATGACAGTAGTATAGTATGGGAACCCATAGTGCCTGCCTATAGTACTCAGGACTTTTATACATTATTGTATGTATTTGGTCATACAGGCATGGGAAAACATTGTAGAGCAAGATGAGATGCCTCAAATGCGGCGTCTCATCAGGGTCTAAACTGTTTGCCACTTATCTAGCTATTTTACACACAACAGTGAGTAGTAAATTGTACTTGTTCAAATTTTAGATGAAGTATGGTAAGGAGTTGAGGTGTCGGTAAAGTAACAGACACAGAAATCAAATGATCGCTTATTAGCAAATTTGTAATGATAATCTTTTTTGTGGAATTTATCGAACAATTAATCGATTATCCGATTAATTGTGTCAGCCTTAGTATTTTCCAATATGCCCCAGGCTTCAAAGTACGGTACCGTACGTATAATGGCCAAATTATGTTGTCTCAGCGAACTGTACTTATTGCAGTACAAGAATGAATGAATGAATGAATGAATGAATGGGCAAAAGTACTATATATGTTATCGTTAAAAAAAATCTATAAATGGTGGTTGAGGGAGCTGCACTCGAGTCCGAGTCACGTAATAGATTTGTCCAGCGCATGATAAAAATCAAAATCAGATTTTTTAAATGTGACACGTCTAATGTCATTTATTCGTCAAGACCTGTGATATGGGAAATTAGTCCCTTGCATTCACCAAAGAGGTAAACCTAGCCATACCATCCTCTGCAAATTCAGCGGAGGAAATAATCGAATCCGTAAGAGCATTCCAATCTCTAATTGTTTGAGGGACGAATGAGCCCTTGTAAATGTCAGCTTTTGCCGTGGGTGTCCGCAAAGTCAATGAGTGATGATTTCTACTGCGACTAATTGGGTCATCTGTTATAATGCTGGCAGCACCCTTTAGACCTTTGTACAAAAGGATTAGTCTTTTATCTGTTCTCCCATTCCTGAGAGACACCCATCCTAGTTTTTCCAGTATTCCAGTCGTACTTCAGGTTTCAAAGTAGCCTATTTACTAGTAACAAACATAGCAGCCCTAGTCTGAACTTTTGTTTTATTTCTTCTTCGAGAACCACAACTTAGGGATCCCAAACACAACTGCTTTATTCCTAAACCGGGTGAACAAATCCTTAATATGCTGCTTCTTTTACATCCTGAGGACACTGATAAAGATTTCGTCTCAGAAAAACAAGAATCGTCACGAAAACTTGCCTATATAATTTTTACCCACTTAAACCCCATTTTATATAGTAAAACTTATGTCTACAGGGGTATACATTAGTTTTCTTATTTCTACTCAAAACATAGATTGTGGGTACTTGTTAGGACCGCCTAGTCAAGGCGGTTCTAACGAGTACCCATAATCTATGTTTTGAGCAGAAATTTGAAAAAAAAATCAGATTTTTTTATCTGAAAATTTTCATTTTTTGGTGATAAAATTTTCAGTATATTTGAATAAGCGTATTTTCGTAATGATTTGTTATTTTTGATATATGTGAATCTACGCAATGTGTTGGTAGAATAAGAATGGGAGTGTTGTGGTTTTGTTCAAAGCTTACAATGGAGACCACGTTCTTTAGAATTTTTGAGAGCTAATACAATCCCCTTATAATAAATGTTTGATTATATTTATGCGTTTTAATGCTTTCTAACTGGCGAAAATGTTTATTCTGTTCCCGGTGACACAAAACATCTGATACCCCGCCTACGATTGCTCTGCTTGAGATAAAACAACTCCAGAGGTACGACTATTCTCCGATAATAACGCTCACACAAGATATATTTTGAACATGTTTTGTTCTTAGTTCTTCCACAATTATTTTAATTTCCTTTCAGTCAATGCAAACTTCGTCGTGAAAGACGCGTCACATGCTCAGCTCGGTAAAAACCCGAACTATAATTTAAAAATCCTGCGCGCATCGACCTGGCGCTTTAAAATACGATGCCTTTACTGTTTCCGAAAGCGAGTTTATGAAAATTTCAAACCGAAGATTGATTATGTGAATTTATGTTTTATATTATTTTGTTTAATCGATGCAGAAGTGAAAAAAATAAAGTATTTTATTGTACATGAATGCGCTACGCGCATCATGCATGACGTCCGACGTTTTTTTTTTTTTTTTTTTTTTTTTTTTTTTGTAGTTGTTTTTTGTTTTTTTCGTTCATGATTTGATGTAACAAAGGAAATAAATATCGATTCATGGAAGACGATACGTAGAGTAAGCTACAGTACGTGCGATCGGAGTTTTTGCTAGTTTCGAAGAGGGTAGTTATCCAGATAATTGCTGGATTCTTTCTGATATAACTGCTGAGGATATACTCTCTTGAGGATGTATACCGTATTAATAGATAGATAGATAGATAGATAGATAGATAGATAGAGAGAGAGAGAGAGAGAGAGTCTAGGTTCAAACCCTTAATCATTTTGTAGAGCTGACGGAGGTTATGTTTAGCTCGTCGTTATGCAGTGTGTTATTTCGTTTCGTCGCATTGGCCGCACCATGCGAAAACGTGTCTTTGGGCATACGCGGACAGCTAAGGCCTAGATCAGCCTGCGCATCCGCACAGTCTGATCAGGACCTTTTTCTGCCCACCTTTAGTATCATTGGGTACTGTAGAAAATAACGTTCCCGATCAGACTATATATCTCCCCTGACCGATCTAACCTATTGTAGTCTGGAGGCCCCTAAAAGGTAACTGGCAAACAGTACAGACCCAGAGCAGACGTCTGATCAATGTCTCCACTGTTTGCAAATAGCTCAACCATTTTTCTCTCAAGGATTATCTAAACAACATAGTCTGACATATCTAAAATCGAAATTAGAATCTTCAATTATATAGTGTGTGGGAGTCCATTCACTCTACAATGGGTTATCTGTTTGCATTTACCCCGAAAACACATTTTCTTATGGGACGGCTCATATAATCATAGAATTCTACTAAACATTGTCCCCCTTGTTACTATTTAGCGTTTCCAACTGTATACTTGATACTAAGCGTTTATTTTCTATCGTACAATTATCCCAAACTGTGTTTGCATATATTATAAGAGAGCAGACAAATGGAATATGCATTAGTTCCAAAACAAAATTTAATAATTAATGTATTTCGTCTTAAATATGCAATTGTTTTCCACGCTTTGGCTGCGACGAGGGTCCTGCAAAAAGTTTTGTCACTGGGTTCGGATTACTTCAGTGCTACGTTTTAGCAAACATATTTTTTATTACAAACTTTCAAAGTATTCCCCCTTTTCTGAAACACATTTTTGTAAACTTTTTATCCAGTCGTGAAAAGCAGATAAATAGTCTTCTTTTGGTATCTGTTGGAGGCACTAATAAATAGCGCTGCCAAGAGAACTTCTAGACGTATACTTATCTCCAGAAAGCATTTTCTTAAGCCTTGGAAATAAAAAGAAGTCACAGGGACTCAGGTAAGGTGAATAAGGTCGATGGTTTAAAACTTAACAATCTCACACTTATGAGAGGAGGCGTTGTCATGGAGGTGGACTCCTGACCATCCTTTGCCTGGTCGTTTCTTATTGTAAAACTTTCACTTTCTTCAGTACAGAATACTTATAGAATCGGCTAGTGACTGTATGACCAGATGGACAAGGCATTTGAACGACTGGCCCACTTGAATTAAAGAAAATTGCGTATAACATCTTTTTCGAACTTATGGTTCTCTTGGCAATACATGGGCGTTTTTGATATTTTCGGTTCCATTGCTTATTATCAGCCCTTCTTTGTGGCTTAAACATGTGCACCCAGGTTTCATCACCTGTTAGCAAGTTAGAAATAACCCGACTATTACAGCCTTTGTATGTTTTCAAAAGTTGTCGGGCACATTTAAGGCGTTGTGTGTCTTTTGCTCCTCAGTGAGCAAATGAGGTACCCACCTAGCGCAAACCTTTCTCAGGTCCAAACCCTTTTTCAGAATTGTTTGCACACTGCCTCCTGATATGCCAGTACAACTAGCTATATCTTTGACAGATAATCGCGCATCCTGTTCGACCACAATCTTTACAGCAGCGATGTTAGCCTTGGTAACAGAGGTTTTAGGCCTTCCAGGATGGGTATCATCTTCATTGCTAATACCTTGGTGGGTGCCCGCGATGCATCCTGGACGACAAGTAGTTATCCCATTCTAATACGAAGTAATTAGGAAAAACAAGTACAGTCGAACTTCAATGGCTCGAACATCTTTGGGACCATAGAACATTGTTCGAGACATGGGTAGTTCGAGCCACTGAGGGTTAATCATGGTGCCAGATCAGGAAGCAAATAGCGATAATTTAGGGAGTTTTTTTATTTCCTTCACAATAATTGTAGGTTGAGTGTACTCATTAGAATCGCCTCGATGAGGCGATTCTAATGAGTACACACAACCTACAATTTCATGATAAAATAAGAAAATTTCCCTAAATATTTGTTTTCTTGAGCTAGTGGGAGAATTTTGTGGGGACTCAAAAATAGGAGCAACTATCACGATTTCGAATTAGCCATGGTAAACGAGCCATCGAGCTATTGAGGTTCGACTGTATCTGTTGTCTTTTCGATATGTCACATACAGTCTCGTTTACCTGAGCTTTATTTAAGAAAGAATATACGATGCCAATTTTTTGTCTACATTATACATGATAGTTTTTATCGTGACTGGAGGTACATTATAATTTTATACAAATGGTGATAAATTATGCAGAAAATGTATAAGATATTTGTTTTTTCCAAAGTATTAGGACAGACAACCCTGACCAAATTCTGACGACTTAGATCAGACACTGCGATTTCATATCAGGGTCTACACTGTTAAACACACACCGAGCGAGTGTTAGAAACGTCAACAGGTGGTCATGGGCTTGCAAATGACATTCAAAACAACGGGAAGGAGTAAAAGCGTCAGATTATTTAGGGTAGATATGGTAGGTAATTTAAAAAGCAAGAACCTTTTTTATTCAAATTTTATGCAAAGTATCTAATACAGGGAAAAGCAATAAGCAAATACATGAGAAGATCCCTAGAGGCGGTGAATGCCCCCGCTACTATACCAGTTTGGCTTTGTAGATTTATTTTCTGAACAAAAGGCAAAAAACATTACGAAAACATGCCTATTCAAATATACTGAACATTTTATCACCAAAAAAATGAAAATTTTCAGACAAAATTCTTATATTCTTCATATTTCTGTCCAAAACATAGATTGTGGGTACTCGTTAGAACCGCCTCGGCGAGGCGGTTCTAACGAGTACCCACAATCTATGTTTTTGAGCAGAAATAAGAAAAATAATGTATACCCCTGTAAACCCCAGTTTTACTATATAAAAGTGGGGTTCAAGGGGGTCAAAATTAAATAAGTGTGTTTTCGTGATGAAGAGTGTTATTGTAAACATTTCTAAGTACATCAACTGTATGTAGCTCCAGCAATAATGAATTGATCAGAGTTCTGTGAACTTCATACATACGCCCTGTCTATATTCTTTCTTTACTGCAAGTTTCAGACCATTATCTTGAAAATGTAGAAGTTGTGGAGACACGAACCCTACTATGCTATGTGTATAAGGCAAACCTTCTTAGTAAATCCATGGTTTGGAACTCTAAGAAAAAAACTTTGATCAAAGTGCTTCGGCCTTTATTCGCAAGCCCAGCCTATATTCTTACTTTGCTGCAAGTATCAAACCATTATCTTTAAAACTGTAAGAGAACTTGCGGAGACACGAACCATACTATTCCGTGTGTATAAGATTTTTTTTTTCTAAGTAAATCAAGGGTACATAACTCTGACAATAATACTTCTATCAGATTTCGGTGACCTTTATACACATGCTCAATTCATATTCTTACTATAGTGCAAGTTTCAACCCATTACTTGGTAGCTTCCCTTCTGAAAAGGGGTCTACCTTAATAGAAAAGAATTTGCGCCCCTTGAGAGTAAATTCGTTCCTATTAAAGAAGATCTTATTTATTTCACTCCAATTGGCAAAATACACAAGAAAGCAAACATGAAGCCACAAAAGTTGTCTCCCTTGTAAAAATTTGTTTGTCGGAAAATCTACAAAATGTACCAAAGTCCTTTTACATACGTTATGTACATATTATTTGGGACGCGTCAAGCGAAAAAATAATTTCGAACATGTGCAACAGTCACAGATTCAGATCATCCTCTGATTATGCAAACTATTATACGGACCTTTGCTCTCCATTTATATTTTCTGTAGTATACAAGGATGTTGTTACGGACAGTAAAGGTTCTAATCAGACTGCACGAAGAGGTTTCGGCCTGTCGCGGCCCATATGGGGTCGTTTTTATTAACCACAAAGAAAAGGGAAAAAAAAGAAAACGAAAAAAATAAAACAGGCATTTCAGAAGTTATATGCACCTGCTACATGATAAAAAAAAACCATCGTCATATTGTCATATTTTCTTATTGCGTACATCTTCCTTTGCTATAACTACAGTAAGTTAAACATATTTAAAAAAAAATTGTAATAAAACAAAAATAGTGAAATCAGACAGCGCCGAAATGAGTTCAACTAAATACCGAAATCGTGCTCATTGAGTGACCATATTCAACAGACGCGGTTACAGTTACATTGGATTGAATTTTTAAAAAACTCCTGTAAAGATAAGTTTTATTAATTTTATTTATATTGTTCTATGTCTGTTGTATTTTGTTTTTATTTACAAGTTTTGGTATAACAACAATATGCATTCATTCCGTACAACTGATTCAAGACAAAGGATCTAGACGAAAGCTTTAACCCATTTTTGCCATATGGACTATTCTACCATATATTTTTGGACCGGTCCATTTCCAGTAGGAAGGGTGTCTGCTTAATTTTTATTTTTTGCCATGTTTTATAGAATTTCCTGTATTAAATGCAAATGGAGTAGACCCTGGTCCGACGCCGCGTTCTGTGGCGTCTGATCTGGCTCTGCATTGTTTGCTAATTTCCTTTTATAGGGATGCTAGGCATAAATGGGCTAGAGTGTACGAAATCCATTTCTTCACACACATACAAGATATAAAGACAAGTGGCTTTACGCATATAGTTTGAATATCATTTAACAATTAATTTATTACATTATAACATTTTAAAATTGTAAGGAAAAAATCCCTTTTATTATTCTATTACATGTAATTTATTTTAAGATCACGTTACCAAGGTCAGTCAGATATGGATTAATTTCCAGGGTCCAGTTGTTCAAAGCATCGTTAGCTTAACGAGCTCGTTAGTGGTCAAAATGTTAACTGTTTTAGTAAGTACAATATCAAATTCACAAGTATTTTTGCTGAAAAAATGTAAGTAGCTTTTGCAAATGCAAAAGCTACTCACATTTTTTCAGCAAAAATATTAGCGCATATGGCATTCATAAGTATCAAAGTTTAACGATATGTTAACTAACGACATCGTTAGTTTTGAACAACTGGGCCCAGAAAAATGACAAGTAATGATACTTTATATAGTAAAAAATAATTCTAATAAGGTTGCTTTCGAAACACCTACCACATAAAAGAATGAAAAACAGAATCTCGGTTTCACTGAGACTCTTCGCATAGCAGCATTGTAATTTTCATTGCTGTTTACGCGCCGCTTGCACCGGATTAAGCCAAAATAAAACTGAAATTTGGTTTTAAGTAGTAAGAATCAGACACACGAAATTATTCTTTCTATAAATTTTCATTTATATTGTTTACAAGGAACCCCAGACTGCGTTTATAATAAAAGAAGAACGTATATAAATATACCTACGGAAGTCTGTACAGTGCCTCAAAGAACAGCTACTCCCACCCCACCTCACTCCACAACCCCACCCTCCCGCAACCCCTACCGCCACTTTTTCCAGAGACTCAAAGACTCGATTATATCTGCGCTTGCAGTCACATACCAGTTCGGTGATATGATTTTCTTTGCTGAGGATTTGTAGTGTATCTTTAGTTATTTGGCATTATCACGTAATTGTGTCGTAGACATAAGAGTTGAATTTGTTTGAAAATCATGCTGTGTACAGCTAGTGATCCTGCAGGAATCCTATGTAGGAGGAGAATTGAGAGGGTATTTCCAAGAGCTGAAAAGATAATCGATTATCAGTCCTGCCATTGTGATCGATAATCGATTAGTAATCACTGAAGATTTGGTCATAATTGTACTGCCTCAGCATGACAGTAGTATAGTATGGGAACCCATAGTGCCTGCCTATAGTACTCATGACTCTTATACATAATTGTATGTATTTGGTCAAACAGGCATGGGAAAACATTGTTGACCAAGATGAGACGCCGCAAACGCGGCGTCTCATCAGGGTCTAAACTGTTTGCCACTTATCTAGCTATTTTACACACAACAGTGAGTAGTAAATTGTACTTGTTCAAATTTTAGATAAAGTATGGTAAGGAGTTGAGGTGTCGGTAAAGTAACAGACACAGAAATCAAATGATCTATAATTAGCAAATCTGTAATGATAATCTTTTTTGTGGAATTTATCGATCAATTAATCGATTATCCGATTAATTGTGTCAGCCTTAGTATTTTCCAATATGCCCCAGGCTTCAAAGTACGGTACCGTACGTATAATGGCCAAATTATGTTGTCTCAGCGAACTGTACTTATTGCAGTACAAGAATGAATGAATGAATGAATGAATGAATGAATGAATGGGCAAAAGTACTATATATGTTATCGTTAAAAAAATCTATAAATGGTGGTTGAGGGAGCTGCACTCGAGTCCGAGTCACGTAATAGATTTGTCCAGCGCGTGATAAAAATCAAAATCAGATTTTTTAAATGTGACACGTCTAATGTCATTTATTCGTCAAGACCTGTGATATGGGAAATTTGTCCCTTGCATTCACCACACCATCCTCTGCAAATTCAGCGGAGGAAATAATCGAATATGTAAGAGCATTCCAATCTCTACTTGTTTGAAGGACGAATGAGCCCTTGTAAACGTCAGCTTTTGCCGTGGGTGTCCGCAAAGTCAATGAGTGATGATTTCTACTGCGCCTAATTGGGTCATCTGTTATAATGCTGGCACCACCCTTTAGACCTTTGTACAAAAGGATTAGTCTTTTCTCTGTCCTTCCATTCCTGAGAGACACCCATCTTAGTTTTTCCAGTATTCCAGTCGTACTCCAGGTTTCAAAGTAGCCTATTTACTAGTAACAAACATAGCAGCCCTAGTCTGAACTTTTGTTTTATTTCTTCTTCAAGAACCACAACTTAGGGATCCCAAACACAACTGCTTTATTCCTAAACCGGGCGAACAAATCCTTAATATGCTGCTTCTTTTACATCCTGAGGACACTGATAAAGATTTCGTCTCAGAAGAACAAGAATCGTCACGAAAACTTGCCTATATAATTTTTACCCCCTTAAACTCCATTTTTATATATAATACTTATGTCTACAGGGATATACATTAGTTTTCTTATTTCTACTCAAAACATAGATTGTGGGTACTTGTTAGAACTGCCTAGTCAAGGCGGTTCTAACGAGTACCCATAATCTATGCTTGAGCAGGAATTTGAAAACAATATCAGAATTTTTTATCTGAAAATTTTCATTTTTTGGTGATAAAATTTTCAGTATATTTGAATAAGCGTATTTTCGTAATGATTTGTTATTTTTGATATATGTGCATCTACGCAATTTGTTGGTAGAATAAGAATGGGAGTGTTGTGGTTTTGTTCAAAGCTTACAATGGAGACCACGTTCTTTAGAATTTTTGAGAGCTAATACAATCCCCTTATAATAAATGTTTTATTATATTTATGCGTTTTAATGCTTTCTAACTGGCGGAAAATGTTTATTCTGTTCCCGGTGACACAAAACATCTGATACCCCGCCTACGATTGCTCTGCTTGAGATAAAACAACTCCAGAGGTACGACTATTCTCCGATAATAACGCTCACACAAGATATATTTTGAACATGTTTTGTTCTTAGTTCTTCCACAATTATTTTAATTTCCTTTCAGTCAATGCAAACTTCGTCGTGAAAGACGCGTCACAAGCTCAGCTCGGTAAAAAACCCGAACTATAATTTAAAAATCTTGCGCGCATCGACCTGGCGCTTTAAAATACGATGCCTTTAATGTTTCCGAAAGCGAGTTTATGAAAATTTCAAACAAAAGATTGATTATGTGATTAATGTTTTATATTATTTTGTTTCATCGATGCAGGAGTGAAAAAAATAAAGTATTTTATTATACATGGCTACGCGCATCATGCATGACGCCCGTCGTTTTTTTTTTTTTTTGTTTTTTTTTTTTTGTTTGTTTTTTTTTTTTTTTTTTTTTTTTTTTTTTTTTGTTTTGTTTTGTTTTTTCGTTCATGATTTGATGTAACAAAGGAAATAAATATCGATTCATGGAAGACGATACGTAGAGTAAGCTACAGTACGTGCGATCGGAGTTTTTGTTAGTTTCAAAGAGGGTAGTTATCCAGATAATTGCTGGATTAAGCAATCACATGCCTTAAAAGACCACTATTTCAGGGCACAATAAAGGTAAACAAGTACAGATTTACTTGTAAGCAAGCATCGGTCTTAAGCAACCACTGTCTATCTTTCCCATATATATATATATATATATATATATATATATATATATATATATATATATATATATATATATATATATATATATATATATATATATATATATTTGAGCCGCAACTTCAAATGCGCATGGTGCGCCCAGCGAAGATTCAGATCAGCCTGCGCGAATGCGAATTTTGGATAGCCAAGGATGCAAAGTTTTGTCGTGCGGACAACAAAGACTTCCGCGGAAGCGATTTGATTCCGATTTGAATCTTCGCAGGGCATACATATCAGAAGGTACTTTTTACGTTGCGGCTATTTTGTATAACATGGTGCACTTACACACCATAATGTCCAAAAAAAAAAAAAAAAAAAAAAAAAAAAAAAAAGAAAAGGATTTCTGATAAGGGAGGGCACTGTCTCGATTTGAAACTCTTACATGGTTGAAGGTTTTGCTTCTTGACTGTGGCATTTCCAGGTGTGATCACATATTGTTGATACCTTATTTACCTTAAGTTTTTCGGACAGACAGTTCGAGAAAATAGCGCAGGCTGACCAGGTGTCATTGTCTGAATGAAATCGCTTGTCATCTTTGCTACCCCACAATGTCAATGCTAAGACTTCGGTCAAACTGCATGGCTGATCTAAGTCATCGCTAGGAGCACATGGAATCTGGTAGGTAATGCTGTACCTTGGCTTTTTAAAATGGCAGTAGTTTTGGTTTGAAGAACTATATCTAAGAAGTAAACAGTTTTCAATCGATCCAAAGTATACTTACTCCAAAATTTCCTAAGGTTGTTGTCCATGTGATAATCATTGACCAATGAAATCAAACGGCGCGTTTGTACGAAATCCAGGTAACGGTTATTTATAGTCGAGCTATTCTTGTCACAATGATGTCAGAGCTCCGTGTAAAGAGAGTTATCTGTAAAACCTGGACTGGACATTTGCAAACAGTGCAAACCCAGATCAGACGCCACAGATCGTCTGATCAGGGTCTGCACTGTTTGCTTATATTACAGAAGGGTTAAATGAAACATTTCGCCGTTCATGACTTTTTCCCAGCCTGTTCTCTGAGACAATCGACACAGCAGCACTTTCAGTGCTTTGATTACAAATACATGTTTGATTCTGATCCAGATGTAAATGTGGTGCCTGCACCTCCACTTGTTATCAGACACGACTCGTCATCTTTTAATTTAAAGGGAAACGCTCCAAGCAGTAGTGCTGTGTTTTATTAAAGAAAATATTCTTTGTACATGCAGCTTAGGAAGACGCAAATGTTAATTAACGCTCAGCATGTTGGGTAAAATTTTCAGCAGACGATATTTGGAAATGTTTTCTGTTTTTTTTTTTTTTTTTGTTTTTTTTTTTTTTTTCTCAGTAAAAAGGCTTTTACAGGTCATTAGGTCATTCAGATTGAAAAAAATAAGAATTAAATATCAGCAATTTGTCATTAGCTGAATTTGCCCAGATAGTGGTAAAATTGAATTATCATTCTGTCTGTCAGCATGTTTTCACACAACTATTACCTGTTCCCTTCCATCAACATTTTAATCCATTTACGTCAAGTGGATTCTTCTACCCAACTCTTCGGAAAGGTCTTCAAGTTAAGGGATGTCTCCTTTTTTAAGTTTTATTTTTTTATTTTTTTTATACGAAAATCAAGTACGTTATACAAACAATGTAGACCCTGATCAGACGCCGCGTTTTGTGGGGTCATCTGTCTTCATTGTTTGCCAAGGTTCCTTTTATGGGGCACTAGGCATAAACGGGTTAAGGTCGGCACATTTTCCGTCAATTTTAAAATGAAGATAACTGTTCAGTGACTTCCTCATCACGAAAACATGCCTATATAATGTTGGCCACTTTAAACTCCACTTTTATATAGTAAAACTGGGGTTTACAGGGGTATACATTATTGTTCTCACTTCTGCTCAAAAACATAGATTGTGGGTACTCGTTAGAAGCACATTGCCTATGCGGTTCTAACGAGTACCCATAATTTATGTTTTGAGCAGAAATATGAAAACATCCGAATTTATGTCTGAAATTTTTTAGTTTTTGGTGGTAAAATTTTCAGTATATTTGAATAGGCGTGTTTTCGAAATGTGTTTGCTGTTCTGCACCCCGACACTTTCGAAGAGGCTCTTAAAAGAAAATGATTTGTTCCCGGCTTAGAGGAGTGAATTCTTCTTTTTTTTTCTTTTTATTAAGTAGATCCCTTTTCGGAAGGAAGGCTAAAACAATTTTGACAGAATTTCTACTGAAAGTGAACCCATACCCGTTAAGATTTTGTAATCTGAAGGCTAAATCAGCAGAAAATTAGCGACATTTTATTCTTATTTTCACTGAAAACAAGATTTGTTATTTCGTTGAAATGTGGATTGCTTTTAAGTCTTAGTTATACCATGGTTCCTGCGCATGTACGATGCGATAATGCACGAGCGTGAGCGAGTGCATTATCGCACGTACATGAGCAGAACCATGGTATAACTGATTTATCACATTTGCATGCATGTAGACCATCTGCATCGCGAGATATTTCATACTGAATGTTGGGAATTTAGGCCACTATGTGATAATTTTCTCATAATTTCTAATTATCTCAAACTTTATAACTCTTGGAGCAGATTCTGTAGACGACGAAATACAATAGATATTTTCTGTTTCCAAAATAGGTTTGACATTTCATGCAAATTGTCTCCTGAGGAGACAATTGACATGAAATGTCAAAGCCTCGTTGACTTTGGTTTAAACGGCTGCTCACAATCCTCATTGAGGCGGTTCTAACGAGCTAGGCGCACATGTAGTTTGATTGCGTTTACTTGGACTTGTCATTTGAGCCGTGACAGGCATAAAAACACTCTACAGGGTATACATTATTCTTGAAACAAAAATGGAATTTACAAGGGTGTATATTCGTTTTTATTCCTGCTCAAAAAACGTTGATTGTTGGTACTCGTTAGAACCGCCTCAATGAGGATTGTGAGCAGCCGTTTAAACCAAAGTCAACGAGGCTTTGACATTTCATGTCAATTGTCTCCTCAGGAGACAATTTGCATGAAATGTCAAACCTATTTTGGAAACAGAAAATATCTATTGTATTTCGTCTATTGTATGCGCAGGAACCATGGTATAACTAAAACTTAAAAGCAATCCACATTTCAACGAAATAACAAATCTTGTTTTCAGTGAAAATAAGAATAAAATGTCGCTAATTTTCTGCTGATTTAGCCTTCAGATTACAAAATCTTAACGGGTATGGGTTCACTTTCAGTAGAAATTCTGTCAAAATTGTTTTAGCCTTCCTTCCGAAAAGGGATCTACTTAATAAAAAGAAAAAAAAGAAGAATTCACTCCTCTAAGCCGGGAACAAATCATTTTCTTTTAAGAGCCTCTTCGAAAGTGTCGGGGTGCAGAACAGCAAACACATTTCGAAAACACGCCTATTCAAATATATACTGAAAATTTTACCACCAAAAACTAAAAAATTTCAGACATAAATTCGGATGTTTTCATATTTCTGCTCAAAACATAAATTATGGGTACTCGTTAGAACCGCATAGGCAATGTGCTTCTAACGAGTACCCACAATCTATGTTTTTGAGCAGAAGTGAGAACAATAATGTATACCCCTGTAAACCCCAGTTTTACTATATAAAAGTGGAGTTTAAAGTGGCCAACATTATATAGGCATGTTTTCGTGATGAGGAAGTCACTGAACAGTTATCTTCATTTTAAAATTGACGGAAAATGTGCCGACCTTAACCCGTTTATGCCTAGTGCCCCATAAAAGGAACCTTGGCAAACAATGAAGACAGATGACCCCACAAAACGCGGCGTCTGATCAGGGTCTACATTGTTTGTATAACGTACTTGATTTTCGTATAAAAAAAATAAAAAAATAAAACTTAAAAAAGGAGACATCCCTTAACTTGAAGACCTTTCCGAAGAGTTGGGTAGAAGAATCCACTTGACGTAAATGGATTAAAATGTTGATGGAAGGGAACAGGTAATAGTTGTGTGAAAACATGCTGACAGACAGAATGATAATTCAATTTTACCACTATCTGGGCAAATTCAGCTAATGACAAATTGCTGATATTTATTCTTATTTTTTTCAATCTGAATGACCTAATGACCTGTAAAAGCCTTTTTACTGAGAAAAAAAAACAAAAAAAAAAAACAGAAAACATTTCCAAATATCGTCTGCTGAAAATTTTACCCAACATGCTGAGCGTTAATTAACATTTGCGTCTTCCTAAGCTGCATGTACAAAGAATATTTTCTTTAATAAAACACAGCACTACTGCTTGGAGCGTTTCCCTTTAAATTAAAAGATGACGAGTCGTGTCTGATAACAAGTGGAGGTGCAGGCACCACATTTACATCTGGATCAGAATCAAACATGTATTTGTAATCAAAGCACTGAAAGTGCTGCTGTGTCGATTGTCTCAGAGAACAGGCTGGGAAAAAGTCATGAACGGCGAATGTTTCATTTAACCCTTCTGTAATATAAGCAAACAGTGCAGACCCTGATCAGACGATCTGTGGCGTCTGATCTGGGTTTGCACTGTTTGCAAATGTCCCAGTCCAGGTTTTACAGATAACTCTCTTTACACGGAGCTCTGACATCATTGTGACAAGAATAGCTCGACTATAAATAACCGTTACCTGGATTTCGTACAAACGCGCCGTTTGATTTCATTGGTCAATGATTATCACATGGACAACAACCTTAGGAAATTTTGGAGTAAGTATACTTTGGATCGATTGAAAACTGTTTACTTCTTAGATATAGTTCTTCAAACCAAAACTACTGCCATTTTAAAAAGCCAAGGTACAGCATTACCTACCAGATTCCATGTGCTCCTAGCGATGACTTAGATCAGCCATGCAGTTTGACCGAAGTCTTAGCATTGACATTGTGGGTAGCAAAGATGACAAGCGATTTCATTCAGACAATGACACCTGGTCAGCCTGCGCTATTTTCTCGAACTGTCTGTCCGAAAAACTTAAGGTAAATAAGGTATCAACAATATGTGATCACACCCTGGAAATGCCACAGTCAAGAAGCAAAACCTTCAACCATGTAAGAGTTTCAAATCGAGACAGTGCCCTCCCTTATCAGAAATCCTTTTCTTTTTTTTTTTTTTTTTTTTTTTTTGGACATTATGGTGTGTAAGTGCACCATGTTATACAAAATAGCCGCAACGTAAAAAGTACCTTCTGATATGTATGCCCTGCGAAGATTCAAATCGGAATCAAATCGCTTCCGCGGAAGTCTTTGTTGTCCGCACGACAAAACTTTGCATCCTTGGCTATCCAAAATTCGCATTCGCGCAGGCTGATCTGAATCTTCGCTGGGCGCACATGCGCATTTGAAGTTGCGGCTCAAATATATATATATATATATATATATATATATATATATATATATATATATATATATATATATATATATATATATATATATATATATATATGGGAAAGATAGACAGTGGTTGCTTAAGACCGATGCTTGCTTACAAGTAAATCTGTATTTGTTTACCTTTATTGTGCCCTGAAATAGTGGTCTTTTAAGGCATGTGATTGCTTAATACAGGTAATTTTTTACTTCTTCACCTTTAATAGGATCTGAAACAGTAGTCTAAGACATGTGATTGCTTTATACAGGTAAATTTTTATATCTTCACCTTTAAAAGGATCTGGCAAAGTGGTATTTTAAGACATGTGATTGCTTAATACAGGTAAATTTTTCACTTCCCTACCTTTTATGGGATCTGAGATTGTGGGTTTTTAAATAGGTGATTGTTAAATACAGATGGCCTGCAAGTTTGACGAATGACTAGCAAAGATTCAAACCAGCTTGTCCCGGTTTGAGCAGGATCTCCACTGTTTGCCATTTTAATTATTTTTTTTCCAAGCCGCAGGTGCAGCCTCAAATAAACAGCTAAAAGCTAGTATCTGTGGTTGTCATATTTTTAGGGTAGGCATTTGAGGTGTGTTCGAAGTGGGATGTCTACTTTCTGCACCTGCTGCTCGGACATCTTATATATAGGACGCGCCAAGCGCAAAAGCCCCTTCGAATATGCGCAAAATGCGCAGGTTCAGATCATCCTGTGCATGCGCAACCTATCATCTGGGCTTTCTGCCTCCATTCATACATTCTGCAGTAGCCAATGATTCAGTAAGCGGACAGTCTAGGGTCTTGATCAGAGTTCGGAGATGCGTAGGCTGATATGGGCCTTCGCTGTGCATATGCCCATATTATGTTTGCCGCAACGTCAGAAAACTTACCTTCGGGCATGTGCGCCCAGAGCAGATTCAGATCAGCCTGCACATTCGTGCAGGCTGATCAGAATCTTCACTGGGCGCATTTTGAATTGCTAAAGATGCAAAGTTTCATCTTGCGGACAACAAAACTCTGGTCTGACTTCGCGGACGCGCAGGCTGATTTTAGTCTCCGTTGGGCGCACATGTCAGAAGAAATGTTTTTCTCACGTTGCTTGAAATATTATAACCTATTTTCTGGAAATAAAAATATTTAAAAATGTCGTCTGCTGATTTTTTACCTAGCATACTAAACGTTTATTCATGCCTTTCGATCTTATATATATAGTTTAGCAAACATTTCAAACATGATACATACCTTGAGAAATTAAACTGTGGTTCATGTTTCAACAAGTTTCAGCTGTGGTTCTCAGAGACATAGACCAAGCCACAGGGAACGTTTTACCATATACGCAATAGATAAAAGACGTGTGTGTAATAACTGACACAAATATATAGAAATTATTAGCAAAGCTATATTCTTTCATTTCTGTCATAAAGATTTATGGGCAGCACTATTTGAAAATGTGATTTTTCGACACATGCGGACAGCGTAGTCACAGGTCAGAGCCTAAGCGTCGATGCAGTCCGACCAGAGCAGTCAAAGTCCGCTGATAGAATTCGACCTAATTACCGCACTGAGCGCTTAGATTTTTCAAAACTAATGGGAAAATGTGTGGTAAAATATGTATCAGCCTACTAAGGGTACACTTTATAAAAATCAGCAAAGGACTTATTTGATGATGTGTTTGCGCTTTTGTTTTTGTTTTTGTTTTGTGTGTGTGTGTGTGTGTGTGTGTGTGTGTGTGTGTGTGTGTGTGTGTGTGTGTGTTTGTTTTGTTTTGTTGTTTTTTTTCTGATTTTTTTTATAAAATCATATGTTGTGGGTACTCATTTGAATTGCATCGATAAGTCGAGAGTCGACTGCATTTGCTAATAACTAAGAAACATATCAACCAGAAAATATGCGTAGCTCATAGCTCCATATAAAAGTGGGTATCATAAAAATATCTTTTCTTACTTCTGCTCGAAAATATACATTGTGGGGACTCATTAGAAGAACTTCACCGATGCACTTCAAATGAGTACCAAAACATACGTTAAAAATATATGCGAGGCGCTTCTTATGAGTACCCACAACATATATCCCACAACATATATTTTCGAGTAGAAATCAGAAAAAAAATATTAACACCTTTTGGTTG
This sequence comes from Anodontia alba, assembly GCA_964016985.1. NCBI lineage: Eukaryota > Metazoa > Mollusca > Bivalvia > Lucinida > Lucinidae > Anodontia > Anodontia alba. The sequence continues at coordinate 34,142,676 of OZ024831.1, read as the reverse complement.
AAAAAAGTGCCTATCTGAAGCTATGGTAGCGACTAATCAAGGCTTTCATTTCTCTACAATCATATACAGTCGTATACCAGGGCAGCGGCATCGATGCTTTTGATCCCTTTTAGTACACTATAGCACTATCGAATTTCATCAGTGCACTCATAAAAATAATGGTTCACTGATAAAATTTCGCGCCACATTGGTAAAAACATTATCAGTGCACTGCTTAAATTTAAGAGTGCAGCACTGCTTAAATTTAGCAGTACAGCACTGCTTAAATTTAGCAGTGCAGAGATACCGTTGCTTTTGACCACTATGGTACACTACAGCACTGTCAAATTTCATCAGTACACTGATACAAATAACGCTGCACTGATAAAATTTAGCGCTATACAGGTAGAAATTTAACAGTGCACTGCTGAAATTTAGCAGTGCAGCGGCGATACCGCTGTTTTGGAGCCCTTTGGTACACCCTATGCCCGCCAGCATTCTTTATAAATCTATAGCGGGTCGTTCCGGCCGATAACAGTCCGCTATAGATTTATGTAGAATGCTTACTGGGACCATCGAGTATTGTAGAATATATCGCCATACAGACTATCAACCTCTGTGGTATCGCTGGGTAGTCTGAATTTTCGTGTTTGCATAAACAAGACACTTTTTGTCCATTGCGTGGCTCATTTTAATGTGATCTGAGTTTTCTTGCTTCCAGCTTCTATTTTATTATATGTCTATGCTCCATCTAATATATTATTTATCTTTTATGAAATATCCGTGTTAAAGTCTCAGATTATATATTCTACGAGAGGGTATGACATTCAAATCCGTTTGAATGACTTATGACATTTTTTTTTTTTTTTTTTTTTTTATGGTGTCTTACCTAGGACATACTATTTTACATTTTTTAATCGTGCGATAGATCCTACTGAGCCGTGCGTCTGAGATATTATGTCGTGCGCGAAACTAAGCTGTGCATACGACATACTAAGTCGCATAAAAGAGCTACTGAATAGTACGGTTGTCTTATTTTGTTATGCGAACAAGATTCGTAAACTTTATGTCTCGTGCGCACATCTTTGTTCACGACTTATTAAGTTATGCACACGAGCTACAATTAAGCAGCTTGTGCTCTCTACTTCGTACCTCAACAGTACATTGAGGGCACCACAAGATGTTGTGGTGTCCGACGCCGAAGCGGTTCCACTGTCTCAGCGCTGTGTGTGTCAGTAGGATATACCAGTAATTTATACGCAGTGGTGAGGACATGGTCATATAACGTCTTGCTTTCGATTTATATACCGTATTCGATCTAATTACCGTTCATACCCCTATAAGCGCACAGTCGAGAAATTCCGTAGTTTTCAGATTACAGCCAGTGTACTTTTTCTTTACTTCTTTATAAAGGCATATGTTGTGGGTACTCATTTGAATTGCATCGACTTGTCAATGCAATTCAAATGAGTACCCACAACATATGCCTTTATAAATAAAATTAGAAAAAAACGGCATAATTATCATCAAACAAGGCCTTTTCTGACTTTTTTTAATAGTGTATTCTTAGCAGGTTAATACGTATTTTACCACAGCCGAGTGTTCCCTGTAATTTTGAAAAACCTAAGCGCACAGTGCGGTAATTAGGTCGAATACGATATGTCAAAACGTTCTAAGAACAGAGAAGTAGCTTAGAGTACAGGAACATGTTGAAAATGACCCGATACCCCTCGCGAAGACACAACTTAATTTTATAAGTTAAACTGACAAGTTATACAAATATACCAGATTTAACAATAAAATCTTGCACTTGCACAAAGAAGAATTCTTTCATTTGTAAAGTTGCATGTTCCCTACCATATATAAGCTCGTGTACTTTATGATTTTGATAATCATCAAGCAGACATCTTCCTTTAGCATCAGCAAAAAAATGAAGAAAAACATTCAAAGCATTAATAAGAGGATCTCGAAACAGTTTTTCGGTAAAGATCGGTAAAGATCGGAATTCAACGCCCTGTGTTGCATTCTGAATCTGGCATTAAGAATTTGGCAATTATGTATACCAGCACTGACATACTTCGATGCCTCTAAGTTTTTATTCTTATTCCGTAGTTGAATGATACGACAGACGGAGCTTGTTTGACATCACTGGAAAAGGACTGTTCCATGCCTGAAAAGTAGAAAAAGAGAAGCATTAAAAGCATTGCTTGAAAGTAGTTCTCTAGTTATGAATATTCCTTTCTGATGCCTGCAACAACCCTTCGCGGGGATTATCTGCAGATGTCCACGGGGTCAGTGCAATGAGAAGTTAAAAATGAGAAAAACAGAGGAGAAAAGGTGAGGGTGAGATAAAGTTGAAAAATTTATATGATCAGAATTAAAATCAGAGGCGATTGTTTCTTGAAGTATTATGTATTAACACAGATTATTCGGACTCAATGCCTCCTTATTACACTTGAACGCAAATTTGAACAATAAAATCTAAAAGGTACCTTTGAAAACAAAGAACACATTAAATGGCTATACTTCGAGTCTCACAGTTATATTATGGCTCTTCATATGAAGCAGTGTAGTTTGCAGGGCTGTAGAAGTCCCCTAGTACCGACTTGACCCGTCACGAAACATACCTATATAATTTTGACCCCCATAAACCCCTCTTTTATATAGTAGAACTGGGATTTACACGGGTATAAATTATTTTTCATATTTCTGCTCTAAAACATATGTAGTGGGTGCTCGTTAGAACCCCCTAGGCGAGGCAGTTCTAACGAGTACCGACAATCTATGTTTTGAGCAGAAATATGAAAAAATATCATATTGTTATCTGAAAACTTTCAGTTTTAGGTGGTGAAATTTTCGATATATTTGAAAAGGCGAGTTTTCGTAATGGTTATATTATGGCTCTTCATATGAAGCAGTGTAGTTTGTAGGGCTGTAAAAGTCCCCAAGTACCGACTTGATCCGAAATTCTTTTCTCAAGATACAAGAAGGAAATCAATGATCCCTAGAAAAATAAAATAATCAAAGCACTGACAGCACTGGTACATTACGAAAACATGCCTATTCAAATATACTGAACATTTTACCACCAAAAAATGAAAATGTTCAGATAAAAAATTCGGTTATTCTTCATATTATTGCTCCAAACATAGATTGTGGTAACTCGCTAGAACTTCCTCAGCAAGGCGGTTCTAACGCGTACCCACCATCTATGTTTTGAGCAGAAATAAGAAAATAATGTATACTCCTGTAAACCCCAATGTTACTATATAAAAGTGGGGTTTAAGTGGGTCAAAATTGTATGGCATGTTTTCGTGATGGGGTCGAGTTTCTCTGAGTGTAGGCTCGGAAATTGCTCCTGAACGGGGGGCTTAAGACTGTTGCATTTAATAAAATTGAAAAAGGTTGCCTTTGGAAACAAAGAACACATTACGTAAACACGCTTATTCAAATTATATAGAAAATTTCACCTCCAAAAACTGAAAATTTTCAGATAAGAAACTCTGATTTTTTTTTTCATATTTCTGCTCAAAACATAAATTGTGGGTACTCGTTAGAACCGCCTCGGCGAGGCGGTTCTAACTAGTACCCACATTTGATGTTTTTGAGCAGAAATAAGACAAATAATCTATACCCCTGTTAACCCCAGTTTTACTATTTAAAAGTGGGGTTTAAGGGGGTCAAAGTTATATAGGCATGTTTTTACGATGAAAAAACAAAAAAAAAAAAAAAAACATGCAGTAAAAATCCATCTAATAAGGGCACGCTTTAATGAAAGATCAGCAGAGTGCTTTATGAGGAGCGTATTTAATGATGCGTGTGTGATTTTTTTTTTTTTTTTTTTTTTTTTTTTTTTTTTTTTTTCAGATTTTAATATAAACACATACGTTGTTGGTAATTTTTTTTCGAGGCAATTTAAATGAGTACGAACAACATATGCTTTTATAATAAAGAAGTAGATGAAAAATAAACGGGCTGTAATCTGAAGATCTCGAAATTGCTTGACTGTGCGCTTAAACGAATATTTGTGGTAATTATATCTAATACGGAATAAGCTGTCTGTTAACTGTACCTTGTTCGCTAGTAACGTGTTGTTCGGACAGATTTTCCAAAACTAACTGTGTAGACCCAGAGCAAAATTCTGCACTCTTCGCCCTTCATCAACTTTTTGTCAGTTTTTAGGATATACTGGTTGTGCCGGAGCATATGTCTGAGGTAGTAAAGTCGCTATAAAAGACAACGAAACATGTATATGACACCTGCGTCTTATCATTTAGATCTTAAAACTATCATATCACCTTTCGGCTACTATATACTAAGCTTTTATTAATTTTTTTTTGGCATAACTATAATCTATAACTCAAACCATTAGATACTTTAACGGGAATAAAAAAACAATTTAATTTGTAATAAATCTGATCACCAAGTTGCTGTGTCTCCCGAAGGTTTAATATGTGATGTTCCAGCCGAAAACCGTTCTTAGTTGTCCAACAAATAACGAAGGTTGCCGACGGGTGAAGCCCGCGCGGATATAATTTCTCATGCACATTCGGCAAAGAAGAGAAACAGTGTATAGGAACAACGAAAACCCAGACCAGTCTGCGCATCAGCGTATTCTGATCTGGGTCGTCCTTGTTCGCAACTGGCATACAGTTGATTTTCTCAAAGTGCGCATCATGCCAACGCAGATTCGTGCGAAATATTAATAAAGATATCTTACTTTCGTAATGCTTAAAGTCTTATTGACGCAGTTATAAAGACTTAACAACTCGCTGAATGATTCTCTATAGTTTGAAACGTTTCACTTAGCATCAGAGGACGTTTAATGAACAAGAGTAGGAAAACATTCAGAAGCCGAGGTAACTTTTGGTTCGAAATATTTATTATATATCTATTATATTTCTATGAAACAGTTGTTATTATTCTTATAAATAAGTAGGATAATAAATAGTTTCTAATAAAAAAAAATCTTATGAACTCTATTGTCTTGGGGAAATATAGAACATATATCATTATTTTGTCGTTCTGCAAATTTCTTGATAAACCTGTCAACTGTTAAAGTTATTGACTCTCGTTATTTTAAACTCAACTGTTAAAGTTATTGACTCTCGTTATTTTAAACTCCATGGGACAAGAAATTACAGTTTGAGATAACAGTTATTGGAGATAACAGGAGCTGAAATGTAGAGAATGTGCAAGACTAAAACAACATTATCCAAACTTTGGTTTGATTTAACTTGTAGTTACGTCATCAATGTTCGAAATAACGAGAGTCAACAGTACAATGATATTTGCTGACGTTATTTCATTGCTAGGAAAACAAATTTATAAACGGCAAAATAAAAAGACGTCTTTATTATTTAATTGCTAAAAAGATCGACTCATTATTTCAAAATTCGGGTAAGTATTCATACACGGTTTTCCGGAGGCAACTACCTCGATCGGAACAACTAGCGCGGAAGGATACTTTCGGTAATGAAATTCAGGCTTTGTTTAGACATGGTTTTCTTGAGACAACTACCTCGGTTGGAACATCTAGCGCGGAAGGATATTTTCGGTAATAAAATTCGGGTAGTGTTTAGACATGGTTTTCTAGAGGCAACAACCTCGGTTGGAACAACTAGCGCGGAAGGATACTCTCAGTAATAAAAATTCGGGTAAGTGTTCAGATACGGTTTTCTTGAGGAAACTACCACGATTTGAACAACTAGCGCGGAAGGATACTTTCGGTAATAAAATTCGGATAAGTATCAGACACGGTTTTCAGGAGGCAACTACCACGATTGGAACAACTAGAGCGCTGAGGGATATTTTCGTTAATAAAATAGGATATGCTCTCCTTACTACTTTTAGCCTTGAAACAACAAATCAAGTATATATTCCGTGATAATAATAACTTTTCTTGCTTAATGCCAGTTTCAACAGAATTCTGGGTACGGTCACCATGTAATTTTTTGTTGTTTTCTTTTTTTTTCTTTTTTGTTTTTGTTTTTGCTTTAACCAATTTATGCCTAGTGCTCTATAAAATGGACATTGGCAAACAGTGTAGATCCAGATCAGACGCCGCGGGACGTTCGCCTTATCAGCATCTACACCGTGACTATTTGCAATATAATAAAAAGTAACCAGAAAAACCTTCAATTGGATATGGACCTGTTCAAAAAATGTAGTGGAAGAGACCACTAGTCATACAAGAGTAAACTGGTTAAGAAAACATAGAAACGCTCACAATTCTCGTTTCTGGATATCTTAAACATATATATAGCGGGAATCAATACACTTTTCTGTCACCAGTGATGCATGTTATTCGTGTGTTGGTAGTTGGCTGTCATCTTGTTTTTATACTAAATATCTTCGATAACATGACACACAGATGTAATGACGGGGTGACAGCTAGCACGCCAACAATTCGACGCATCTTCAAATTCAACATGATTTTTAAACTTCACTGTACTACTTGCAATTCATTTCAATATCTTAAACACATGCTCACTCGTCATGTCAAATGATAAATGTCTCAGACTTGCTACTCAAAGGAAAGAGTATGGTCCCTATAGGCGTTTATTACCAGGTACATACGCTAAAGCAAATGTCCAATTTAAACATATTATTTTGAGTACCCTGCTGTACACCACCTTTACTACCTGTTTTTTTTTTTTTTTTTTTTTTTTATACTGTTACTGTGTTCTGGTGACGTACATCCAAATCCTGGCCTCCAGTATCTACCTCCTCAACAAGCAACACAAGCGCAGCTACGACTTTTTCTGCAACAATATTCGATTCGCTACCTCTTAAACACAGTTTATCATTTGTGCATTACAATGTACAGAGTATCTATACTTAGCTTGAGATTTTACATGCTGAACTCATTGAGTTCGATATACTGGCCTTTTCTGAAACTTGGCTGAACAATTCGGTTGACACAGAAGACTTATTTCTTGAAAGTTATCAGAGCCCTGAACGGAAAGATAGAGAATGTGACAGCCATGATTGAGTTATTATATATGTTAAGGAAGGTATATATTATAAACGTAGGAATGATTTAGAAATTGAAGGTCTAGAAGCTGTATGGATTGCAGTTCCAAATTCTCGTAAGCGCATATTGTTTGGACTGTTTCACCGGTCACCAAATTCTAATGCTTACTATTATTCTATGATAGAAGCTTCTCTGTCTCTTGCTGTTGGCACAGATATGTCTGATATAACAGTAACGGGTGACTTTGATTTCAATCTGCTTAATCCTTGGACTTTCAGTAAGGTAAGTTCCCTGTGTACCTAGTTTTCTTTTTCTTTTTCCAGGCCAATGAACAGCCTACCCATTTCACAGAAACCTCATCTTCGGTAATAGATATACTACTAGTTAGTTCAAAAGATAACTTAATTTTAAGCTGTATCGGTGATCCGTTACTAAACCAGGATAAATATTCAAATTTACTAAGCCAAAATGCAAAACGTTCAAACGACATATTTGGAATTATGAGCGGGGAAATTTTTATCTTTTACGAAACACGGCATAGCTGATGGACTGGAATTCCCTTCAGTATGACAATGTCGATATATTTCCTGAAAACATCACATCTACTATTTATCAATTGCAAAGGAGTGTATTCCAAATAGACATATTATTATACGCCCCTCAGAACTTCCATGGATAACAACTGAAATAAACCGAAGCGTTCGTAAACGTAATAGGGCAATCGGAAAGCTAAATCAACGGGTTTGGAAATAGACTGTCAGAAATTCAAGATTGTGCGATATAGGACTGTTAATACTGTACGTAAATGTAATTCCATGACAATCTTGCACTTAAACTCGAGTCAGAATCACTTTCCTCAAAAGACTGGTGGTCTACATTGAAAAAGAGCACTTCTCTGCAGTCAAAGTCTTCTGTCCCACCAATCGAACTTCATAACTCTATGTACACAGACGACTATGATAAGGTGAACATTATCATTATTTTTTTTTCAAAGTCAAAGTCAAACACTATTAGAAGAACAAAATGCTGTGTTATCAGACTTACATCTTGATACTTCAACCTCAACTCAGTCATATCGTTCTTAGTCTAATGCAGTGGAAAGAGTGTTGGAAACATTGCTTATTGGTAAAGCGTCTAATCCTAATAAGTAATCCCATTCTCCGAGAGATTTCTAGTGAATTATCTTTTCCGTTGTGTTCTCCCTTTAATCATTCACTACATAAAAGATGTGTACCTACCTCCTACAAAGAGGCAAACGTGACTCAAGTCCCCAAAAAGGGAAACCTATCTATAGTATCTAATTATCAACCCATATCCCTACTCAATTCTAAAGATAAAGTATTTGAACGTCCAAATATCCGTATAATCATTTACACCGTCATAACTTAATTTGTTCACTCCAGTCTGGTTTTTATCCCAGGTGATTCAACAATAAGTTAGCTTGCGTATCTTTATAATACCTTTGTCAATCACTTGATGCAGGGAAGAAAATAAGGGTTGTCCTCTGTGACATCAGCAAAACATTTGACCGAGTTTGGCACTTTGGATTGTAACTGAAACTTCAAGCAGCTGGTGCCACAGGAGAAGTTTTGGCCTGGTTTAAAAGTTACATATTTAATCGAAAGCAGAGAGTTGTTCTTCCAAGCGCAGTATCTTATTGGACTTTTATTAAAGCCGGGGTTCCCCAGAGATGAATTTTAGGACCCTTATTTGTACATGCTATGTGATCTTTTTTTTTTTTTTTTTTTTTTTTTTTTTTTTTTTTGCACATGGTACTAGCCTCTTCATTATTGTACAAGATGCCATCACAGCAGCTGCATGTCTTAATAATGATAATGATCTTGATAAAATTTCTCAATGGGCAGCCACGTGGCTGGTTACTTTCAATCCTTCTAAAACCGAATCGTTATTTAGTTCACGTAAAACAAACAAAGATCGACATTCATCAATTTTTTTGCAGAATCACAAAGTATTAGAAGTTGATTCACTGAAACATTTAGGTATTGTTATTTCAAATGACTGTTCTTGATATCAATATGTCAAATTTTTGACAGATAAAGCATGAAATAGTATTAACATAATGAGAAAATTAAAATTCTAACTTGACCGTAAATCTCTTGAACTATATATAATGTATTTATTGGACCGTTACTCGAGTATGGCGATATAATATGGGACAACTGTACACAATATGAAAAAAAAACTCGACAAAATACAAAATGAGGCAGCCAGAATAGCTACTGGAACAACAAAATTAGTTTCAATACATGTTGTTTATTCAGAAATACGATGGTATACTGTCCAGCAAAGACGAAATAATCATAAGCTAACCTTATTTTACAAAATGACCCATGAATTGATCCTTGAATATTTAATATCTCTCGTTCCGGAGCCCATTAGTAATATTTCCAGTTTCAACCTACGTAACTCTAACAATTTTAGAGCCATAAACACAAGAACAAAGTCAGTATTACTAATCATTCTTACCACCCACAGTGAGAAGCTGAAATGATTTGCCTGTTGAAGCTCACCAGTACAATACATTAAATTCCTTCAAAAAACTACTTAAATAAAGACGAAGCACAAGTCCCTCAATATTTTTACTCCGGTAGCAGAAAAATTCAGATCCTGCATAATCGCTTACGCACAAAAACTGTAGTTCTCTAAATTTAGATCTGTTTATGAAAAAATATTACTGACTCTGCTCTATGTAGTTGTGGTAGTGTAGAAGATGCCCAGCATTTCTTTTTTCATTGTCATAAATACCAAGCTCTATGTAACGAACTCTAAAACTCTATCTATGTGTATCACATCTCACCTTTACATCGTCTGTTATGAGGAGGGATAACACTAGATTTTAGAAACAAATAAAATAATCTTTGAAATGATCCTTAAGTTTAAAATAGAAACCAAGCGATTTTGATCTATAATATTGTATATAAGATCACGAAAACTATTTGCGAACAAATTTCTGATTCACTGACCTGGTTAAAGATGTAAGCTTGTGCCCTCTCTATATATTTTTTCTCTTTTTACTGCTTATTTTATTTATCTATTTATTTATTATTATTAGTAGTATCATTAGTATTATTATTATTTAGTCGCCCTAAAATTGTTCTTCATAGTAGTCTATTTTTCTGAAATTTTGCAATGTATTTTTGCAATATTTCTATTCGTATTTGTACTTTGCAAACATTTTCCCACTGGTATTGCTTTTTATAGCTTTCATTTTATTCTTCTTTCTCATATATATATATATATATTTTTTTTTTTCAAAGTGTCATGTAGTTATTCTAGACATACAGAAATATGAAATTTCATCATTTAGCAATATCTTTTTATGTATAATAAAATCATATTATTTTGTCTTAGACTATCAACTGCCATCAAATTAACAGCTGATATATATATATATATATATATATATATATATATATATATATATATATATATATATATATATATATATATATATATATATATATATATACTCAGAAAAAAAAGAATATATATATATATATATATATATATATATATATATATATATATATATATATATATATATATATATATATATATATATATATATATATATATATATATATATATATATATATATACATTTTTTTTTTTCACAAGAGGAATAGGTTGGAGGAAAGCAAATATCTTTTTAGATAAAACTGTCCTACCAGCTTACTTTAACATACAGAATCGTACATTATTTGCTCCATTAATTTAAAAAATAAACCTAGGATATCAAATTTTTAGTTAAATGGTTTCGCTCTTCATATTCACACAGACTCCTCACTCATGAGATTGTAAAGACTCAAAATTTTGTTATTCCACCGCTAGTCATGTTATCACTAGCAATGTGACTCTTAATTTCTCTTAGTTGTCTCTGAAGGACCACAATACATATTCCATAACTTGTGGATAAAGTATTTCATCTTTTATTAAATGTCCAAATTTTGAACGCCTAAGCCTACCTTGTCTTTTTGCCTCTAAAAGTAAAAATCCCCTTTGTGCTTCAACTAGTGGTTTTCTTTAGCTCTGGCTTCTGAGGTTTTTTTTTTTTTTTTGTTTTGTTTTTTGTTGTTTTTTTTTTTGTTGTTTTTTTTTTTTTTTTGTTTTTTTTTTTTTTTGCTAGGAGCCCACATGTTTCATCTCAGTGATTAAATTTCTTGTTAATTATATGTTTTTTCTCTGTAATGTTTCACTGATTGAGTTAGGAAGCCTCTTTGCGAGCCGAACAATCATGCGATTATGTTAGGACGTTGACCAATGTACCTTATGTAAAGATAATAGATTTCTCAGTATGCGATCCATTCTGTGTGATAAACACTCCAAGACAATAAAAAATAAATATATACGAAACAATCAAATTTGCAAATCATTGCTTTATAATGTTTAACAAAGGCATACACCTGTTTTCACACTATATTAAAGGAAAACACGGAGCCAGTCGTGATTTACGAGAGTTGTCGGTAAATTTGGCGCGCTGTGTGTGTGTGTGGGGGGGGGGATGTTTTGTTTGTTTCTTTCTTTTTTGTTGTTTTTTTACTTACAACTGGTCGACGAACTATAATTCATTACTCGACAAGTCACGCACTAGAGCTGATCTTGTTCGATTCTAACACATTAAAATTCGACAAAAATGCTGTTGTTTTTTTTTTTTTTTTGTGTGTTTTTTTTTTTTTTTTTTTTTTTTTTTTTTTTTTTTGCTTGTTTTTGTTTTGTTTTTTTCCGATACTCCATACCTACCGCCATTTTGAAAGAATCCTGCTAACACTTTTGACTATAACTTATGAATTTTTTATCGTATCTGAAGCAAGAAAACGACGTTACTCTGTCTAACGCCGAGAAAACGACGAATGACGTCGTCAAACGTCTTAAAAGGGCGGCTCTTTGGGCTGCGCTCTTCAGCTCTGTGATTTTGTTGCAGAATAAACACATTTCTTCACCATTGCCTGTATAGGCGCCTGTTATTAGAATGTTTGATACAAACGAAAAGGATATAATGGAGACCTCATGCGAAAAACTGTTTTCTTAGTGGTCAACCTAGTCAATGTCAAGAATTTCGCTGCCCTCTTTAACCTATTTATGCCGATTGGAATCTTCTACTATAATTCTTTGGACAGGTCCATTTCTTATAGAAAGCCGGGGATGTTTGTTTATTTTTGTTATTGCCAGTCATTTATAGAATTCCTGCATTTAAAGAAAACTGCGTAGACACTGATCATAACGCAGCTTCTGATCTGGGTCTGCACAGTTTGCGAATGTCCCTTTTTGGTATGCTAGGCATGAATTGGTTAATTAAACGACCTGCGGTGGGGATGCAAATTCGAAGTCCGCTCAATCCTAACACTGTTGTAGAAAGCTTGTATCTGATCTTACTCGTCTCTGGTCGGGCTCACCGTGGTTCTGCTAGTGGTTTTCTTTTGCTCTGATTTTCGTTTTGCAGTCAAGCCCAGATCTTTCTCTCATCATAGTGTTGAGAAATTAATATGTGTTCCTGTGCTAATCAAGTTATTTGTCGGGAACCTTACACGGACCGAAAAATTATACAATCAAAATTCAGTGACTCAAGCACCTATGACTCGTTTACCGTGGCTAATTCGAACTCCTTTTGAGATACTAGGAAATTCTTCGATTAGCGAAAGAAAAGAAATACTTGAAGATATTTTAAGTGATACAAACTCGTATTAGAGTACCTGGAAAATTCTTCCGATAGCTAAAGAAAACAAATATTTAAAGATAAATATTTTAGGTTTTGTTTTTATTTTATCATGACTTTTTTATGTTGTATTCGATGGGGCTGTTCTAATAGAATACTCCACATGACATTATTTTATAGAGGATCGAAAAGGCATCCCCTAAATTATCCCAATTTGCCTCCTGATCAGGCGCTGTAATTATCTCTCAGAGGCTCAAACTACCAATATCTCAAACAAATTCTATGCATCACGAAAACATACCTATATAATTTTGACCCCCTTAAACCCCACTTTTATATAGTAAAACTGGGGTTTGCACGGGTATACATTATTTTTCTTATTTCTACTCAAAAACATAGATTGTGGGTATTCGTTAGAACCGCCTCGCCGAGGCGGTTCTAACGAGTACCCTCAATCTATGTTTTGAGCAGATATATGAAAAATATCTGAATTTTTATCTGAAAATTTTCATTTTTTGGTGGTAAAGTTTTCAGTATATTTGAATAGGTGTGTTTTCGTAATGGGTCCCAAAGATGTTCGACTGTATGTCGCTGGAACTATATCAATTTTATTAACGATGGTTGACAAAGCCCAATTTAACGCACCTACCCCAACTAAAATGTCTTACTGTTGATCGTTGCAAGGCGGTATTTATATTGCGGATCCTCGTCGGCTTTTGCAGATTATCGTGTCAGTTCTTTTTCCGTCGAAGAGCAGTTCTGCGTTATCATTTCATGTAATTAAACCCTTATTCGGTGCTTTGGGAGGGGCTAAGGGTATTACCCTTGTGACCTTTGCTGGGCACTTCTGGATTCAATTTTGTTAATGTAATTACGGACATGTTTATTTATCGATTAAATGTTAATTTAGCAACTTCTAAGCAGGTAAAATAATTGTGTGCAACAAATAATAGAAAGTTTTTAAACACTCCCTGCCGTCACATGACGTTTTTTACAATGTTGGATCAACGTCGATGAAGCCATGATGTCGCATCGACAAGATGCGACGTTGTCTCAACGTTGCCAATATTTTACAGGCTGTCAGATCTATGCCACATTTTATGATTGTATTAGTATCATATATCAATTTATTAAACCTTTCTTGAAAAAAAAAGTCTGTTTTTGAGGAATATACAGCCTTAAACAGAGTTTGCTTCCTCTGAAAATGTACAGATTCTCATAATTCTATGAGGATCCATGTATTGGATACCAAGTGCATTCGGTTCAAAAGAATAATCATTTCGGTCTCAAGGTTAGCAAATGTACCCTCGGATATGTGCGCGCAGCGAAGACTGAGATCAGTCTGCGCAGTCTGATCAGAATCTTCACTGGGCGCATTTTGTTATTTATTTGCAGGTTCTTCTCTAGAGACACAATGACAGTGATAAAAACATTTCTGCTAGTGAACATACTTGGTGTCTTATTCATGGTAACAATAACATCAGCAATGTTTTTCACCAATAGCAAAGAGAATGACTATCCTCGGATCGGTAAACGGCCAGTATCATACTTAAGTAAGAGATACAAAACCTGGGAGAGAGATTCGCAGTTCGATGCTCCATATTTAACACAGAGGATGGCTGATGATATTGGTGACATGCTCAATTTCCACGGATCAGAAGGTATACTTCATTCTTTTTTTTTTTTTTTTTTTTTCGGACATGAAGAGTTTTTGGTGACAACCCAGCGGGCAAATGACGTTTATACAACGTCGCCTCAAAATCGCTGGGCACATGGCGTTTATATAACGTCACAGCGGGCACATGACATTTCTACAACGTCGCCTCAACGTCGATGCAACGTCATGATGTTGCATCGACGTTGAGGCGACGTTGAATAAACGTCATGTGCCCGTTTGGAATGAAGAATTTAACCATAAAAGCGCTTGATGCAGTTTTGCGACATAACTGGGAATGGACTGTTGATGTGATATGTCTTTGCAAACTATCATGTTTTTAAGTCTTAAGTCGGTTTTGGGTAAGGATACTGAAGAAGGAGGGAAACATAGTACAGGGTTTTTGCAGGTGAAAACCGTGTAAACGCCACGAAAAAGACTCAAAGCTAAGATCGTTTTAACAGCCAGTTAGTATTTTAATCTTCTGCACTTTCTTGTGGTGCGTATCCGTTTTGGATTTGGAGAAACAATGTCATGAATGTATCGCTATATTAGATATTATAGCAAGATAACCAAAGTAGTCCGTAGCCTCTAGTCACCAGGCCAGTACTCCAGGGTCCAGTTGCTCAAAGCTAGCGATGTTGTTAGTTTACGTATCGTTAAAATTTTGATCATTAAATATGGCAAATACGCTAATATTTTTGCTAAAAAATGTGAAAAGCTACTCACATTTTTTCAGAAAAATACCTGTGACTGAGACGTTGTACTAAATAGAACAATTAACATTAACGAGCTCGTTAAGCTAACGATGCTTTGAACAACTGAGCCCTGTTTTGTAATTGCAACAACACTCACATGAGCCGTGTCGCGAAAAAAAAAAGGCTCGTCAGAAGAGACTGTGCGGAATCTCAGCAACTAAAAAGCTGATTATCTTAACCCTTGTCCTGCTGAACCCGGATATACCCTGCCTTTGCAAACAGTGTAGATCCAGATCAGTTGGCTTCTAAAGAAGCCAACTGATCTGGATCTGCACTGTTTGCCATTAAGTATGTGAATTTATATCAATAATCCAGATCAAGTGATCTGATTGGCTGAAAATTAGAAGTAGGTGTGGCTTATTAATCTATTCAGCAGGACAAGGGTTAAAACTTGGTATGCAGCATTTGGGATTCTCGCTTTACCTGGTTTATTCAAGTTATGACTCTTCATGAACTTTGGCCTATTTTACAACCAAGTCAGTTTAGATATTTTAGACTTTTGTATGGCAAAAAGACAAAACAGCTGGGCCCAGTTGTTCAAAGCGTCGTTAGCTTAACGAGCTCGTTAAGGGTCATTTCGTTAACTGTTTTAGCAGATTCAATGTACAATTTTCTGAAATTTTTTGCTGAAAAAATGTGAGTAGCTTTTGCACTGCAAAAGCTACTCACATTTTTTCAGCAAAAAATTTCAGCATATTTTCGTATCACTCGATGCAAATTTTAACGAGTCGTTAACTAACGATGTCGTTAGCTTTGAACAACTGGGCCCTGATTGTTAGCTCACTAGACCTAAACGTCTGTGGGGGAGCTTATAGGATAGTTAGTGGTCCATTGTCTATCTTGTTGGAATCGTCATCGTCAACAAACACTTGAGCTCTGGTGAGCGTAAAGGGCTATGGGCTTCTTGTTCGAGAAAATAAGACTGCTATTTCATGTCAGTCGCTGTCTAGTAGATGATTCAGTTGAAATGTCAAATCTTGCTTTATCTAAAAAGTCCAAATGATATCTGCTGCAGTTGTGATTTGGTTCTTCAAGGGTTAATGTATTAATGTTATCTGAAACATTTTTCCTAATAAGTATATTATGTTGTCAACAAATTATACAAAATCAGGTACTTGCGACACGTCGTTCCATTTCCGGACCTTTGACAGATCAAAAGTTTGATGATATAGCTAAGAACTGATTAGGGTTGGACGTGGTTTCGACAGTGAGCAGAAAAAAAAGAAGATAGATAGATCGGTTAGAGTCCATATTTTAATTATAATGCTAAGGATTACTGTTCAGAGTCGGTTTAATGAAATCAGAATGCCGAATACTATTGTTTTCAGATATATCTTGTTTCAATTCTAAACATGTTCATTTTTAGGTTTATATGTATTTTACTTTCTAGACGTCCTCTCTGAGAGCTTAAAATAAGCAACTGATTGGTAGGTTATGTGACAAGTATGCAATATCACACACACACACACACACACACACACACACACACACGTATATATATATATATATATATCTATATATATATATATATATATATTATATATATATATATATATATATATACCCAGTCAGCATTCTACGTAAATCTATATCGGGCCGTCATCGGCCCGTCAGGGTAGCTGACTGGCCGGTGACGGCCCGATGTAGATTTACGTAGAATGCTAGCTGTATATATATATATATATATATATATATATATATATATATATATATATATTATATATATATATATATAATATATATATATATATATATATATAAACCCTTATTTGCAAGAATGGAGGTATCCTAATTCAAAAACTGAAGAGTCTTTTTCATTCAATGACTACACTTTCAAGAAGGCAATTTATCAAAATTCTGTATCCTTCCTTCTGAAAAGGGCTCTACTGAAATGAAACAGGATATAACTGAATTCCAGAACGAAGAAATTTGATCCTTTAAGAGTTGATCCCTTTAGAGATTCAGTTTGGTTTGTAGGATTACCCTGTTTAAAGGGAAAAAAAGTAAATAAACAAACGTGAAAGGGTTAAAAAGCAGACTGAAACCGACACCATTAAGTCATGTCTCTAAGTTTTTGTTTTACTCGGCATAGAGAACAATAGACAGCACCTTCAAGACAAATATGAATCGAGAGTCTTGTTCAGTTGTTATGACAAACATTATTTTAACCGTTGCCTTGCTGAATAAATTAAGATGTCACGCACACTTCTAATTTCAAGCCAATCAGGTTACTTGATCCGGGTTTTCAATAGAAATTCACATATTTAATGACAAACAGTGCAGATCCAGATCAGTTTGCTTCTTCAGAAGCCAACCGATCTGGATCTACACTGTTTGCTAAGACAAGGCACGTCGTGTTCAGCAAGAGAAGGGTTAAAACCAATCACTTTGTAAACCACTTTGCAAACTTTATAAACCATGTTTCAAAGATATATTCATTTACTCAGCGTGGCCTTGTATTAATGCAGCTGACAACCTTTGAATTTTTTTTTCATTTTTTTTCCCCAGAAAAAAGGATTTGACATTTCAAGCAAATGGTCTCCAAAGCAACGGGAGACAATTTGCATGAAACGTCAGCCCTTTTTTCTGGGAAAAATCAGAAAATATCATCACTTTGTCGTCTGCTGAATTAGCCCAGAGAGTGGTAATGCTCAAAGTAACAACCCAGTTGGATGGGTTGTTACTTTGAGCATTACCACTCTCTGGGCTAATTCAGCAGACGACAAAGTGATGATATAAGAATCTATCATGAGTGTGAGGGGTTGACAGAAAAATCCGACCCGAGAGCTACTGTCTGGCATCACGAGGCTTGCCGAGTGATATCAGACTCTGATACTGAGAGACGGATTTTTCTATCTGTCCTGCACACCCATGAAAGATTCTTTTTCTTGCATATATACCTTTCATTTCTGAAAGTCGATTTTCGACAATACCGTGACATTTAGTGACGTCATTACGTTCAGTGACGCCAGCCTTAACGATGGCGTACCGTGGCGTCCTATACAACCAGTGTATATCAAACACGAGAAAATTCTCGATTTTTATCCTTCCCACGGGACGGATAAGGGTGTGTGAGATCAGATTTGCGCAAGTACCGGTGTCATTTGCGGAAATCCTTATCCGATATGCAAGAAACAACGTTAAACAAAGCCGATGTAACGTTGATTCCACGTCTTGATGTTGAATCAACTTAGATTCTACGTTGTTTTAATGTTGAGTGCCTGCTGGGAAAGTTCAGCTCACCCGATATCAGCTGAATTAGAAAAAGAACACACGAATCACTGATAACAAGCATGACTGTGTGTGGATACTGCGCGAATAGTAAAAGAACGCATCTACCTATGATTTAATCTACAGAAGACCGATGGTGACTTCCTAATTCTCAGATACCACCCATTACGAAAATACGCTATTCAAATATACTGAAAAGTTAATCACCGAAAAATTGAAAATTTTCAGAAAAAATTCAAATATTTTTCGTATTTCTGCTCAAAACATAGAGGCGGTTCTAACGAATACCACAATCTATGTTTTTGAGCAGATAAGAAAATAATGTACACCCCTGTAAACCCCAGTTTTACTATATAAAAGTGGGGTTTAAGGGGGTCAAAATTATATAGGCATGTTTCCGTGATGTTTATAATTCCTAGTTCAAAGTTTTCACATACAAATATATATGCATGTAAATATAAAGATATATGCAAGAAGGACGTCAGAATATTGAACTAGTCGATCAGAAGTAGAAAGTGGAAGACAGGATTACGAAGTGGGGAAAACAGAAGCAGGAAGTCAGAAGTATGAAGTGGGAAGTGGGAAGTAATAAATCGAAATTGGGAAGTCAGACCTACAAAGTCATGTGTAGGAAGTCAGAATGTCTTACTTTCACTGAAAATTCTTACATTCGACTTCCTGCTTCTGACTTCTCCATCCGTGTTCTGACTCCACACTTCTGACTTCACATTTCCAACGACTGAGTTTCTATTATCGTACTTTCCTTCTTCTGATTTTACGCTTCCGACTTTCTGCTTTCTACTGCTGACATCTTAGTTACCGCTTCCCACTTCTCACTTTCTTTTGACAGTTTACATCCGGCTTCTCACATAAATTCCTACTTCCGACAGCTCACTTCCTAATTACCATCTGCCACTGATGACTTCTCAATTCCTCATTACCAATTATTACTTCCCCCATGCATATTTTATATATGTATAATGTAAGAACTTTAAGCCGGAACCTCGAAGAAGTAAGTGTCAAAGATAAGAAATGAGAGGTCGGAAGTGGGAAGTCAGAAATTCCTACTTCGAGTTTCTCCTTCTTACTTCTCACTTTCTACTTCTCATTTCGACTTATGACTTCCTACTCTCTTCCAACTTTGGATTTTCCCCTTTCCCACTTCTGATTATCAACTACACATACATATATATATATATATATATATATATATATATATATATATATATATATAATATATTATATATATATATATATATATATATATATATATATATATATGTATGTATATATACTAGGAAGTAGGAAGTGTGTAGTAGAAAATGGGGCATTAGGAAGCCATCTCGAAGATTGGTTAACTATAATGAAAATTCCGCAATTAAGACCATCTTTGGAACTGCCTAATCTTGGTCTTATTAGTGGGGTGGTCTTAATTTTAAATGTAGAAAATAGCTCCAGATATGCAATTTTTTTTTACCAAAAAGTCTTGATATTTTTCTTATTTCTCCACAAAAATATATGTTGTGGTACT
Organism: Anodontia alba; assembly: GCA_964016985.1. Classification (NCBI taxonomy): domain Eukaryota; kingdom Metazoa; phylum Mollusca; class Bivalvia; order Lucinida; family Lucinidae; genus Anodontia; species Anodontia alba. The sequence continues at coordinate 34,122,873 of OZ024831.1, read as the reverse complement.
CATTAGAAGTGCCTCGCCGAGGCGCTTTTAATGAGTACCACATCATATGTTTTCGTAGAGAAGTAAGAAAAATATTATGGGGATACCCG
>OZ024831.1:34006856-34122584 GCA_964016985.1 Anodontia alba | reverse complement strand
GTCAAGCCCAGATCTTTCTCTCATCATAGTGTTGAGAAATTAATATGTGTTCCTGTGCTAATCAAGTTATTTGTTCGGGAACCATACACGGACCGAAAAATTATACAATCAAAATTCAGTGACTCAAGCACCTATGACTCGTTTACCGTGGCTAATTCGAACTCCTTTTGAGATACTAGGAAATTCTTCGATTAGCAAAAGAAAAGAAATACTTGAAGATATTTTAAGTGATACAAACTCGTATTAGAGTACCTGGAAAATTCTTCCGATAGCTAAAGAAAACAAATATTTAAAGATAAATATTTTAGGTTTTGTTTTTATTTTATCATGACTTTTTTTATGTTGTATTCGATGGGGCTGTTCAAATAGAATACTCCACATGACATTATTTTATAGAGGATCAAAAAGGCATCCCCTAAATTATCCCAGTTTGCCCCCTGATCAGGCGCTGTAATTATCTCTCAGAGGCTCAAACTACCAATATCTCAAACAAATTCTATGCATCACGAAAACATACCTATATAATTTTGACCCCCTTAAACCCCACTTTTATATAGTAAAACTGGGGTTTGCACGGGTATACATTATTTTTCTTATTTCTACTCAAAAACATAGATTGTGGGTATTCGTTAGAGCCGCCTCGCCGAGGCGGTTCTAACGAGTACCCTCAATCTATGTTTTGAGCAGATATATGAAAAATATCTGAATTTTTATCTGAAAATTTTCATTTTTTGGTGGTAAAGTTTTCAGTATATTTGAATATATGTGTTTTCGTAATGGGTCCCGAAGATGTTCGACTGTCTGTCGCTGGAACTATATCAATTTTATTAACGATGGTTGACAAAGCCCAATTTAACGCACCTACCCCAACTAAAATGTCGTACTATTGATCGTTGCAAGGTGGTGTTTATATTGCGGATCCTCGTCGGCTTTTGCAGATTATCGTCAGTTGTCAGTTCTTTTTCCGTCGAAGAGCAGTTCTGCGTTATCATTTCATGTAATTAAACCCTTATTCGGTGCTTTGGGAGGGGCTAAGGGTATTACCCTTGTGGCCTTTGCTGGGCACCTCTGGATTCGAATTTGTTAATGTACTTACGGACATGATTATTTATCGATTAAATGTTAATTTAGCAATTTCTAAGCAGGTAAAACAATTGTGTGGAAGAAATAATAGAAAGTTTCTAAACACGCCTTGCCGTCACATGACGCTTATACAATGTCGGATCATTGTCGATGCAGTCATGATGTCTAATTCAGAGATACGATAAAAAAAAATCATTGCATTTTTGATCCAGTTCAAAAGCGAGAAACTCACGGAAATTTTACAGGCTGTCAGATGCCACATTTTATGATTGTATTAGTACCATATATCAATTTATTAAACCTTTCTTGGAAAAAAAGGTCTGTTTTTGAGGAATATAGAGCCTTAAACAGAGTTTGCTGCCTCTGAAAATGTACATATTCTCATAATTCTATGAGGATCCATGTATTGGATACCATGTATTCGGTTCAAAAGAATAATAAATTCGGTCTTAAGGTCAGCAAATGTACCCTCGGATATGTGCGCCCAACGAAGATTGAGATCAGACTGCGCATCTGCGCAGTCTGATCAGAATCTTCACTGGGCGCATTTTGTTATTTATTTGCAGGTTCTTCTCTAGAGACACAATGACAGTGATAAAAACATTTCTGCTAGTGAACATACTTGGTGTCTTATTCATGGTAACAATAACATCAGCAATGTTTTTCACCAATAGCAAAGAGAATGACTATCCTCGGATCGGTAAACGGCCAGTATCATACTTAAGTAAGAGATACAAAACCTGGGAGAGGGATTCGCAGTTCGATGCTCCATATTTAACCCAGAGGATGGCTGATGATATTGGTGACATGCTCAATTTCCACGGATCAGAAGGTATACTTCAATTTTTTTTTTTTTTTTTTTTATTTTTTTTTTTTTTTTTTTTTTTTTTTTTTTCGGACATGAAGAGTTTTTGGGGACAACCCAGCAGGCAAATGACGTTTATACAACGTCGCCTCAAAGTCGCTGGGCACATGGCGTTTATATAACGTCACAGCGGGCACATGACATTTCTACAACGTCGCCTCAACGTCGATGCAACGTCATGATGTTGCATCGACGTTGAGGCGATCGTTGAATAAACGTCATGTGTCCGTTTGGAATGAAGAATTTAACCATAAAAGCGCTTGATGCAGTTTTGCGACATAACTGGGAATGGACTGTTGATGTGATATGTCTTTGCAAACTATCATGTTTTTAAGTCTTAAGTCGGTTTTGGGTAAGGATACTGAAGAAGGAGGGAAACATAGTACAGGGTTTGTGCAGGTGAAAACCGTGTAAACGCCACGAAAATGACTCAAAGCTAAGATCGTTTTAACAGCCAGTTAGTATTTTAATCTTCTGCACTTTCTTGTGGTGCTTATCCATTTTGGATTTGGAGAAACAATGTCATGAATGTATCGCTATATTAGATATTATAGCAAGATAACCAAAAGTAGTCCGTAGCCTCTAGTCACTATGCCAGTACTCCAGGGTCCAGTTGCTCAAAGCTAGCGATGTTGTTAGTTTACGTATCGTTAAAACTTTGATCATTAAATATGGCAAATACGGTAATATTTTTGCTAAAAAATGTGAAAAGCTACTCACATTTTTTTCAGAAAAATACCTGTGACTGAGACGTTGTACTAAATAGAACAATTAACATTAACGAGCTCGTTAAGCTAACAATGCTTTGAACAACTGAGCCCTGTTTTGTAATTGCAACAACACTCACATGAGCCGTGTCGCGAAAAAAAAAGGCTCGTCAGAAGAGACTGTGCGGAATCTCAGCAACTAAAAAGCTGATTATCTTAACCCTTGTCCTGCTGAACCCGGATATACCCTGCCTTTGCAAACAGTGTAGATCCAGATCAGTTGGCTTCTAAAGAAGCCAACTGATCTGGATCTGCACTGTTTGCCATTAAGTATGTGAATTTATATCAATAATCCAGATCAAGTGATCTGATTGGCTGAAAATTAGCAGTAGGTGTGGCTTATTAATTTATTCAGCAGGACAAGGGTTAAAACTTGGTATGCAGCATTTGGGACTCTCGCGTTACCTGGTTTATTCAAGTTATGACTCTTCATGAACTTTGGCCTATTTTACAACCAAGTCAGTTTAGATATTTTAGACTTTTGTATGGCAAAAAGACAAAACAGCTGGGCCCAGTTGTTCAAAGCTAACGATGTCGTTAGTTAACGATTCGTTAAAATTTACATCGAGCGATACGCAAATATGCTGAAATTTTTTGCTGAAAAAATGTGAGTAGCTTTTGCAGTGCAAAAGCTACTCACATTTTTTCAGCAAAAAATATCAGAATAATGTATATTGAATCCCCTAAAACAGTTAACGAAATGACCCTTAACGAGCTCGTTAAGCTAACGACGCTTTGAACAACTGGGCCCTGATTATTAGCTCACTAGACCTAAACGTCTGTGGGGGAGCTTATAGGATAGTTAGTGGTCCATTGTCTATCTTGTTGGTATCGTCATCGTCAACAAACACTTGAGCTCTGGTGAGCGTAATGGGCTATGGGCCTTTTGTTCGAGAAAATAAGACTGATATTTCATGTCAGTCGCTGTCTAGTAGATGATTCACACGAAATGTCAAATCTTGCTTTATCTAAAAAGTCCAAATGATATCTGCTGCAGTTGTGATTGGTGTCCAAATGATATCTGCTGCAGTTGTGATTGGTTCTTCAAGGGTTAATGTATTAATGTTATCTGAAACATTTTTCCTAATAAGTATATTATGTTGTCAGCGAATTATACAAAATCAGGTACTTGCGACACGTCGTTCCATTTCCGGACTATTGACAGATCAAAAGTTTGATGATATAGCTAAGAACTGATTAGGGTTGGACGTGGTTTCGACAGTGAGCAGAAAAAAAAAGAAGATAGATAGATCGGTTAGAGTCCATATTTTAATTATAATGCTAAGGATTACTGTTCAGAGTCGGTTTAATGAAATCAGAATGCCGAATACTGTTGTTTTCAGTTATATCTTGTTTCAATTCTAAACATGTTCATTTTTAGGTTTATATGTATTTTACTTTCTAGACGTCCTCTCTGAGAGCTTAAAATAAGCAACTGATTGGTAGGTTATGTGACAAGTATGCAATATCACACACACACACACACACACACACACACACACACACACACACACACATATATATATATATATATATATATATATATATATATATATATATATATACCCAGTCAGCATTCTACGTAAATTTATATCGGGCCGTCATCGGCCCGTCAGGGTAGCTGACGGGCCGATGACGGCCCGATGTAGATTTACGTAGAATGCTAGCTGGGTATATATATATATATATATATATATATATATATATATATATATATATATATATATATATATATATATATATATATAAACCCTTATTTGCAAGAATGGAGGTATCCTAATTCAAAAACTGAAGAGTCTTTTTCATTCAATGACTACACTTTCAAGAAGGCAATTTATCAAAATTCTGTATCCTTCTTTCTGAAAAGGGCTCTACTGAAATGAAACAGGATAAAACTGAATTCCAGAACGAAGAAATTTTATCCTTTAAGAGTTGATCCCTTTAGAGATTCAATTTGGTTTGTAGGATTACCCTGTAAAAAAGGGAAAAAAAGTAAATAAACAAACGTGAAAGGGTTAAAAGCAGACTGAAACCGACACCATTAAGTCATGTCTCTAAGTTTTTGTTTTGCTCGACATAGAGAACAATAGACAGCTCCTTCAAGACAAATATGAATCGAGAGTCTTGTTCAGTTGTTTTGACAAACATTATTTTAACCCTTGCCTTGCTGAATAAATTAAGATGCCACGCACACTTCTAATTTCCAGCCAATCAGGTTACTTGATCCGGGTTTTCAATAGAAATTCACATATTTAATGACAAACAGTGCAGATCCAGATCAGTTTGCTTCTTCAGAAGCCAACCGATCTGGATCTACACTGTTTGCTAAGACAAGGCACGTCGTGTTCAGCAAGAGAAGGGTTAAAACCAATCACTTTGTAAACCACTTTGCAAAACTTTATAAACCATGTTTCAAAGATATATTCATTTACTCATCGTGGCCTTGTATTAATGCAGCTGATAACCTTTGAATTTTTTTTCTTTTTTTTTCCCCCAGAAAAAAGGATTTGACATTTCAAGCAAATGGTCTCCAAAGCAACGGGAGACAATTTGCATGAAACGTCAGCCCTTTTTTCTGGGAAAAATCAGAAAAATATCATCACTTTGTCGTCTGCTGAATTAGCCCAGAGAGTGGTAATGCTCAAAGTAACAACCCAGTGGGTATTATAAGAATATATCATGAGTGTGAGGGGTTGATAGAAAAATCCGACCCGAGAGTTACTGTCTGGCATCACGAGGCTTGCCGAGTGATATCAGACTCTGATCCTGAGAGACGGATTTTTCTATCTGTCCTGCACACCCATGAAAGATTCTTTTTCTTGCATATACCCAGTCAGCATTCTACGTAAATCTACATCGGGCCGTCATCGGCCCGTCAGGGTAGCTGACGGGCCGATGACGGCCCGATGCAGATTCACGTAGAATGCTAGCTGGGTACCTTTCATTTCTGAAAGTCGATTTTCGATAATGCAGTCACTTCGGTTGCGGACATCCGCCATATTTTGGTGACAATACCGTGACATTTAGTGACGTCATTACGTTCAGTGATGCCAGCCTTAACGATGGCGTACCGTGGCGTCCTATACAACCAGTGTATATCAAACACGAGAAAATTCTCGATTTTTATCCTTCCCACGGGACGGATAAGGGTGTGTGAGATCAGATTTGGCAGTACCGGTGTCATTTGCGGAAATCCTTATCCGGTTTGCAAGAAACGACGTTAAACAAAGCCGATGTAACGTTGATTCCACGTCTTGATGTTGAATCAACTTAGAATCGACGTTGTTTTTAATGTTGAGTGCCTGCTGGGAAAGTTCAGCTCACCCGATATCAGCTGAATTAGAAAAAGAACACACGAATCACTGATAACAAGCATGACTGTGTGTGGATACTGCGCGAATAGTAAAAGAACTCATCTACCTATGATTTAATCTACAGAAGACCGATGGTGACTTCCTAATTCTCAGATACCACCCATTACGAAAACACGCCTATTCAAATATACTGGAAAGTTAATCACCGAAAAATTGAAAATTTTCAGACAAAAAATTCAAATATTTTTCGTATTTCTGCTCAAAACATAGATTGTGGGTACTCAGAACCGCCTCGCAGAGGCGGTTCTAACGAATACCCACAATCTATGTTTTTGAGCAGAATAAGAAAAATAATGTATACCCTTGTAAACTCCAGTTTTACTATATAAAAGTGGGGTTTAAGGGGATCAAAATTATATAGGCATGTTTCCGTGATGTTTATAATTCCTAGTTCAAAGTTTTCACATACAAATATATATGCATGTAAATATAAAGATATATGCAAGAAGGAAGTCAGAATATGAACTAGTCGATCAGAAGTAGAGAGTGGAAGACAGGATTACGAAGTGGGGAAAACAGAAGCAGGAAGTCAGAAGTATGAAGTGGGAAATGGGAAGTAATAAATCGAAATTGGGAAGTCAGACCTACAAAGTCATGTGTAGGAAGTCAGAATGTCTTATTTTCACTGAAAAAAATCTTACGTTCGACTTCCTGCTTCTGACTTCTCCATCCTTGTTCTGAGTCCACACTTCTGACTTCCCATTTCCAACGACTGAGTTTCTCTTCTAGCAATGTACTTTTCTACTTCTGATTTTACGCTTCCGACTTTCTACTTTCTACTGCTGACATCTCAGTTACCGATTCCCACTTCTCACTTTCTTTTGACAGTTCACACGCGGCTTCTCACATAAATTCCTACTTCCGACAGCTCCCTTCCTATTTACCACCTGCCCCTGATGACTTCTCAATTCCTCATTACCAATTATTACTTCCTACATGCATATTTTATATATGTATAATGTAAGAACTTTATGCCGGAACTTCGAAGAAGTAAGTGTCAGAGATAAGAAATGAGAGGTCGGAAGTGGGAAGTCAGAAATTCCTACTTCGAATTTCTCCTTCTTACTTCTCACTTTCTACTTCTCATTTCCACTTATGACTTCCTACTCTCTTCCAACTTTGGATTTTCCCCTTTCCCACTTCTGATTATCAACTTCTCACTCCCTAAATCTACATTTTTCACTTTCTGCCTACATATATATATATATATATATATATATATATATATATATATATATATATATATATATATATATATATATATATATATATAACAGGAAATAGGAAGTGTGTAGTAGAAAAGGGACACTAGGAAGCCATCTCGAAGATTGATTAACTATAATGAAAATTTCGCTATTAAGACCATCTTTGGAATTGCCTAATCTTGATCTTATTAGTGGGGTGGTCTTAATGTTAAATGTAGAAAACAGCTCCAGATATGGCTTTTCTTTTCAACCAAAAAGTCTTGATATTTTTCTTATTTCTCCACAAAAATATATGTTGTGGTACTCATTAGAAGTGTCTCGCCGAGGCGCTTTTAATGAGTACCACATCATATGTTTTCGTAGAGAAGTAAGAAAAATATTATGCGGATACCCGCACCCCAGCTAGCATTTTTTATAAATCTATAGCGGGCCGTTATCGGCCCGTCAGCTACCCTGATGGGCCGATAACGGCCCGCTATAGATTTATAAAGAAGGTAGCTGACGGGCCGATAACGGCCCGCTATAGATTTATAAAGAGTGCTAGCTGGGTCTTATCTGGAGCTATGAAGAATACCAAGAAAAAAGTCCCTTGGGACTGGTAAAAGCTGGTCTTAATAGCGGAGTGGTCTTATTTTCGAGTGGTCTTAACAGCGAAATGTAACTGTGTTATCATCCTGCAATAAAATACCATACATTATTGAAGCATACATTATTCGGACACCTGAAATCCTTACCAATGTGCTTTCCCTAAATTTAGAACAGGTTCATGTAAGTTACCTGTATGTCTGAAAATTGCTGGATGAGCAGCAAACAGTGTAGACACAGATCAGACGCCGCGTTCTGCATTGTCTGATCTGTGTATACACTGTTTGCTCAGACCTGTCAGTCTAAAAAGTTTGGGCAAATACGGTTTTTGCCGATTTTTAATATATTTTACGCATTTTTCTTTATCAACATGTTGGAAAAAAAACGTCCATAAGTCTGTTTTCCGTGTCGAGCTTCCCAGCTAGCATTCTACGTAAATCTACATCGGGCCGTCATCGGCCCGTCAGCTACCCTGACGGGCCGATGACGGCCCGATATAGATTTACGTAGAATGCTGAATGGGAATTTTTTTTAAGAAACGGAACTGTAAAAACTTTGCAATCAAGAAATATCCTATGTCTCCGCACTGAACCAACTTATGGCTGTTGAAAACTATCTTTGTACAGCTCTAGACAAAACTGAGAAAATAAAACTGAAAACAAATTACAAAAACAAACTTAAAACGTCATCTGTTACAATTGAGACTAGAGCTTTACTTGTTAATGATGTTGTTTATGACATTAAGTGTCAGATGAGGTTAGTAATTATGTAATAGATGTATTTGAAAAACAAATATCAGTAGGCTTGGTGCCACCCTCCACAGTTTGAAACTTATATTTTTAATGACAAAACAGGCCTAGCCCTATTTTTCACACAAATTCAAGATGTTTATTAGTAGATATAAGCAAACAAGGCATAATGTATAATGTTGTGCGAGCCGGCCTCGGTGGCTCAGTGGGATGCGCGCCGACTGGTGATCCGCATGTTGCGGGCTCGATCCCTGCCGGGTCCGGCAACATTCTTTCTTTTCTACGGTCATTCTCTTACTTCGTCTGATTCAAAAAGGGCAGATTACAGTTTCTGGCGAAAGAATGTGCACAAATATTGCTGCACCACTTAGAGTATTAAGCCTGCCCAGGAAAAGTGTGGTCAGGTAAACTGACTGGCTCGACATGATCCTAATGGGTTGAATGGGTCGTAAAACCTCAACTCAGTAAAGAAAAATCAATTATAATGTAGAGCTATGTTATGCGACAAACAGTGCAGGCGTATAGGATAACCTAATCATGGTTAGCAATTTAAAGCTTAGCACTCTGGCTAAAATTTTCAGCAGACGACATATTAAAGTAGTTTTTTATTTATTTTTTTTTTTTTTTTTTGTTTTTGTTTTTGATTTTTTTTTTTTTTTTTTTTTTTTTTTTTTTGATTTTTTTTTTTTTTTTTTTTTTTTTTTTTTTTTTGTTTTTTTGTTTTGTTTTTCCAGAACACATAGTTTGACATTTCATGCAAATTCTCTGCAATGGAGACAATTTGCATGGAATGTAAAAACCTGTTTTCTGTGAAAAATAAGAAAAAAATATCATCAATTTGTCGTCTGCTGCATTAGCCTATAAAGTGGTCAAGGTTTAATTCCCGACAGTGGGTCGTCCCACAGACTAAATGACGGCTTGACAGCACAGTCCAAAATATTTTCTAGAAGACTGGTGCCTGTCCTACTCGTCTGTAGTCAGGCTCACTTTTGTTCTACTGGTGTCTGTTTGATATTCAGTTTGTGGTGAAGCTTCATTACGAAAACACGCCTTTTCAAATATATTGAAAATTTAACCACCCAAAACTGAAAGTTTTCAGATAAAAATTATGATATTTTTCATATTTCTGCTCAAAACTTAGATTGTGGGTACTCGTTAGAACCACCTCACCAAGGCGGTTCTAACGAATACCCACAATCTATGTTTTGAGCAGAAATAATAAAAAAAATAATATATACCCCTGTAACCCCCAGTTTTACTATATAAAAGTGGTTTAAAGGGGTCAAAATTATATACAGTGGACTCCCGTTATCACGACCTCGCTTATCTCGAATAACCGTTTATCTCGAGGTAAAAATCTAGTCCTTGTTTTAATAAGGAAACTTAACAACAGGTAACAAAATATTGTGGAAAAGAGGAGAAATTGCTCCTGAGGAGCAATTTCTCCTCTTTTCCACAATATTTTCAATATATCTCTAATTTCAAGAATCAAATTACATATTCATTTGTGAAATGTGGTTGTTCGATTTATTTTATTTTATTTTTTTTTTTCAATTCTGCAAATCTGATATGTCGAGGTACGGATATCTCGAAGTATTTAAGAGAGTCCCTTGGACTTCGAGATAACGAGAGTCGACTGTATTGGAAAGATAATTCACTAAATAAGACCGAGACTCCGATTCTCATTCTTTTATGTGGGACACAATGAGCATCAATGACTCCGAACAGCACTAACACCAACTGTAGTGAAGATGAATACAGTCGAACTTCAATGGCTCGAACATCTTTGGGACCATAGAAAATTGTTCGAGACATGGGTAGTTCGAGCCACTGAGGTGCCAGGTCAGGAAGCAAATAACGATAATTTAGGGATTCTTTTATTTCCTTCACAATAATTGTATGTTGAGTGTACTCATTAGAATCGGCTCGATGAGGCGATTCTAATGAGTACACACAACATACAATTTCATGATAAAAAAATAAGATAATTTCCCTGAATATTTGTTTTCTTGAGCTAGCGAAGAATTTCGTAGGGACTCAAAAATGAGTTCGAATTAGCCATGGTAAACGAGCCATCGGTGTTTGAGCTATTGAGATTCAACTATATATTATTAAATGAATTATCTAACTAGCAATGAACACGCACGCACGCGCGCGAGCACGCCGCACTCGCAAACACATGGAATGATTGGAGTGTCGAAGACTGTGGCTCTTTCCGGGTATCTCCCACGCTATTTTTAATGCCATGACTTGACTTGTTTGTGCCGCGTGGCGACCCTAAACTGTCTCCCCGCAGATTCATGTAATGTCGGTTTTATTATATGCTCGGACTTGGTCCTAACGTTGTTCATTCGACTTTTTTCATGGTTTATCTGTCTTATTGTTGTGTTTGGTGAGCTATGTCTGGCATTATGATCACCTCGTTTGGGAAGAGTGAGCTGGCTGCTTAGTTTTTTTGTTGGTTTGTAACATGTGTGCTGTCTGTAGTGCAGTCGAACCTCAATAGCTCGAACACCTATGGCTCGTTTACCATGGCTAATTCAAATTTGTTTTTTAGTCCATACGAAATTCTTCCGATAGCTCAAGAAAACAAATATTTAGGAAAATGTTCTTATCTTATCATGAAATGGTATGTTGAGTGTACTCATTAGAATCGCCTCATCGAGGCGATTCTAATGAGTACACTAAACATACAATTATTGTGCAGAAAATCGAAAAGACTTCCCTAAATTATCGCAATTTGCTTCCTGACCTGGCGCCATAATAGATACTCAGTGGGTTATTGTTGGTGGTGGTTGTGGTGTTCTTTCTTTCTTTCTTTCTTTTTTCTTTCTTTCATCCATTCTTTCTTTCTTGTTAAATGGAGGAATACCTTAGCGCTACTTAGGGTGTTCTCGAGATCCATATTATGTACTTTACGGCAAAACCTTTAAGGTACATCTAAACTTTTATGATACGATTGTACATCTAGACGCAGGTGCTTGCCTTTGCCTGATACAACAAGGATACGTGCATTGTTTGGCTCGAATATGAAATGAAACTGCGCCGCATTATTAGAAAAGTTAACTATGCGGCATATTTGAGCAGTCAAGATCCTGAACAGACAGCGAAGCCAGAATCTAATACGGGGTTTTTCTTGCATTCCGGTATATTCTACGGAATCCAATGATTTTATAAGCGGACAGCGAAGGCCTGATCAGACTGCGCGCATGCGCAGTCTGATCTGGGCCTTCGCAGTCCGCAGATAACCAAAGAACCTTTGTTCTCATGGTTGGTTCTATTTTTACACTATATCCCTCACGTTGTCTGAACATGTGCATCTATATGCTGGGTGCAACATGAGCTTTTCCTTCTTAAACCATCAAATATATATTTGAAAGAAACATATGTTACCCATGACTAATGGCAAAATAAATCCCCCTTTTTGTTAATACAGCATTCTTAATTCTGAATTCAAATATTGCCTTATTATTATATTGTTCATCCAGAATTTCGTATTTACTTAGTTACAGAATTTAGGTCTGGTTTATTGGGCCGAGGCCGAAGACCGAGTTTCTCTACTGGCGGAGTGTGTGATTGGTACAATGTGAACTTCTTTCTTTTTGTTGTTTTTTTTTATTTTTTTTTATTTATTTAGTGTGTGTGTGTGTGTGTGTGTGTGTGTGTGTGTGTGTGTGTGTGTGTGTGTGTGTGTGTGTGTGTGTGTGTGTGTGTGTGTGTGTGTGTGTGTGTGTGTGTGTGTGTGTGTGTGTGTGATAAAAGTATTATATTACTTGTAGTTAAGTTTTACTTATACCATAGTTCGTGCGCATGTACTACGAGATGATGCAGGAGCGTGAGTGAGTACATTATCGCATGTACATGCGCAAAATTAGGGTATAACTGATTTTTCATATTTGCATGCATGTAGACCATCTACATCGCGAGATATTTCATGCTGAATGTTGGGAATTTAGGCCACTATGTGATAACTTTTAATACACAAGAAATCATGGCAGCGGATGGATTCGATTTCGCGAATGTCCTCACCTTACTGACGCCCTGACGCCCATTATTGTATTGCAAGCAAATGCCACACGAAATCTAACTCGTATAAAGATGATTAGGTCTTTTCCTCAAGAGTATCATTAACTAAGTACTCAGTGATTTGATACTGTCAGTGGTACCTTGGTACTCATAGCTACAGATAAGAGGGGGTATCCACATATTATTTTTCTTATTTCTCCACGAAAACATATGTTGTGGTACTCATTAGAAGCGCCTCGCCGAGGCGCTTCTAATGAGTACCCACAACATATGTTTTCGTGGAGAAATAAGAAAGATATCAGCATTTTTCGGATGACAAAAGCACCTTATCTATTGCTATGGTACTGCAATCGGTACTGCAGTACTGATAAGAAATTTCTGTTATTGAAATGGAGTCGTGAGGAAAGTACCTTCTTGTGTGCTCCCAACGAAGACTCAAATCAGACCGCAAATCCACAGTCTTATCAGAGTCCTCCTTGTCCACATTAGGAAACTTTTCATTATTGGCTATCTAAAACGCGCCCAGATAAGATTCTGATCAGACTATGCGAATACGAAGGCTGAAATGAATCGTCTTGCTAGGCACACATGTCGTACGTTTTCTGACTTTGTGGCTTTTTTTTTAACCATTTCCATATATTGTTTTTTTTTTTTTCTTTTTGTTCTTTAAAAAAAGTATGGGTGCTCGCTATAGTGAATAACTGGTACCTGATACACGTGTCAGACTTGCTTCGCGTGTCATATCTGTGAGGGGCTAGCCTGAGAAGATACCTCCCTCTGATGTCTGTGGCTCTTATGTATTGCGAGTCATGACAGCTTATGTGTATACTCGTTGGGTGATGTTTACTGCTTGCAAACACCTGCTACTCACCTATTTCTTTTAATGCTTAACTTGCTGGGTCAAAATTTGACTTCTTTTTCGCAGAAAATAGGCTCTGACACTTCATGCAAATTGACACCTGAGGAGGCAATTAGCATGAAATGTCAGAGCCTATTTTCTGGGAAAAATAAGAAAAATATCATTTATCGGTCATCTACTGAATCTGCTCAGAGAGTGGTAAAGATTAAAATATTCGGTGCTTGGTTTTGTCAGTTATTGTTTGATATTATATACGTAAGCACGTAATTTGTTACAAAAAATGCTCTCGGTTTAAAGAAATTGCAAAATGATATAAATGCGAATAAAATAAACTATACAAACAACACCGTAAACATTAAGTTGTTTTCCTGTTCCTTTTTAGTTTCTCACCATCTTTCGAAGATGGAGACTTTTGGTTGGAGCTCCGTCCTTCCGTCCTACTTTTCACCCTCCGTCCATCCATTTTACTTTCTTCTATCTGTCCGAGGTATTGTCCAGAAGACGCTATTTTGGTATACAATGGACTAGCCTGACCTACTTTTATAAAAACGGTGTGCCACAAACTATGTTACCTTGACCTTTTAATTGGCCTCTGACTTACATTAAAGTTCGGCAGGCTGGGTAAACTTCACAGCAGCCGACAGCATTTTGATTTCGTTTGTGTTGAGGTTTTACGGCCCAGTCAACCCAATGGGGTCATGTCGAGTGCGGTCAGTTTATCTAACCACACGTTTACTGGACAGGCTTAGTCCTCCAAGCGGTTAAGCAGTATTGTGCACATTCTTTCGCCAGACACTGACAACTGCCCTTCTTGAATCAGCGGAAGGGAGCGAATGACCGTAGAAAATATTTCATGATCAATCTCTACGAAAGAATGTTGCCGACCTCGGCGGGGGTTGAACCCGCGACCTCCTGGTCTCCAGTCGGACGGCGCATCCAACTGAGCCACCGAGGCCAACGGCTTTTGAAACAGTTTTCTTATTTTCCCCGGAAAATAGGTTTTCGATGGAAAATAGGCTTTGACATTTCCTGTAAATATTTCCAAAGTTTTGGAGACAGTATGCATGAAATGAAGAAGCATGTTTTCTATGGAAAATAAGAAAAATATTTCAAGATGGGATTTGCTATTTCATGCCGTCTCCTAAGGAATATACAATTTGCATGAGTTTGAAAACTTTGCAGCCTATTCCCAGGGAAAAACTTTTTTAAAAAATGGGCTTTAACATTTATGCAAATTATCTACTATGGAGACATTTACATGAAATGTCAAAGCCTATTTTGGGGGAAAATAAAATTTAAAAAAAATATCATCAATTCGTCGTCTGCTCAATTATCCCAGGTTCTTTACGTTCTAGCCCAGGCCTCGAGGTTATTAAACTTTTTTATTAGCAGAAAATGTTTTCATATTTAATAGCAGAGAAATTATTCATGCTCAGCTACGATCTGCAAGAAAAAAAATTGCAATCGTAAGTAATTTGAGATTTATTAGCAGGACAAAATTCATGCTCAGTTGAGTTGAGCGTGAAATAAAAAAGAACCAGGCTGACTAAATAAGGTTTGAAGATACAGCCAATGTAGAGGCTTTGTTACGTACCAACATTCGGTCACTGTGGCCTGCACATTTATGGTTTACATTAATTCGGGATATCCCATGTACTGTATGACCAACGTTGTCTAAACCTGACGTATCCCAGTCAGCATTCTACGTAAATCTATATCGGGCCGTCATCGGCCCGTCAGGGTAGCTGACGGGCCGATGACGGCCCGATGTAGATTTACGTAGAATGCTAGCTGGGTAGGTATGTGTTTGTGGCGTACCTTGAGTTTACCTATGTTTGTGGCGTACCTAGAGTTTATTGCGTATTAGAATAAAATTGCTATGACGTCGTAATAACTACATGAACTCTGATTTCGACACCGTTTAGAAAGTGTTTTTGTTGTTGTTGTTTTGTGTTGTTGTTTTTTTTTTTTTTTTTTTTTTTTTTTTTTTTGTTTGTTTGTTTTTGTTTTGTTTTTTTGTTTTGTGTTGTTTTTTTTCATTACGAAATCATGCCTATTCAAATATATTGAAATTTCACAACCAAACATGGAAAATTTTCAGATAAAAAATCTGATATTTTTCATATTTCTTCCAGAACATAGATTGTGGGTACTCACAATACCCACAATCTATGTTTTTTAGCAAAATAAGAAAAATAATATATACCCCTGTAACCCCCAATTTTACTATATAAAAGAAGGATTTACGGGGGCGGGGGGTCAAAATTATATAGGCATGTTTTCGTAATGTCGACTGGCACTTTACCAGGAGCGCGATGAATGCAAACTTTAATACTTAAGGACATACAAATACATAAGTTTTATGCTGTTCACTGGGTACCAGAAAATTGAATATTGTATTTTTCCATAGTTGATATGGTTGTAAATTATGCCAAAAAAAAAAATCAGTATAGCAGTAGATTTGTGGCAGGTTTCCAACATGTTCCACTTGTTCAAATGTTCGGAAATTTTCAATATCAATATCAATGAATATCAGTGATTAAATATCACAACCAAGAAGTATTAGCTTATAAAAGATTTCCAAAACAAATTGACTTGCTATAGAAATTACATGTCAGGTTCAAATGTTTGGCCGCAAATTAAATTGTAGGGTACATATTTGAGAACGAAGCACAGAAGTAGAAAAGACAAGTGGTTTATAATAAGATACTGTTAAACAAATATTGCTTTTTGATAAAAACGCAAAGCCAAATATGTCTTTCTGTGTGCTGTCGAAAGCACAATTACTCCAGTAACGTCGACAGCGAACTGGGCCCAGTTGTTCAAAGCTAACGATGTCGTTAGTTAACGATTCGTTAAAATTTACATCGAGTGATACGCAAATATGCTGAAATTTTTTGCTGAAAAAATGTGAGTAGCTTTTGCAGTGCAAAAGCTACTCACATTTTTTCAGCAAAAAATATCAGAATATTATATATTGAATCTGCTAAAACAGTTAACGAAACGACCCTTAACGAGCTCGTTAAGCTAACGACGCTTTGAACAACTGGGCCGTGATGTTAAGTGTGACGTGTCAAAAAAACGTCATTTTTTCTGGGTGGACGTTAGTCTTTCTTCACAGTGTATTCACATAGTACATGTTACACGTACAGAAAATTTCAAAAAAATTACGTTACAGATCAGACGCAGTAATATTAGTAAGGACTGATGAATACGCAGCGTCAGTACACACCTTCAGACATAGGCGCATTTTGGACATCGAAAGATGCGAAGTTTTTTATACGGAGAATGAAGAATCTGACCAGACAGCGCGGATGCGCAGGCTGATTTGAGTCTTCTGTGGGTGCACATGTCAGACGATATGTTTTCTAACGTTTCGGCGTATATAATTAAAGTTCGTAGCAAATATAACGACCGTCAAATCATGTCAGTTAATAACCCGGTTAGCATTCTTTATAAATCTACAGCGGGCCATTATCGGCCGGTCCGTCAGGGTAGCTGACGGGCCAATAACGGCCTACTATATATTTATAAAGAATGCTAGCTTGGAATAGCTAAACCTTTAAAATACTTTGCCTAGCTGTTGCCAAAGCAACGATTACTATTCTTAATGATAAGTTTTTGCTATTATATCTCAAGTGACTTGTATATTAACCGTGATCTGTCTTTCTAATATTGTCATGTGAATCAAATGAATGACTGGTGTGTTTTTATTATTTGATTATGAACCTTTGTATTCATCAGGCTAAAATACTAGCATTAACTTTTGAAGGATTTTTGAAACGGTCTAAGAGCGAAAAATGCTCTTTTACAATGCGCAATTATCAGTGGCTCAGATTAACGCCTAGCACTTTGGGTAAGATTTTCTGCAGACGACAGAATAAAATAGATTTTTTTTATTTTACCAAGAAAACAGGTTTTGACATTTCGTGCAAATTGTCTCCATTCAAGACAATTTGCATAAAATGTCAAATCCTGTTTTCTGGAAAAAATAAGCCTTGAAAAATATCATTAATTTGTCGTCTGCTGAATTAGTCCAGAGAGTGGTAGAGGTTAAACTGTGCATGCGCGCATTCTTACAGGGGTTTGTGTGTTTGAGTGTTCGTCCAACTATTCTAAAGTATATAAGGTTCTGTGAGCGGACGATGAATAACCTAATCAGACTGTGCAAATATACAGGCTGATCTGACTAATATACAACTATTGACTATTGAGTCATTGAATGTAATGTAATATTACATGCATAACCAAGAAATACATGATTTCTACCAGACATAAAACTGGTATTTTCCTTGTTTTCTAAAAAGAAATATTTCCTCTTAGCCGGGGAAATAAATCTCTTTAACCGGAACTACTTTTTTTTTTGTAACATATGAACGGCCTAGATTTTGACCCGTGGGATGATCTCAAATCCTTACTTACCGGCTGAAAATGTTTAAATCCATATGCTTTTTTCGTTGAATCAGTTCACAAGCAGAGAAATTAATCCTATCTGAGCACAAAACACATAAATATCCATTTAAATGGGAATATTTTATCACTTTTCAATCTCTCGATTCGTTTAGTTTTTTGTTGTTTTTATTTTTTATTTATTTTTTTTTTCAAAATGGCGCCCGAGTGTTCACTGCTTCGAACTGTCAACGTCAGTGTATTACTACGCCGACCCAAAATAGAAATGACAGCGTAAACAAACTGGCAGACTAGACTTACCACATAAGCCTCTTAAATGGTGTACTCTATTGCGGCGAAATGCATGTAATATACAGTTTATTCATTTCTCCTATTTTAAATATGGGATTTATAAACCTCGGGAGGTAAAAAAAAAAATTCGATAAAGAAACTCGTGCTTTATCGGATTTTTTTTTTACCTCTCTAGGTTTATAAATCCCATATTTAAAATAGGAGAATGAATAAACTCTATATATACATTGGAGAATACCAATATTGACCGAGGCGATATTGACTCATTGAATATGATGTGATATCCACTGGAGAATACCATTATTGACCGAGGCGATAGCCGAGGTAAATATTGGTATTCTCCAGTGGATATCATATCATATTCAATGACTCAACAGTCAACAATTGTTTTATTATATAACTAATGAGCAGATTGATAAAGAATTTCATGAGTATAATTACTCCAAAAAGACTCAACATTTTATTCAACGAAACAATTTAGTAGTCACACAAAACAAAATTTGCTTACAGGGAAACAATAAGGTGTATGTTAGGTGATCAATTGGAGACTTTTTTCCAAATAAAAGCATATATAATTCACCGAGTGAATTATTTCATTTCGGACGTTTTCACGTCATAATTGCTAGGCGACGTTGCTGACGTTGTTGGTAACAACAAATACAATAGTTGACGTTTCGCGGAAAATTTGATAAAATCATGGAAATCAGGGCACAGTTGTTCAAAGCGTCGTTAGTTTAACGAGCTCGTTAAGGGTCATTTCGTTAACTGTTTTAGTAGATTCAATATACAATATTATGATATTTTTTTGCTGAAAAAATGTGAGTAGCTTTTGCACTGCAAAAGCTACTCACATTTTTTTCAGCAAAAAATCTCAGCATATTTACATATCACTCAATGTAAATTTTAACGAATCGTTAACTAACGACATCGTTAGCTTTGAACAACTGGGCCCAGACTGCAATTTCCACGTCTAGTTGTTGAGGAAAAAGCTGCTACACAAATATAAAATATGATTTTCTTGATCATTCGTGACATTTTTGTGTCTGTATTTCAAGCACAGGATGATTTTTGCATTAAATTGAAAACACGACAGCGACTGATTTTCAAACTCTTGCCTCTTGAAATTCATGCACTGACTGGAACTATTTTGGTAAGAAATCATAACAGATGAATGTGAAAATTCAAAGGTAAAACAGGAATGAAAATGTAATAAACAGTTTATTTGGTTGTTTTGATCGATTACGGAGAAATAATTCACTCGTGTTCTAAGGTTTGCTTGTAAAAAAACCCATTCGCCTCATTCGTTTTTTACGCGCAAGCCTTAGAACACTAGTGAATTATTTCTCCGTAATCAATCAAAACAACCAAATAAACCCTATATTTTCAATTTTGTGCCCACTGATGACGGTTTGCGATAATACATTTTTTCATGTGGTGTACTAATTTTAGGTACACATATTCAATGGGAAAACCCCTGAGCCGGTGAATATCAGAAATATTCACTGGGCTGAATAGAGCTCTTAGCTAATAAAAGACAGTCTATTATTAGATTATATCATAAATGGGAAATGTTTATTTCATATAAGCCGCAACGTCGGAAAATGTACTTTCGGATGTGTGCGCCCAGCGAAGATTCAGATCAGCCTGCGCATTCGTACAGTGTGACCAGAATCTTCACTGTGCTCATTTCAGATAGCCAAGGATGACAAAGTTTCTTCATACGGACAAGGCAGAACATTATCATTCTGCACGAAATACCCTGATCACACGGCTGATTTGAGCATTCTTTTGGCACATATGTCAGGCCTCGAGGTTATAAAAACTTTTTTCATGCTCAACTCAGCTGAGCATGAAATTTTCTCTGCTAATAGATATGAAAATGCCAACAAAAGTTGTCATTTTCATATTTATCAACAGAGAAATTTTCATGCTCAGCTATGTTTAGCACGAAAAAAAAATTGCATTGGTTAGTAATTTGAGATTATTAGCAGAACAAATTTCATGCTCCGTTGAGTTGAGCATGAAAAAAAGATTTATAATCTCTGGGCCATGAGGTACATCATTTTACGTTGCGGCTCATATATTGGCCTTTTTGATAATTGTGAGCGTTTAATGTTACTTCAACATTTTTTCAGTCATATCATAACAGTGTCTGGATGTGGCAGGGGCGGTGGAGATGGGAGGGGGTGGGCTCACGTTTAGAGTGCTGCCTCACAGATATATCACGCCTCAGACACATAACACTAACGCCGGGTTGACCAGTTCTGATTTCTAGCTCTTCTTTCTAACTGCTGAGCGCCAAGCATTATAGTAGCTAATAACATTTTTAAAATCTTGGGTATGACTCGGCCGGGACTCGAACCCACAACCTCCGGCCACATTTGAGCCACTGAACACGTGTGAGAAAAGCAAAATACAGAATAACCTCAATGGCTCGAACACGGATGGCTCGTTTACCGTGGATGATTCGAACTCTTTTTTTCAGTCCCTACAAAATTCTTCCAATAGCTCATGAAAACAAATATTTAGGGATTTTTTCTTATTTTATCATGGAATTGTATGTTGTGTGTACTCATTAGAATCGCCTCATCGAGGCGATTCTAACGAGTACATTCAACATACAATTATTGTGTAGAAAATCGAAAAGATTTCCCTAAATTGTCGCTATTTGCTTCCTGAACTGGTGCTATGATTAACCCTCAGTGGCTCGAACTACCCATGTTTTGAACGAATTTCAATGGTCTCAAAGATGTTCGAGCCATTGAGGTTCGACTGTACTTGGCTGCGTTCAGAAGTGCAAAGTGATAGCGAATGTTTTGCCCTGTATCCTTGTACCTAATGACGAGCGCCAACAGGAGCAGGGATCTAAGAAAAAACGCTTTAGAGTAACTTGCACTTTTGAACGCAGCTCTGAATTTCATTTTGCGAAAATTTAACCCGTTAATGCTACAGAACGTGGCGTTTGATCAAGGTCTACACTATTTGCATTAAATACAGGAATTTCCATAAAACAAAGTAATAATAATAACTATCCAGACCCCCTTTCTACTGGAAATGGACCCGTCCGAAGAGTTAAGGAAATATGTTGATTTTTAATTTCTTACTTGATTTCAGAATGGATTATTCGTCGAGCGAAGCCAGAGAACAACATGGACTACCCAGATCTAGTTGGCGACTTTTGGACTAAATATCGGGATAATGAAAGAATACTGAACAGAAATATTCGCAGAAAGTGAAAAAAAAAAATCAGCATCAAAAATTAATAAATGAAAAAAGAAAATATTATCAGATGTCACCCGCTGTTTAAAAAGAACAACATAATTCTCATATGCCAACAGCAAGAAGCATCACGAAAACATACCCATATAATTTTGACCCCCTTAAACCCCACTTTTATAGTAAAACTGGGGTTTACAGGGGTATACATTATTTTTCTTATTTCTGCTCAAAAACATAGATTGTGGTACTCGTTATAACCGCCTCGGCGAGGCGGTTCTAACGAGTACCCACAATCTATGTTCTGGGCAGAAATATAAAAAATTATCAGAATTTTCATCTGAAAATTTTCAGTTTTTGGTGGTGAAATTTTCAATATATTTGAATAGGCGTGTTTTCGTAATGGGCAGGTTATAAACCCTTCTTCATGCTCATCTCTAAATTTACTATGCCAATAAATGTGAAAATGCCAACAATAGTTTGCATTTTCATATTTATTAGCAGAAAAAGTCAGCTATGTTTAGCAAGAAAATAGTTGCAATTGTTAGTACCCAGCTAGTATTCTTTATAAATCTATAGCGGGCCGTTATCGGCCCGTCAGGGTAGCTGACGGGCCGATAACGGCCCGCTATAGATTTATAAAGAATGCTTACTGGGTAATTTGAGATTGATTAGCAGGACAAACTTCATGCTCAGCTGAGTTGAGCATGAAAAAGAGTTTTATAACCTCGGGGCCTGGCTGGTATGCGCACGCATGTAAAACATCTTTGAGCCGCAACGGGAGATATGTACCTTCGAACATGTACATGTATTTTTGGACACGTTCAGTTTCCTTCGGACATGTTCATTACCTTCACATTACGAAAACACGCCTATTCAAATATATTGAACATTTCACCTCCAAAATACTGAAAATTTTCAGATAAAAAAAAAATAACTCTTGATACTGTTCATATTTCTGCTTAAAACACAGATTGTGGGTACTCGTTAGAACCGCCTCGGCGAGGTGGTTCAAACGAGTACCACAATCTATGTTTTTGAGCAAAAATAGGAAAATTAATGTATACCCTTGTAAACCCCAGTTTCACTATATAAAAGAAGGGTTTAAGGGGGTCAAAATTATATAGGCATGTTTTCATGTTGGGACATGTTCGCCAAATTAAAACTTATATCAGTCTGCGCTTCCGCACAGTCTCTTCAATCTTCGCTGTCCATTCTGTGGACAGCTAAGAATTCTGGGCTGTTACAGGCGGTCAGTAAAGACACTGATCAGACTGCGCGAATTCGTAGTCTAATCTGTGTGTTTGCTTGGCGCATATTTTTCTCACGTTGCTGTCCATATAAAGAAAATGAAAATAAGTATTACTCTAACTTGGCTAGGAATGAAGCCGCATCACGAAAACATGCTTATATAGTTTTGAACCCTTTAACTCCTCTCTTATATAGTAAAACTGGGGTTTACACGGGTATACATTAATTTTCTTATTTCTGCTCAAAAACATAGATTGTGGGTAATTGTACCCACAATCTATGTTTTGAACAGAAATATGAAAACTATCAGAATTTTTCATCTGAAAGTTTTCATTTTTCGGCGTAGCTGTATAAGCTGGCTTTTGACATAATTATTGGTATTAGTCTCGAATGAATAAATAGTAATTTGCGATTGGTTAAAAATGTGTAAACTTCTGCAAACAAGTAACGGTAAGTATAGAATTTACCGATGTTTGACGAATATATTCGTGACTGACTAATCACCTAATTATGATATTTATCTATTTAAAGTTGTACAGTGAGGCAATGCAGATGTTAAACAATGGAAAAAAATACCCATAATTTAAATAATACCAATAAAATAGTTGCAATGAAATAAATGATTATACACGAGCTTTTAATTCTGTACTGTGTAACTAAATGTTTGATGTAAGCGGCCCAAACGCTAAGCGAACAATGGGCATTCAAGTTTACTTCTCTCCACTGTGTCCATAATATACAGAATTATCATGTGCCTTGTATTATGTGCAAAAAGGGATGTAAAATCGCACGGTTTAATTTTATATAATAAATAAACAGGAACTATGCCTTAAGCTTGGTAGAAATATTGGCAACATAAATAATATTGTTCATTCTTAACTAGGAAATAGATTTGCTGAACCCCCCTTTTTTTTATTCGCGATGTAAGCGGCCTATTGCGTCGGCGCGTAAACGACACGAAGAAGAAATATTACTATTTTAGCCTCCGCTTCAGGTAGGATTTTTTAGAATATCTCTTCTCATACTGAATGGAATTTGTTCAAATAAAGCGCAGAGTACGCGGAAAATCAAGCTCTTTCTGGTGGTGTAACGCTATTCTGCGATCTGGGTCTAATTCTCGAGAACATTCGAAGAATGTTTTTGGAGTCAATCTGGGTCACCGGGACAATGTACATGGATTCTGACGAAAAACATTCTCCGAATGTTCTCGAGAATCAGACCAGATTGCAGAATACCACTGACACCACGAGAAAAAGCTTGATTTTCCGCGAACTGTGCTTTATTTGAAAAAAAAAAATTCCATCAGGTATAAATCGAGATATTCTAAAACATCCTACCTGAAGCGGAGCTAAAAATAGTAACAAACTGTGCACCTAGTCATTTGGTCACTTGTTTCCCACGTCTGAAAAGTCAATGTGTTGGAGGGCCGAATGATTGTTCAAAGTTTATGAATAGAGTTATCCCTCTTGTTGCTGTAACAACCAAATCTAGTACGGGCTGGTTGGATTGTTTTTCACAGAAAAGTTTCTTCAATAGAAGGTCTTAAAATCTTGATAAAAGAATTCTGTCTCAAAATATGGCTTCCAGTTGGCGTGGTTACTTTTCATTACATATGTGAGTAAACTTGATAGTTCTTCTTCTGCACAATCTATGGTCCAATTTCAAAAATTTTGTACAAATTTTCCATAGGTGAATGTCTATCAAATCAAAATTGTTCAAATTATATATATATATATATATATATATATATATATATATATATATATATATATATATATATATATATATATATATATATATATATATATATTATAACTAATTAGATTTCAATAATACTCACAAACATTACTGGATTGACCATCCATCAAAATTTTTCAAATTAATTTGTATCACCAGAAGAAAAAAAAATAAATCACCAACAAAGGGTAGGATCTGATATATATATATATATATCCTTCCGCCAGGCTAAAAAAATCTGCTTCCCACGTGAGCAGTCCAGGGCCATCATGACCCTCTTATTATAAATTAAATACATAATGTATGTTTTTTCCAGTTTATGCCAATCTTCATGGCCAGTATTACAGTTTGCTTACTCTCTATCAAAAAGGTGCATGGTTGGCAAGGAATTTTCAAATACTAGTAAAGTATACAAATTAACACACAAATTATATGCTATACATTTATATGCTAAATTGCTTTTCATTATTTAGCACAGATATTTACACATCTGAGTACACTCTCTTTCCTCCCAACCCTTGCAATATATACAATGTTATACAGTATTCAAACTTTCTTGATTCTGTTTGAATTCGTAATAAAGTTTATATTTTAAAGGCATTCTTCTTTTCATATTGAACCACAAAGTTGTTTCAATATTCATATTCCAGTACCTCTTACGCCGTTTATCTTTTTCAAAGATATTTCTTGTTTTCAATATTTTCGTAATGGGCTGGTCCGAATCTTCACTTTTAGCATATGGTTGGAAATGCTGGTCTTTTTTCTGTATGGCCTCAATAATTCTGTTACTATGTGAATAACACAGGGATGAAACCAAGCCATAAAAATGACACAAATACATGTACACACTGGTACTGTTTACTTACATGTCGATACAACGACAAAAATTCGTTACAATGACAATTTGAATGTCACGAACCTTCGCTCAAGAGGTAAAAACTGATGAGAAATATGCAAGAATATTGCATTAAACTTCAAGCAACATATGTTTTGGATATTTGTTAGAATCGCCTCACTGAGGAGATTCTAACAAATATCCAAAACATATGTTTTCTTTGAGGAAATATGAATAAAATAAGGTCTTTCTTACATATCACTGTGTCCGTTAAGGATTCTTTACAACAGCAAGTTCATTTTAATGGCAACATTTTTGGGAACAAATGCTGTCATAGTAATGAGGGGTTCACTGTATAGATTTATTAAAGGGAACTGCATACTTTATTTCTTACTAGGGAGACATTTTTTTTTCTGAATTCCTATTTGCTTTCCTGTACGTCAATCCCCATCTGACAAGGGGCTCACTCTAAAAGGAAAGAATTTACTCCCAACGGGAGCGTATTCTTTCCTCTTGGAGTAGACTCCCCCCCCCCCCCTCCCCCCCCCCACGCCCCCCTTGAGAAGTGAGGCAATCCAGTTTTTATAGACTTGTCCCCTTGAAAGTGTACCCCTTTTCCTTGAATTTTAGAATACCTACAGCGAAGAGATGGTGTCAAATGTTTGGGAAGATTACAGTAATCAGTCGAAGAAATCACTTGTAAAAGCGATATGTAGCACAACGTGAAATAAAGTACTTTTGAATATCTTAAAAGTCTCCCGACTTCTTTAAATATAAACTTTTTGTATAGGGGATATTTTATTTGTTACTAGGTAAACAACTTGGGTGACTTCCTTTTTACTGTTCTGTACATCAATCTCCTTCCGACCAGGGGTCTACTCTAAAAGGAGAGAATTTGCTCCCAGTGGGAGCAAATTCTCTCCTTTTGGAGTGCATCCCTTTACAGAAAGGAGGCAAATCAGTTTTATAGTCTCCCATGAAAGTGTATCCAGTCCCCTTGCATTTTAGAAAAAATATTGCAAAATGGTGTAAAATGTTTAGAATAAGTACAGTAATCAGTCAAAGAAATCACTTGCACAAGTGATATGTGCCACAACTAGAGATAATATACCTTTGTATAACTTCAAACACTCATCCTTGTTTAAATATAGACTGGTTTCAGGAGACTGGGTATTTTATTTGTTACCAGGGAGACAATTTTTGTGACTTCCTGTTTGCTTTCCTGAACACCAAACCTCTTCTGAAAAGGGGTACACTCTAAAAGGAAATGTACGTGTTCCCAATGGGAGCAGATTTTTTTTTTTTCCTTTTTAGAGCAGATCACTTTACAGAAAGAAAGTAAATCAGTTTTTATAAAGTCCTTTCCCCTTAAATTTAGAATAAGTACGACGAAGACATGATGTAAATATTTAAGATAATTACAGTAATCAGAAAGGAAAATCAATTGTACAAATGATATTCACCACAGCGTGAGTTAATGTACAACTGAATATCTTTAACCCATTGTAGTCGGGAGACCCGTAAAAGGGTGATTGGCAAACAGTGCAGACCCAGATCAGACGCCGCAGAACGCGGCGTCTGGTCAGGGTCTCCACTGTTTGCAAATAATTTAGCATTTTTTCTCTATCTAAATCTCATAGCCTGACGTACCTAAAATTGAAATTGGACTCTTCCAATATATAGTGTAGGAGAGTCTATTCAGTCTACAATGGGTTAAAGACTCAGTCTTGTTTGAAAGACTTATTCAACGGGCTTGGCTATTTTATTTGTTACAACCTTTGTGACTTCCTGTTTGCTTTCCTGTATATCAAGCCCCTTTTAAAAAGGGACATACTCTAAAGGAAATAATTTGCTCCCAACGGGATCAAATTCTTTCCTTTTAGATTGGACCCCTTTTCAGAAGGGAAGCAAATCAGTGTTACAGATTTGTCTGCCTTGAAAGTGTATCCATTCCCCTTGTATTGTAAATAAATACAGCAAAGAGATTGTGTAAATGTTTAAGATGATTACATTTATCAGTCAAGTAAATCGCTTGTACAAGTGATACGTTCGACAACATGAGTTAATTAATGTACCTTTGGATATCATCAAAGACACTTGTACATGTGATATGTACCACAACGTGAGTTTATTAATGTACCTTTAAACATATTCAAAGATACTTATACAAGTGAAATGTACCACAACATGAATTAATTTATGTATCTTTGGATATGTTCAAAGCCACTTGTACAAGTGATATGTACCACAGCGTGAGATAATTAATGTACTTTTGGATATTTTTAAAGACACTTGTACAAGTAATATATATATATAACAGCGTGAGTTAATTAATGTACCTTTCGACATCTTCAAATACACTTGTACAAGTGATATGTATTACAACGTGAGTTAATTAATGTGCTTTTGATCATTTTCAAAGACACACATGTTGTACAAGCGCTATGTACCACAACGTGTGTTAATTTATGCACCTTTGAATATTTTCAAGAAACACTTGTACACGTGATATGTTTAACCAAGTGAGATCATGTAAATTGGAATGTCTTCAAAAACACTTGTACAAGTGATATGTGCCACAACGTGAGATACTACAATTATAAACACCTTCAAAAACTCTGATCAGACTGTGCCTCCACAAAATCCTATGTCACCACTTTGGGTTCTGTGGATAGTCAAATATCTAAGGTTTCTTCAGGCGGATTGCTTATCAGACTGCAGGGATACTCAGATGTTCTGTTTACTATAAACTACATTTGACTCTCATTATCTCGAATTCCAAGGGACTCTCTGAAACACTTCGAGATATCCGTACCTCGAAATATCAGGGTTGTAGAAGTGGGAAAACAATAAATCGAACAGCCACATTTAACAAATGAATATGTAATTTGACACCTTAAGTTACAGACATATTGAAAATATTGTGGAAAAGAGCAGAAATTGCTCCTTAGGAGCAATTTCTCCTCTTTTCCACAATATTTTGTTACCTGTTCTTAGATTTCCATGTTAAAACAGGGACCAGAATTTCACTTCGAGATAAGCGGTTATCCGAGATAAGCGAGTTCGAGATAACGAGAGTCGACTGTATCTCATTTTGCGGAATATACGCTCTAATAAACCTTTACCACTCTCTGGGCAAATTTTGCAGACGACAAATTAAAAATAGTGTACCTATTTTTCCTGCCAAATAGGCTCTGACATTTCATGCAAATTGTCTTAAGAGGAGACGATTTGCAAGAAATATCAGAGCCTGTTTGCTGGGGAGAATAAGAGAAAAAATCAAAAAGTCGTCTGTTGCATTTTTACTTAGTATGTTATTAAATAATTTCAGCAAGTGACCTTAAACAAACATGAAAACCGGAAACCAGAAACAAGCGTTGTACGCTTTCCTTTTTAGTTCCATTCATCATTTTAGTTTGACTTCCACGAGGGACGTTCAATAAATTCTGTTTTTAATTGGACTCCGTACACTCCGTACCAATACCCATCAATAGCACAATGCATATCGAAATTGAACGGTTAGAGCATTCGACTGTTGCAAATTAAAACCCGCCTGAAACACTCTCTTCTCCATCAGTAAGCGGTAACCAACCGGATAGGAAGTCGGTTCCAGCTAGCAAAATGAGAGGATTGTGCCCTGCCCAAGACACGATGGGCTTTTTTTACTCCTGCTGTCCCTACGCCGTAAGATTATGTGATTTTTTTTTTTTGTTTGTTTGTTTGTTTGTTTGTTTGTTTTTTTGTTTGTTTTTTTTTTTTTTTTTTTTTGTTTGTCTTTTTTTGGTTTTTCTTTCTGCCTTTTGCATTAACACTTAGCACTCTGAGCAAAATTTTCAGCAGACGACATTTTGGGAATGTTTTTCTTATTTTCCCCCAGAAAAAAAAATCACATTTCATGCAAATTGTTGGAGAAAATTTGCAAATATCAAATCCTGTTTTCTGGGGAAAATAAGAAAAAATGTTTCAAAATGTCTGCTGAAATAGCCAAGTGAGTGGTAAAGGTTAAAGTGATATGAAATGCAACGTCGGAAAACGGGCCGGAATTGTAGTACTTTAAGCGAATATGGAACAAATATCATTTTTCTCCCGATTCAAGGGTGGTTAGATTTTGCCGTTTAGGTGGCAGACAGGCATGTAAAACTCAAGTTCTTGAAGAGATAATAAATCCCTGGTTAAATTCGTCACCGTTTCAGTGAAGGTCTAACATATTACTGAGTAGTGCAAAAGTAAATATGTCTTGTTCTTTTGCCATTGCACAGAAACTAGGCATTTTATTGACACCTAGTACGTAAGGAGAGCGGTGGCGAGAAAAGGGATATGTGGTGTTTTTTTTTTCAATCATAACGAAAACATGCCTATATAATATTGACCCCCTTAAACCCCACTTTTATATAGTAAAACTGGGGTTTACAGGGGTATACATTATTTTTGTTATTTCTGCTAAAAACATAGATTGTGGGTACTCGTTAGAACCGCCTCGACGAGGCGGTTCTAACGAGTACCCACAATCTATGTTTTGAGCAGAAATATGAAAAATATCAGAATATTTTATATGAAAAATTGCCATTTTTTGGTGGTAAAATTTTCAGTGTATTTGAATAGGCGTGTCTTCGTAATGATCGCATTTCATTCTACCGCTCGCGTTTTCTGTATGATTTCTGATCCAGTTACGGCAAATGTGTTCCTGAAGCATTTTTGCTTCAATCCTAGTGTCATTATTACCATTTCTCTTTCTTTCTTGTTGAAAACCCAGGTCTTCTCAATCACCACGTATCCCTTTACTCGCCACCGTTCTCTTTACGTACCAGCCATCAACAAAATGCCGAGTTTCTGTGCAATGGCAAAAGAATGCGATTTACATGTATTTTCTTTTGAACTACACAGTAATAGGCCTATGTTAAGCCTTCACAGAAACGGTGGTGTATTTAACCAGAGATTTGTCATCTTTCCAAGAACTGGTGTTTTACATGCCTGTCTGTCACCGAAACGACAAAATCTGACCATCCTTGCATCGGGAGAAAAGTGTTATTTTGTTCCGTATTCGCTTAAAGGACTACAATTCCAGTCTGATTATCTGGAAGACTAAATAAGAGGTTGAATTACATCGCCCGATTTTGGATATCGGCGATCGTGCTAAAACGTCAGCCTTATTTCATCTGACACCCACCTTCAACGCTACCTAAACTGACTCCCAGCAACCATCTCCGGAAGATCTCCTTACGATTTTCTTTTTACAACACGGCGTTGTGCCTGTGGAGATAAGCATTCGTGAACTAACGACATCGTTAGTTTTGAACAATTGAGCCCTGATGTTTTGAACACAATCATAAAAAGGGAAGGTTTCATTCAATCAGATTTCAGGTAACGGAATCCCATCCTCCCCACCAAATTCACCACTTTATATAGAAAAAATGGAGACTAAAGGGGATTCAGAAATTATGAGGAAGCTGACATAATGTCAATTTTTGGGGGATGGGGCGGCTGCCAAACAGCCACTATATTTATCACATCACGAAAACATACCTATATAATTTTGACCCCTTAAACCCACTTTTATATAGTAAAACTGGGGTTTACAGGGGTAGAGATTATTTTTCTTATTTCTGCTCAAAAACATAGATTGTGAGTACTCGTTAGAACCGCCTCATCGAGGCGGTTCTAACGAGTACCCACAATCTATGTTTTGAGGAGAAATAAGGAAAATATCAGAATTTTTTATCTGAAAATTTTCATTTTTTGGTGGTGAAATTTTCAGGATATTTGAATAGGCGTGTTTTCGTAATGATATCACATTTCGACAATCCGTTTTCCTGCTATTACCAATCTAATAACCACCTAACATGTACAGTGTTGGGTTTAAAGTGTACCCCGAGCCACGTTCCTACATATCACCGAAAAGGACCTTTTCCACCGGAAAGGACTGAAAAGGGGCTGCCGGATATATACCGAAAAAGATGTGCGTGCGTGCTTATGTGTGTGTGTGTTTCAACGTTAATCCCAATCAGTTCTAGATGTCTAAAACATTTCAGGCAACCGCTTTCACCAGCATTCTCAATGCTTTGATTCTAAATGAAGAATCAGTGAAATTTTATGTGAGTGAAAGTATGAAATTAAAGCACCACATTAGAAAATTGAAACTTGTTATATCTTTCCACAGTTTAGATAACTCGACACTCCTTAAAAAAAGCAAATTGTATATTGATTTGATATTAAATATTTGAAAGTAACTTATTTTGTTTCTTCTCTCATGGGATAAAAATACATTCTATCTCGAGCTAAGCTTCTACATTTTTTTCTAAAATACGCAAAATTTGCATTACTTAAAACCTTTAGTTTCTTCGCTTAAACCTACCGTATTTTTCCTACGTATTCGGAGAGACAGGCCTTAGCAAATGGTGTAGACCTAATCTGATCTGGGTATACACTGTTTTGCTTTGCCACTTACCTAGCATTTTGTAATCATGTCAATAGGTAATTAAATGGACTTGTTCGAATTTTATGTCAAGCAGAATAAGGAGTTCAGTCGTCTGAATATTTAGGGTAAATATGGTAATATTATTATTGACTGCCCTTATTATTCTGGGCCCAGTTGTTCAAAGCATCGTTAGCTTAACGAGCTCGTAAGTGGTAAAAATGTTAGCCGTTCTAGTAAGTACAATATCTAATTCACAGGTATTTTTTTGCTGAAAAAAATGTGAGTAGCTACTCACATTTTTTCAGCAAAAATAAATGCGTACATGCCATATTTAATAATCCAAGTTTTAACGATACGTTAACTAACGACATCGTTAGTTTTGAACTGGGCTCTGTCTGTCACGCAGAATACGACTTCTCACCAGGGTCTACACTATTTACGACTCATCCAGCACTTTCAAACATCAACAAGGAGTAAAATGGTGTTGTTCAAATGTTAGGACGTGTTGTAATTAGTCAAGCTGTCGAATATTTAGGGTACACTATTTAGCTTACATATTCTGACAGTAATTTCTCAGCAAACATTGTAGACCTAGATCAGACACCGCTGAACGGGTCTACGCTACCACTAAGCAAGCAAATTTTTGACGCATTCCCAAAGAGTAAAACGCTCTAGTTCGAATTTTGGAAGGTTTCAGCCGCAACTAAAGAAAACGTACCTTCTGAAAAGTGCGTCCAACGAAAACTCAAACTGAACCTGCGCATCCGCACTGTATTATCAGAGTCTTCGTTGTCCGCATGAAGAAACTTCATCCTTGGCTTTCCAAATTGCGCCCAGTGAAGATTCAGATCAGCCTGCGCATTCGCGCAGGCTGATCTGAATCTTCGCTGGGCGCACATATCCGAAGGTACGTTTTCTGATATTGCGACTCGTATGGGTTGAGTCTTGATACAGGTGATCCTGATTTTCCGCTCAGGCGTTCCAGAGCCTTAGCTCCGCTGTTATAGATTCACCGGTATCAAACGATTCTGTAAGCGACAACTAAGGCCCTGATCAGACTGTGCGAAATCGTAAAGTGATCTAGGCCTTCGCTGTTAGAATATACATGAGAAGCACGCATTTGCATAGCACACCACAAATTATTATATTTACATGTAGTTTCAGTGTGAGCACTTTAAATGAACTTATACACTTTCGAGTGCGTTCATCATCCAGTTTGATTGGTCGAGAGCAAATTCGGTACGTTCTTCATACTTCGATAAATCCACTGGGCAGGAATCATGGGACTATTTTCTTGGAGTAGATTTTTATATGAGTTAGTTATTCAATTCACGTTTTCAGCGTAAACATTGGAATAATAAGAAATGAATTTCATTTTTTGAGGATTTAATCGGTATGTAAACACCGGCGAATCCTTTATAAACTTAACATAAAGTCCTTCAATAATTGTGCGTTATTCCACGAAAATTCCTATTTTGAACGCAATGACTTTTAAATCCCGCTCACACCCTATTCCCTCAACTTTATATAAAGAATTAGTACGGCTTTTACGTTCTGCCGGCACGCTGGTCGATCTTGCCGCTAAAGCACTTTAAAGGGTTTGTTTCTTCATATTCCGTCCCCTTGTCGGGATTTTTATCGCACGATAAAACGTAAATATAGGACATAACAATTAGCTTTTGTACGTAACCCGATGCGTTCATGAGTCAATGCACCGCAAAATCTAATAATTTGTTTCTCAAATGAATTTTGCAATTTAAATAAGGAAACATAAGAAGCGTTATATTATTCCTTTCTTCTGTTTTATCTAAAAGTAGATCACAGTTTTAAAGAGGGAGGTCCTTAGGGATGTATTACATTCCAAATGATTTGACACAGCCGTACATTAACCCTGAAAGAGCTAATCACTACTTCAGTAGACCACAAATATTTTTTTTTTTTTTTTTTTTTTTTTTTTTTGTTATTTTTCAGAGAAAATAAGGGGCCAACAGGGAAATTAAAGCGGTTTGGCGAACCTTCCTAGATTAAATTCTTCTTATATCACACCCTACAAATCGTCATAACGACAATGAAGAACGGTTTTTCGTCAGTAACACGTTTTACGGGATGTTGCTAAATTAACTAGGGTTTTCAGACATTCATCTAAATTAGTGCAAAATTCATTGACATGCGGACTGCCTGTCTTTAGAAATGTGGGCTTCTCAAACGCAACGTATATTCAGACACTTCGACGATCCATGTTGACAATCAATAAAATTCTAATCACTTAACCCTTAAAGCGCCAAGAAAATCTGCATCTGAAAATGTCGTCTGCTTATGTCGTCTGCTGCATCTTCTTGCAAACTTTTCAAACTTACATTTTGCATATAGGCAAACAGTGTGGACCCAGATCAGACTGCTCCTAAAGGAGCAGTCTGATCTGGGTCCACACTGTTTGCAACAATGACTTATAAAGTAACCGGCAGAAGACAAAGCAGACGACAATTGTTGTGATTGGCGCTTTAAGGGTTAAGCGTAATTGACCGAAGAAAAAACAACGAGTGGACTGTGTTTGGAGTTAGCATTTTTTTTTTTTTTTTTTTTTGTGAAAAACAGTGCAAAAAATGGACATTTTATGTGCTCCTCGTGATTTTGGCATAAATCCGAACAAAATATACAGTCACTGCTATGTGCATGTAACCATATTGATGACGTAGGCTATTGCCTCTGATATATCTAAAAGAAAAGTTTTATATCACTCTGTAATTTAAGAAGGTATCACCAAAGGCTTATAATTATACTAACTGGGCTATCAGGTCCCTAGTATAGGGTATACATGTTTTGTACGGGTTGCCTGTCATCTGATTGGCTGCTGACTGATATCTAATCGGGAATACAATCTAGTTATTTCTCAGAGAAACTATGATAATAGTTTTCACCTCTGCAGTATTTCAATAAATACAGTCGACTCTCGTTATCTCGAATTCCAAGGGACTATCTGAAATACTTCGAGATATCCGTACCTCGACATATCAGAATTGCAGAATTGAGGAAAAAATAAATCGAACAACCACATTTAACAAATGTATATGTAATTGGGCTCTTGAAATTCGAGATATATTGAAAATATTAAGGAAAAGAGGAGAAATTGCTCCAAAGGATTTCTCCTCTTTTCCACAATATTTTGTTACCTGTTGTTAGATTTTCATCTTCAGGCAGGTACCAGATTCTCACTTCGATATAAGCGGATATTCGAGATAAGCGAGGTCGAGATAACGAGAGTCAACAGGTATTAAGAAATAATAATCACACATGCTAGCTGCTTAGTCAAAGCAGGTTAATACTGAGTATGCGGCTTTTTGTTGTTGTTGTTGTTGTTGTTGTTGTTGCTGTTGTTGTTGTTGTTGTTTGTCCCAGAAAAAAGGATTTGACATTTCGTGCAACTCTCCTTAGGAGACAGTTTGCATGAAATGTCAAACCCTATTTTCTTGGAAAGAAAAATCGAAAACAAAATATCATATCATTGTCGTCTGCTGAATTTGCCCAGAGAGAGGTAAAGGTTAAAAGAGCAGAGTAAAGGTAATTAGACTTGAAATCATTCTGATTCTACAAACACATTAAACGGGAACGCAATAAAGTTGTAAGTATATCTTGGAGTAAAGTGCTTAACAAGCCATTTATTTTGATGCAAGACTTTTCAAAATCGGCATAGAAATAAGGAAGTTATGGTGGTTTGAATATATTTAAAATGGCTGTCATGGATGCCGCCATATTGCAGGCTTTGTGACGCCACACAGCCAAAATTAAATATGCAAAACAAAATTATAAAGGGTTTTTAAGAATAATTTTGCTACAGATTTTTATAATCTTTTAATTCTAGTGAAAAGCAATCATTTCCCCCAAAATAAACTAACTTTATGAGAATAACTACCTTTATGAAACGAATTTTAAATTTTATGAAACATTAAATATTCAAAGTGGCGGCGCCCATACCACCAAAGTTAGAATATTCAATTGTCTATAACTTACTTAATTTTCCACCGATTTTGATCGAATTTGTGTCAAAATTCATTGTTAGTAAAGTTCTTTACTTTATATATATAGAGCACAATACCTTTAAGGTTGCGTTCCCCTTTAATGGAAATTACTGCTGAGTCAGCTAGCCAATGATCTGGCACTTTCCTCCCGTAAGTCGTTTCAAGGATCATAGCCCCATTTGTAGAATTATAAGCCTCTGGGTATCATGGTTTTACCTGATGGCTACATTGAAACTAGATGATATAGAAGGTTCGTTAAAAATCAAAGGCAAATGACACGCACATAAATTTAATATAAACAGTAAAATTATCGTAAAAAATAACTTCTCTTGGTTTACATTTATCTAATGAATACCGTAATAACCCTGAGTATTGCGACAAACAGGCATGGGCAAACAGTGTAGACTCAGATCAGACGCCGCAAGATGCGGCGTCTGATCAGGGTCAATACTGTTTGTCACTCTTACGCAGTTTTATGACCATCAATAGAAAGTAAAATGAACTTATCATTTTTTAAAAGAAATATGGTTAGGTGTCCCAATGTTAGGGGTGTTACGGTACCTAACGTAAAGCAATTCCGCTTTAAGTCGTGAGGTTATTTGGGCTACGCCATGCGAAAACGTGTCTTCGGGCATATACGGACAGATCCGCGCAGTTTGATCAGAGCCTTCGCTGTCCGCTAACAGAACCATTAGAAATTACACAGTGTATCAATGGAGAACAAAGGCCCGGATGATACTTTGCGCATGCGCAGGATGATCTGAATCTGCACATTTTGCGTACGTTCGAAGGCCCCTTTTCTGCTTTACGTGGCCCCATTGGGGGCACCATACTTCACAAATGTAATTTTGATTTTTAAGACAGAAACGTGGTAAAATGATATAAAAGCACCTGAGATCGTATGTAAAACAAAGACCTCAAGGTAGAACCCGATCCTGCCTATCTTCATTGAAGCAAGAACTTGAGAGTGCATATTCTTTGTAATTGAAAACTGTGCACGACCTGACCTGAAATTGTATAAAATGCCGTACAATCGAAAGTCGACCTTATCGCTTATCCAGATTGCGCGGGGTCCAATTTAGCCTAAGCATCCGCGCATTCGGGTTTGTATTATACAGTCGTACTTCAATAGCTCGAACATCTTTAGGACCAAGGATTTGTTTTAGACATGGGTAGTTCAAGCCACTGAGCGCTATAGGTCAGGCGGCAAAAGGAGCTAGCATTACGAAAACACGCCTATTCAAATAAATTGAAAATTTCACCGCCAAAAACAGGAAATTTCCAGATAAAAATTTATGATATTTTTCACATTTCTGCTCAAAACATAGACTGTGGGTACTCGTTAGAACCGCCTCGCCGAGGCGGTTCTAACGAGTACCAACAATCTATGTTTTTTGAGCAGAAATAAGAAAAATAATGTATACCCCTGTAAACCCCAATTTTACTATATAAAAGTGGGGTTTAAGGGGGTCAAAATTATATAGGTATGTTTTCGTGATGTTTACGACTGTTTTTTCGATCTTTTTATGATTAATGATATGTTGAATGTATTCTTTAGAATCGCCTCGAAGGGGAGAGTCTACTGAATACACTCAAAATACATTGTCATGATACAACAAGAAAAAATCCTTTTAACATCCTTAGATATTTGTTTCTTTGTCCTTGAGGGGTCAGAATAATTTCTTAAGAACTTAAAAATTATTTCAAATTGACACGATAAACGAACCATCAGCATTCGAATCATTAAGCGGTTTCAACTTAGAAACAACTGGAGAGTCGACTTTGTTAAAGATTGCAATCTGAGCTACTTTCGCTATAACTTTATATTTTGATATAAAAAAAAACTATGCCCAAAGGAAATGCAGCTGCTCCTAATAACATATAAAATGTGAGCAAACGTACCTTCTGACAACGAAGACTCAAATCAGCCTGTGCATCTCAGTGCAACTGCGCAAACTCTTAATACAGTAACTTGACACTGTTGATATTACAGTATCCATTGATAAGGCTGGCACAATTAATCGGATAATCGATTAATTGATCGATAAATACCACAAAATTTATTATCGTTACAGATTTGCCGATAATCGATCGTTTCATTTCTGTGTCTGTTACTTTACCGTATTTACCCTTAGTATTCACTTAGCATTAACTCCTTACCATACTTTTTCAAAAATCTGAATAAGTACGAACTACTACCCAATGTTGTGTTTATCAATAGCTGGATGAGTGGCAAACAGTGTAGACCCTGATGAGACGCCGCAAACGCGGCGTCTCATCTGGGTTTACACTGTTTCTACAGACCTATCTGACCAAATTTATATAGTAAAGTATAAGATATTGTAAGAGTCATGCTCAGGTAGACAGGAAAAATTATGACCAAATCTTCAGTGGTTACTAATCGATCATCGATCACGATGGCATGACTGATAATCGATTATTTTTTTCAACTCTGATTAGCCAGCCTTAGTATCCACTGATTCTGTAAGCAGAGGGCAAACGCCCTAATGAGACTGCGAGGCTTGGGCAAGCATTGTCCGCACAAAACCCAAAGACCTTTGGCGTTTCTCAGCTACGGCATAACGTCCACGAAAATGACGTTCGTGTTTGCGCTGAAAACAAGGCTGCGTATGTGTTGCGTGACGTCACTGTCAATAACTAAACGTATTGCACACTTCAGTTCAAAAATGGCGTTTTACGGAAGTAGTCGAGATGCGTATACAAGAAACCTCGAAGAGGCATTCCGCGTACGAAATGCAAGTTTCTCTCGTTATGTCAGTACACTTTCAAGAATGCAACCAATGGTGGAACTACCTTTGAGGCCCTATAGAGACGAGTTTTTCGATCTTTCTTATGACCCTTATGGAGAGGAATTCGACAATGAAGTGGACGACAGAACCCTTGGTTCGTATGTCAACACCATGGTTTTTAATTCTGCTTTAGGTGTTGTAGATGATCGTCAGTGTTGTGGAAATGGTGATGAAAACTTTGAAAAAGGTAAGACTTCTACTGGCTTCTCGACCACTAGGACAATGTAAGTTTAATTTATTTTCCCTTGGTTAAAAAAAAAATAAGAATAGTTGTGATTTACAAATAACCGGTTTGTCTTTGCAAATTTCGTAGCCGTTTGTCTTTTTGATTTATTGCCTCTAAGCAGAAAAAAAAAGTATGTTGCTGCTGTTGCTGCTGTTGCTGCTGCTTCCTTTGCTGTTGCTGTTTTGGTGGTGGTGGTGCTGGTTTTCCTTTTCTTCTTTTCATTTTTTTCTACTTTAAAATTTTATCGTTTTGCTTTCCTTCCCTGGATTCTACATGCTATTTCTTAATAAATAACATTGAAAAATCAGGGCCCAGTTGTTCAAAGCGTCGTTAGCTTAACGAGCTCGTTAAGGGTCATTTCATTAACTGTTTTAGCGGATTCAATATACAATATTCCGATATTTTTTGCTGAAAAAATGTGCACCGCAAAAGCTACTCACATTTTTTCAACAAAAAATTTCAGCATATTTGCGTATCACTCGATGTAAATTTTAACGAATCGTTAACTAACGACATCTTTAGTTTTGAACAACTGGGCCCTGAGCGTTTGTCGCCAAATTATACTACAGTAAATAACACCTACAGAGTTTAAAAGCTGTATTTGACGGTTGCCGCCCAAAAAAGTGTACATTTCGTTTAATTTTAAGAAAACTTGAAAAAAATGCCCTTTTGTGAGGGTCTTTTCTATTAGATAATTTCTACAGAATGCTCTTTCCGTAAGCGGACAGTGAAGAATCTGATCAGACTGCACGAACATCACGAAAACATGCCTATATAATTTTGACCCCCTTAAACCCTACTTTTATATAGGAAAACTGGGGTTTACAGGGGTGTACATT
The DNA here is from genome assembly GCA_964016985.1 of Anodontia alba. Lineage (NCBI taxonomy): Eukaryota > Metazoa > Mollusca > Bivalvia > Lucinida > Lucinidae > Anodontia > Anodontia alba. The sequence continues at coordinate 34,083,025 of OZ024831.1, read as the reverse complement.
ATTTTTCTTATTTCTGCTCAACAACATAGATTGTGGTACTCGTTAGAACCGCCTCATCGAGGCGGTTCTAACGAGTACCAACAATGTATGTTTTGAGCAGAAATGTGGAATTTTTTCTTTTTTTTTTTTTTTTTTTTTGTTTTTTTTGGTAGAAAATTTTTCAGTATATTTGTATAGGCGTGTTTTCGTAATGAATGCAAAGGTTGATCTGGGATATTTCTGTCCACATATGTCGTAAGGACCATTTTCACAGGTTTAGCAGCGTATTTTCGAAATAACTCATACACCCGGGCGCCAAAAATTAGTCAGAAAAACTTTTTTTTTCTAAAATGTCATTCGCTTTCGTAGATTTTTAGGTACAGAAAAAATAGATGCAAAACCTGCTATACTTTCGACATCTGTTGGAAAGACACTTTTCGCTCGGTGTTTTATTCCAACTGTAAACATTTTTGTCATACAAGTATGACGTCGATATTATTCAGTAGATAACGTCATGTTATATAATTGATTGTGTTGGGGTTTAACGACACGTCAACCCTTGTGGGTCATTTTGTGTCGTCTCCCAGAGAAAGGGAGAAAAGTGATAGAAGAGATAGTAGAAGAGATTAAAGAGAGGGACAGGGAAGAAAGGAACAGGAATGAAAGTGAAGAAACAGAAGAAATAAAAATATTCCCCATCTACCCTTACCTGCTACAAGGATAGCAGGCCTTGCCCAACTGTAAGCCAATATCAGTTCGACGCCCCGGTGACGTAAGATACACGACACCTTCGCACCACCCGACCACCCCTCACCTCATGTTATATAATGATAGGACAACAACTTTACATAGCACTTGGTTACTGGCGCGTAACGACATCACGCCATCCGTGACAACGTTGTTTAAGAAATAAATTATTCCAAACCGTGCTCAAATGCCTTAGATAAAGCGCAGTTGTGTTTGGGTTGTACCCATTTGAGCACGAGCGAGCGCAGCGAGCGAGTGCTCAAATGGATACAACCCAAACTCAACTGTGCTTTATCTGGGGCATTTGAGCACGGTTCGGAATAATTTATTTCTTTTCTAACACCCCTCATTGAGCGAGTTTTGCATAAATGATTTTTTTTATTGATTTTCATTATTATTTTTATTACCTGACTTCCCCTTTGGTAGATGACAATACCTCTTAAGGATTACGTCACGCGGTTACGTAGTTACAAGGTTCGATGACGAAAATTCAAAATGGCGGATAACATGCGATTCAGCTGACGATGTAAAATATAAATAAAAGATGTATTAATATAAATACGTAAATCATGTGTTCATGACAGAATTGCAAAACGTATGAAATTTGAGTGCCGCGATGGACTTAAGAAGGACAGATATAAACAGCAAATAAGAATGTTAACCGACTTACTTTTGTTTTCGAACGTCAACAAATACATGATGGAAACAAGAAGTAAAACTAATGTGTTTGAATGGTATAACATGTAGAGAAGTCATCAGGTAAAAACAAAAAAAAAATAAAAAAAACAAACAAACAAACAAAGAACTGCAATATGCTTATAGATCATTTTCTGTCTTAATAAATAATATAATTTATTATGTATATGAATGTTTCGACCAATGTTGTAAGCTAGCGTCCATAGTTACCAGGGGGCGAAACTTTCGCAAATATGATTGATTTCCCGTCGATTGCGCGCGACGAAATTCCTGTGCTCAAATTCTTTAGATAAAGCATGGCTAGAAATGTAAAGACAAATAAGGAACAACACGTGCAGGGGTGTTAGAATTTCTATTGAAAAACGGTTCAAATTCTGAGGCCATAAAGTACAGTTTAAAGTCATATGGTAAACAGAATCTTACATTCGAGATCATTTCATATGAAATTTATGGAACTCGCCGAAGGAGAGGAACCAAACAAGCAGATTGCTTTCGTTCCAATCCTATAAAGTGTGTTATGTGTTTTATGTACTAATCAAAGTATTGAAATAAAATATGTTTAAACCAAGGCTTGTTTCATTAATTTCATATGAAAGACCACGTTGTAAGATCCTCTATACGAGCATGAACAATTTGTCCTTTTCTTAAAAAACATTTGCTTTAACAATTAATTTAATAATGTGAAAATTTCAGAAAGTCGAAAACCTTTGAATGTGTGACATAGAGCATTTTACATTCGTGGTCATAAGCTCACCTGAACACGAAGTGCTCATGGTGAGCTATTGTGGTCAGTCAATGTCCGTCGTGCGTCGTGCGCGTCAACAATTGCTTTAAAAGCCTTCTCCTCATACACCCCTGGGCCAGTTGACTCAATACTTGGTAGGAAGCATCGGGGTGACTTGTAGATTAAAAATTACTAAAATCGTGCCGATCGGAAATGCAAGATGGCCGCCATGGCAGCCATCTTAATAATCTATTTTTCGCTTCTTCTCCTGAACCGAAAGGCCAATTGACTCCAAACTTGCTAGGAAGCATCGGGGTGACTTGTAGATCAAAAATAGCTAAAATCGTGCCGATCGGAAATCCAAGATGACCGCCATGGCAGCCGTCTTGATAGTCTATTTTTTCGCTTCTTCTCCTAAACCCAAAAGCCAATTGACTTCAAACTTAGTAAGAAGCATTGGGGTGACTTATAGATCAAAAATAGCTAAAATCCAAGGTGGCCGCCATGGCAGCCATCTTGAAAACCTATTTTTTGCTTCTTCTCCTGAACCGAAAGGCCAGTTGACTCCAAACTTGCTAAGAAGCATCGGGGTGACATAGATCAAAATAGCTAAAATCACTCCGATCGAAAATCCAAGATGTCTGCCATGGCAGCCGTCTTGAAAATCTATTTTTCGCTTCTTCTCCTGAACCTTTATTGACTTTAAAGTAGGAAGGAAGCATTGGGGTGACTTGTAGATCTAAAATAGTTGAAATCGTGCCGATCGGAAATCCAAGATGGCCATGGCGGCCATCTTGAACATCTATTTTTTGCTTCTTCTCCTTAACCCAAAAGCCAATTGACTCCAAACATAGTAGGAAGCATGGGGCGACAGTAGTATAGGGCAGTGCGCCCTATACTACTGGCGACTTATAGATTAAAAATAGCTAAAATCGTCCCTATCGGAAATCCAAGATGTCTGCCATGACGGCCATCTTGAAAATCTATTTTTCGCTTCATCTTCTTAACTGAAAGGCCAATTGACTCGAAACTTGGTAGGAAGCATTGTGATAATTTGTAGATCAAAAATAGCTAAAATCGTCCCGATCGGAAATATCGGAAATCCAAGATGGCTGCCTTGGCGGCCATCTTGAAAATCTATTTTTCGCTTCTTCTCCTAAACTCAAAAAGCCAATTGACTCGAAACTTGATAGGAAGCATCAGGTTGACTTATAGGTCAAAAAAGGCTAAAATCTTTCTGATCGGAAATCCAAGATGTCTGCCATGGCGGTCATCTTGAAAATCTATTTTTTCGCTTCTTCTCCGGAATCGAAAGGCTTATTGACGTTAAACTTGGTAGGAAGCATCGGGGTGACTTGTAGATCAAAAATAGCTAAAATCGTCCCTATTAGAAATCCAAAATGGCCGCTATGGCCACCATCTTGTTCTATATATACTTATGTAGGGAAAACCTTTAAAATCTTTTTTTCTGAAACCAGAGGGCCCTGGCCTTTGATATTTGTTGCATAGCTTCATCTAGTTCACATGCCTATTCAACAATAAGGCACCATGCGATCATGCTTCTATCCAGCACCCACCAGCCTGACATCCGAAAACATTTTTTTCAATAAATTTTTAACATACATAGTCCTATGAAGAGAAATCATAGTCTTTTAGAATATACTAGAGACAATGACACTCAGGGGAGCGAATTAGGGCCCTCTGGGCCCTCTTGTTTCATATGAAATTTATGAAACGAGCCATCGGCGAGTTTCGTAAATTTCATATGAAATGACCACGAATGTAAGATTTTGTTTATCATATGTCCATTTTAAATTGAATTTTATCGCCTTTTAAGTTGACAATTGTTCAACTTAAAATGCACGGTTGCACCGTGTATCATAGAATCCGGAACTTGGTACCACTTCAGTCGATAAACAACTATAAAAATGGCTTGAATGGCACGTAGCCAGGTCAGTAGAACTTTTTTTTCGATGCCTTTTAATGAGTGGCATCCTTTGAAATGAAAAATATTAGTTCCTAGAGACATCTGACTGTTGTCCATGCCCGTGATTTTTCAAAAATATTTCTGTATTTCGCTAAAAACACTTGGAATCCTGCGAGCTGGTACTTTTCAAAACAACGTGTCTCCACGAAAACATGATCGTTTCGGCATTGTTTAAAGCATTTTCCTGTTCTTTTTCAATGTCAAAACATTCAGCATATTAAGAATCACCTTCGGTATAAGTTTCATTTGCAACGACAATGATTTGACTGAATTATTCTCGAAAACACGAGTTTCTGGGAGTACGGCAATTTGGAAGTTCTGTGTACGGCAGCTTGAAAAACATAATAAATTTACAGTACGGCAACTTGCATCGATATAACGCAGCAAAACGGTCCGATTTCCATGCATTATGTTTGTTAAACTTGTCTCTTTGCAGGTTTTAATGCACATGTGGCTATTGCCCTACATCTTCCAGCCAGTTCAAAGAGACAATTAATCACTTGGTAACATCTCATATTACAAGAAAAAATGTCCTAAAGTCAAGGCGGACCGCGGTTTTAAGAGAATGACCCACAGACTAGTACATGAAATATGGAAGAAATGTGTGCGATTTCCGAACATTTTGCAATATGTTTCATGGTAATCGATCAAGATAATGAGATAAATGTTTTAAAACTGGCCATCCAGAGTCAAAAACGAGGCTGTGGGTGAATATCATAAAGTCACAATCAAAAATATTGATTAGCAACCATTGTTATGCAAGATATTTTAATGCTGCTCTCACATTATGGCGAATATCCTTACGAATATGAAAGAATGTGGAAATTTTTAAATTCGCGGCAGAATAGCCGAAAATGATACGATTGGTCGAGACAAACACTGAACAAATTCAGGCCCTTACGAATGCTTGCGAAAACGTGATGAATCATCACTAATGCTTGCGAATTTCTAAAGAAGCAATTACGTTTCATTAATGATCCATTTTCCAAGCCATGCGAATCTTTTACGAATGATAAGAATAATTACAAATGCTGATGCAAACCTTGCCAATGCTTTCAAACGCATTTGAATAAAGTTAATACACAACGATTGCTTACCAATATTCGCTTATCGGCAGTTATTCTTCACATTTTACCAAGAGTAAAGTTGTATTTTAGATGGCATATTTGATCAAGATAACTGGCTTAAGCATTAAATAAGCCGACATAGGTATACATTTTCTTGTGGCACGCATTTATATGCTACGCGTTTCTTATTTTGATGGTTTCTAGAAAATTTCACCATGAGTATACTTTTCTTCTCCAGTTTCTCTATCAATTACTAATAATACGTGCTGCTTCGTTTGCGTGCATGCACGCTCTGAAAATACAGGTAAGATGCTAATGAATACTTTACAAATACCTTACCAACGTTACAAGTGTAACGTGCAATCAATACGAACAGCTTGTCAATTCTTAAGAATGCGTTGCGAAAAAAGGAGAATGTGCTTTCCTTGCGAATATAAGGAGCATGTTTCTAATATTCGTAACACCCCAAAAACGTCAGCGAATGTTATGAACGCTTGTGAATGTCTGACAATCATTTTACGATCATTTAGAATTGGCGACGAATGACATTCGCAAGCACATTCGCCATAGTGTGAGAGCACTATAAGAAAGGGGGAATTTCCACTCCTTTCACCAGTTACAAAGGACAACGTGCATTAACAGAACTTTTTTGGCCCCTTGGGCCATCCATAAAAATTGTTTGTTTGCTGTTCCCCGACCGACTCACTATCTTACCCCCACTCAAAAATTTATTGAGATCTGGCGATTTTTTCACACATTTTTATTGGGAAAAGTCTTTATCATTCAATGTTTGTTTTAATTTTGAACATCACTCTGACAATAATTCAAATGTTTTACTTAATAGCGGAGAATAGGTCATTAACTACTAGGCATTGAATCCACGAAGATTATTTAACATCACAAGTTTATAAAAAAAAATCACCTACCTACTGACCCGCCCTGAGAATTCTGGGTAGGGTGACAGCAAACAAAAATATTTTTCAGGATGGTCTTGTGATGCCAACAAATCAAAGTTGTAGTCAAGAAATTTCTTTGAGCTGATTTGTTTTTTTTTTTAAAATAAGATCAATGATCCTTCTGTCCAAGTTCACTAACATTCAGGTTTTGTGGTTGCTATGGTAACAGAAAATGGCCGCCGAAGTAGAATAAATCCTGTGAAATCGAGTTTTTTGGCCTGAAATTCCCCTCGATACAGCACGTTTTCAAAAATTAAACATAAGCACAGCTAAATATCAAAAATATATTTTTCATTCTGTACATTTGATGAGGTTTAGCATCTGTTAAAATATCTTTTTGTAATCAGCTATGCTTTCTCCAAAGCAATCCACAACAAAATTCCCGATCCCATAAGAATTATTTTTATGCAGGGTGCACAATATGCTCCTCGAGGGAGCACATTTTGTAGGGAGCGTAGTGTGACTGTACAGAGTTTCGTTAAGCATAAAAGGTGTCTGCGAGCCCTCAATAAATCAAAATTCAAATGCGCATGCTCAGTCACTCAGAGGGCTATGGGTCCAATGGGTCCAGTTATTTTGTTGATTTTAGATAAGACCAGGCATAACTTGCCCCAGAGTTGAGATTTTGATGAGTCGGTGGTGGCTGGAGGGGGAGCGCTGCTTCTGGGTGCTTTGGGTTGGCCTCATTTGCAGATTGTGGCGTTCCCTGAACCGCATCGCCCACTATTTGGCGTATTATTTGTTTCTTGTCAACGCTAATCGCCGTACAGTTAGTTAAAAAAGTCGCCGTCCTGTACTTCTGTGCAGTGTCGCAAGTTGCCGTACTCAAGTGCTTCGCGATTTTTCCTGTTTTCATCGAGTTCCAGAACAGGTCGGAGAAAAATGTTAAATGAATACGAACACCAGGCATGGTAATGCGTGTGGGACATAATGAAATGGAATTTATCGCAGTTGTTTGCGCGATAAACGGGCGTGTTACAAAGATGACACATATTTTCGCGGTACCAGGCTGCTCGTTTTGCACTGAAAAATGAACTTTAAACCATTTTCATGTAATCTCAGGGGGTGCATTTAAAACTAAAATGTCTTCGATAAATGAGGAATGTTTATTTAGTGCACAATACCTCGACAGAACATTATGATAAAGGATTTTCTTACCCTGGACATAATCCAATTCGTTTGTTTATGAGTTGTTTATCGACTGAAGTGGTACCAAGTTCCGGATTCTATGATACACGGTGGGTTGACATGGACGTCGTCATGATGTTACTTGTTCCCGCTAAAGTGTTATGTAACATGTGGTCATACAATTTTATGACATGACGTTACGTCATTGAATAACAGCGCCGTCACATGATAAATTAGCATATGTCAGCATTTTAAAGTGACCTGGATCGCTATATGACACCATTTCGACGATGTCACCATTGACGTCAGTGGAAAATTTCTGAAAATTTGACGACCTATTTCATATTTATTTTTTTTAACTAGGCACTCTGCAGTATTGAATAATATAGGTACATGTATATTGTATTATAGAATTTCCTTTCTACGAAACCAGAAATAGATGATCAGAGGAGGCATCTAAGGCATCCAGGGCCCAGTTGTTCAAAGCGTCGTTAGCTTAACGAGCTCGTTAAGGGTCATTTCGTTAACTGTTTTAGCAGATTCAATATACAATATTCTGATATTTTTTGCTGAAAAAATGTGAGTAGCTTTTGCAGTGCAAAAGCTACTCACATTTTTTCAGCAAAAAATTTCAGCATATTTGGGTATCACTCGATGTAAATTTCAACGAATCGTTAACTAACGACATCGTTAGCTTTGAACAACTGGGCCCAGTTAGCTATAATTGCAATAGCAGAAGCAACGTATTTAATTTTCTATCAAATCTTAAAAAGCGTGTAAGTCCATGGGATTCTTTTAAAAGTTTACTTTTTTCATCGGAATGTATCATTTGGGAGTTCGCAGAGTTATTTTATCTTTTAGCATATCCGACGTGGGTTCGCCGAGAAAATTCAGGTTTAGATAGTGGTGGCGCTGAACACCCAAAGGGTCGTTTCGGTAAAGATGGGACATTTTACAACAGAACACCCCGCCGCAACCCGAACAAAGGGCTGAAGAAAAAGAAGAAAAAGACAACGGAAGAGCATGGGTCGGACGATCCGTTACCATTTGGTACTGCTTCTGGAATGAAAGATGGACACCCTCTCTTTACAGCCTCTGTTTATCAGCTTAGGTACTGTATATTATGGGAATGAATTTAACCCCTACAGGTACACAACGTTGTAACAACGTCGATTCAACGTTGATTCAACAATGTGTGCCCGACGGGCTATTATGCCTGTTGGACTCTTCTACCTAAACTCTTTAGAGAGACATTTCCAAGTGAAGGGATGTCTGATTAGTTTTACTATTTCCGACACTCCTTCTAGGTGGATGTATCGAAGTATAAAGAATGTTATGATTTTGCTCTCTTCCAATCAAATCATGCTCAAATTAATGTATGCCTATAGCATTGGAATTATAACGTATTTACTCAAAGTATTCAGACACCTCATTTCCATACCAAAATTGTGCCAACATCTGAAAATCCAATTGCATTTTGGAATCACTACAGTTGGTTGCTCTGAAACATGCTGGATGAGTGAACGTGATGCTTGTCTTGGTCTACACTGTGTGCTAAGGTGTCACTGTCCGAATACATAGGTTAAGTAAGGTCCCAGTAAGCATCTACATAAATCTACAGCGGGCCGTTATCGGCCCGTCAGGGCAGCTGACGGACCGATAAAGGCCCGCTGTAAATTTATGTAGAATGCTAGATGGGGGTAACAACCACTTATCCATACCATTAGCCACTTAGCAATATGATCAAAACCTTCTGTGGGCGCATTTTTGGATAGCCAAGGATGCAAAGTTTCTTCATGCGGATAACGAAGACTGATCAGACTGCGCAAATATGCAGGCTGATCTGAGTCTTCGCTGGGCGCATACGCCATTTTGTTGGTTTTGTCATGCGCTGGCTCATGTGATACCTTGAAAATACATAACAGTACGAATAGGCCATAAGCCTTTACGTTTTTTATAACTATTTGATTGTTCTTTTTTCACTCAACCCTCAGCCTAGTTAGCAAACTGCTTACTCCCAGTTGATATAAAAATCTCCAGTGGTAGTTGATATTTATAGCTCTGGGAGCAGCTGCATTTCATTTGGATTTTTTTTTTCTGATAATAAAACTGTACGTTTATATCGAAAAAAGCTTAGGTGTCAACTTTTAACATATCTTATGAGTACATCGTGTAATTCGTCTCCAAAGTTCATATCTGAATGGCAATTTTAAATTGTTATGTACATGATATATAAGATTTTTTTCTATGTGGAGTATGTGAACTTAGCTTGAAGTCTGGAGTTTGGAGTACGGCACTGACTACCAAGCATGGTTTTCACAAATGAATCCTGGTATTCAATCTCAAGGTTAGTATCCAATCCGAAGCCGGATATTAAAAACACAGCTTCCCAACGAAGAGCCCAATTTGAAATTCGATTCCACGCATTGGTACAGTGCTTGAAAATAAAGGACGGAATTTCATGATTGGAATTGAATGTATTGCTTGGCATTGAAAACTGCTTGAAATTTATTCCCAATTCTTAGGATTGAGCTTGTGTGTTAGTCCAAAGTTTGGGATTGAACCCAAAGTTTTTATTCAATTCCAAATGTGTGAATCGGTTGTCTGTGAAATTGGCTTGGAGTTTGGAGCTTGCCAATTGCACAGGCTCCAGAAAGAGTGCCGACTTCAGGATTAAGTTCGAAGTATTGTGGAACGAGTTGCAAGTCTGAGACTGAATACAAACTTGAGATTGCAAATTGCAAACTTGAGATTGAATTCCAAGTTCTTATTGAATTCTCTGCAAGTCGAGTATGTGAAGTTGGCTTGGAATTTGCAGCTTGGAAGTTTTACCCTTATCCATATGATTGTGTGACTTTGGCTTGGGATTCACAGTTTGGAATTCGAATTTGAATTCAAAACTCCAAGTTAACTTCGCAGACTTATCCAAGGCAAGCTTGCAGATTGATTCGAATGGAATTAAATCCCAAACTTAACAGAGTATGCAATCTTCGTTCGAAGCTTGGAATACAAATACTTCGAAGTAAAGCTCAAGCTGGACATTTAAATGGGACAATGGTGTTACGAATTCTTAAGAAATCCCTCATGTCAACGTCAAACCCTCCTTAACCCGGAATAACTGAGATTGAATTCTAAGTTTGGGATTGAATAGCCGGTTTGGATTTGAATACCAACCTTGGGACTGAATACCAGACTTAAGACTTAATACCAAACTTTTTTGTGAAAACCAAGCTCGGTATTGAATGCCATACTCCAAACTCAGGACTGCAAGCCAAGTTCATAACTTACCTAGGTTTGTGTGTGTATTTTACAGAGAGTATATTCACTCGATTGTAGAAGGCAAAGTGCGACAGATACATCAAACCTATGAACAGCAGTTCCAGTTTGTCAACAAAGAGAGAATGAACGCTCTCGCTCAGCTAATTAAAGCCAAAGGTAGTTTATTCTTTTATTACAGGGTTGTGGATTTATCGAATTTTATTACCTGTCCACGGACAAGTAAATGGTCAAAATCCGCTTGTTCAACTAAGATTTACTTGCCCGAGAATTGACATTTTTTCTTATTTCACGAAGAAAAATAACATGGTTATCTTTTTTTTTTATTTATTTATTTATTTTATTTTATTTTTTCGCTCCTAGTTTTTTATTGCTGCTTCGGTTGTCTTCATTGTTTCTCTAACAGCTGCCGATCCCACGTCAGTTCTTTGATTCTGAGCAAAACTATCAAGTGTTGGCATGCATTTTCTTAGTTAGAATGTAAGGAACATTTTGGTAACAAAATTATTTTGATTTGCCGAAACTTTTTTTCTTTATTTTTGTCTTTCCAGAGCTTCACATGTTAAGCACTGCACGTCGACGCCATGACGTCCATGTTTTGTATGGCGACGTAAGTTATGACATCAGAAGCGCACATTAGCGTGTAAGCAATAAAATAAAAAGAAAATTTACTCTTTTTTTTCAGTGAATTCCATAAAAATTTTAATCTCGTATGAAAACATTCAAATTTTCACTCGTGCTTCGCTCTCGTGAAAATACTGAAGTTTCCATTACTGTCGATGTAAATACCTATTGTATTCAAACGTTTCCGATGTCATATTGCTTATTAATATTAAATGATTAAAATGTGCGATAAAAGCCTAGGAGCTAGCATGCCAATATCACACGATATCGGCACACTTACTCGAAATTGCACACTTACTCGGATGCCTTCTCATATTACCGTTACATTAGGTTGCTTTAGATGACGTCGTATTGCAGTGACGTCGCGCCAAACCTTGTCACGCACATTGGTAGAATTCACATTTTTTATTATAAAAACAGCATTTCAAAGGTTAGAAACACCGGGAAACGAAATAAATATTCATAGCTATATAATAAAGGGGTTATTACACTGATATTGGTGAATATTGTCCCTCGATGGGATATCTACGGACGCTCGCAAGTTTGCGTCCTTCCATATCCCAAGTCGGGACAATATTCACCAATATCAGCGCAATAACCCTATATTATTACCCAACCTACTATATGAGAAGTTATAAAGCATTTTTGACTGTCTAACGCATTTTCACCTGTGACAAAAGCCAGCCAGATTGAACTGTATCTCAGAGAACTATCACCCGGGCTCATATTTTGGACTATTTTATTTTTATTTTTTTTATTATTTTGAAGCAGAAACAAAATGGCGGCTGATTTCCGAAACGAAACCACGCCTTTAGAAATTTATGCACTTGTTGCAACATTCCGCAATTTTAACACTTTTACATTCCAAAGGTGAAACACTGTTTTGTATGTATGTAATTTGGTTGGTTTGATCTAAAAGTTCACACGAGTTATAAGGCTACCGCGTAAAAATGAGTGAACAACAGCGAAAGAGTTTTTTTTTTTACACGAAAGCTTCCCAGCGGAAACATGACGTTTAAACAACGTCGCATTAACGTCGATGTAACGTCATGACGTTACATCGACGTCAATTCGACGTTTTATAAACGTCATATGCCCGCTGTGTTTAGAATTATTTCTTCGTAACCGTTCAGAGTAATCAAATAAACTCTATATATCTTATAAGCTGAGTTTATACACTTTCAAGGATGATAACTCTGTTAAATTTGTTTTAGCTCCCTTCTGAAACGGGGTTTGTACTGGAGACAACACCAACTCGTATTCATTCCATCCGACGTTTCGGCTTAGGGCTTTATCAAAGATTTAGTAAACAAAGTATGATTATGCAGCCAGTATAAGCGAATCATATTCTGCAAGTTACTTGTTATTAAGATACATGAGTACATAAATATAAACATCCGGAGCAACTTTACAATCTAGACGTACTCCTTACCCTAAACTTAACCCTAAATTGAACTATGAAAATACATGTCTTTGGGCATATGCGGACAGCTCCCTTAACTGTCCGCTGACAGAAACATTGGATACTACAAAATGAAAGAATGCAGAGCAAGGGCTTAGATGATACTTTGCGCATGCCCAGAAAGAAGTTAATCCGCAGATTTTGCGTATGCTAGAAGGCATTTTCGCTTGATGCAGCCCCATTTACAACTAAATCTAACGCTAACTTTCCTACTGAAACCTTGCCTGAAGGTAAAGTGATACACTTTCAGCGAAGATAACTACTTGAAACATTTTTTCCTCATTTCTGAAAAGGGGTCATCTCTGAAAGGGAAATATTTGCTCCTCTTCGGGTCAAATTATTTCCTTTTTAGAGTGGATCCCATTTCACAAGGAGCTTTATATGCAGTAAAGCAAACAGGAAGTCACAAACGTTGTCTATCTGACTTGGCAAAAAATGGCAAAAATCGATTCAAATGTATACAATATGCGTTCCTTTAAACTAACCTAATTATAAAGAGTCAGACAGATCTAATGTTTTGCCAAATATTGATCATATCAGTATGTAAATATAAACATCCCCTGCTTAATTTGAGCAGTATAGTTGACTTCGTGTAAGCTCTGTTTTTTTTTTTTTTTTTTTTTTTTTTTTTTTTTTTTCAGAAATGTGTTCAAATCTTCTAAAGCGCATAGAGAAGGAGGAAACGACGATTCGACATTACAAAGACATGTGTGATCGCTTGGAATCCCAGGTATGGTTGTTAATGAGCCCTGCACCCGACTACTCGAACTATGATCCGCAACGTCAGAAAACGTACCTTCAGACATGCCCAGCTAGCATTCTACGTAAATCTACATCGGGCCGTCATCGGCCCGTCAGCTACCCTGACGGGCCGATGACGGCCCGATATAGATTTACGTAGAATGCTGACTGGGTGTTTACCCAGTATCAGCATACATCATTTCAATAGTGAGGTCAGCTCGGCCACATAACTTGCCTGAAGGTTGATCATGAAATCATTTCTACGGTCAACTCCCAGTGATACTGCGTTAACCCATTGTAGTCTGGAAACCAGGGTATTTTGGTAAACAGTGCAGACCCAGATCAGATGCCGCTGATCAGGGTCTCCACTGTGTGCAAATAGTTCAACCATTTTTCTCTAGGAATATCTAAATCACATAGCCGGACATACCTAAAATCGAAATTAGAATCTTATATAGTGTGGGGGTGTTCATTCAGTCTACAATGGGTTAATACCGCTTTTATAATAATGCCTTAGTCGTCCAGCTGAATGTCTGGTGTAAAGACGAGCACAGATTGCACGACCCGCAGAAAAGTCGACCGACTGAAAGGTTGACTTTCGAAGAGTGCCTATTTATCACCTTGTATGTACGCTTGTCCGTCTGTCTGTCCGTCTATCCGTCCGTTGTAAGTTAGCGAAAATGGTCATAGGGCTTAAACCGTTGGGATATTTTGATAATTTTTGGCTGATAGATACCAACAAGATCAAGTCAATGTGCTTGCCAAGTGGTAATTTTCACTGACCGAGGCAACGCCGAGGCCAAAATATGGAAATAGCCATAGGTCTTCAACTATATGGAATATTTTGATAAAATGTTGTATACAGCTTAAAATTGACAAGATCTAGCCAAAGGAAGCGTCAAAAGCCCGAGGCTAAGCAGAGTAACAGGCAAGAATGAGGCGGGTCGTGCATGTTTGCGGCAGTGGATTGATTAAGACATCATTCGTTATTCGATTCATTACGAAAACATGCCTGTTCAAGTATATAGAAAATTTCACCTCCAAAAAAATGAAGTTTTCAGATAAAAGCACTTTGATATGTTTCATATTTAAGCTCAAAACATAGATTGGCGAGGCGGTTCTAACGAGTACCCACAATCTAAGTTTTGAGCAGAAATAAGAAAAATAATGTATACCCCTGTAAACCGTTTTACTTTGTAAAGGTGGAGTTTAAGGGGGTCAAAAATTATATAGGCATGTTTTCGTGATGTCTTCAAAGGAACACCTGCTCACATTTTGTATCTGAGAATTATGTGGACCGAACATATATATATATTTAATTTGTAGCTGCATCAGACTTAGGGTGAGGCTTCGCGCGAGTAAAACTGCTTTATGACCCCAGGTAGTTTTATTTCTGATCGTTCAAGGTTTCAATGTTGCAGTTCTTTTTTTGAGCGTCGGTGGTTTAACATCCGGTGTTTGTCATTATTTGTTCCCCACCTCTCATTCTTTTGGTGACTCGGGAAAGCTGTGCTTCGTGATTGTGGCATTTCCTCGGTATCTTCACTTATATTAATTTATTTATTTCCTTAATGTATCCCGTTTCCTTTTTTATCCAGGTTGAAGTTGGAAAGGAAGCGAAACGACGCCGACGACTGGCAAAGAAACAAAGAAAAACTGATTTATCAGCATCCTCTTTCGATGAAACTGGCGACGAGAGCTGTCAAGATTATCACCCAACCGCTACTGATGTTGGAGAGAGTATCGAAGAAGCAGGAATCGCTAATGATCTTGTGAACAAATAATAAATGGAAAAAATAATAATTTGTCGAAAAGAAAGAAAGAAAGAAAGAAAAAAAGAAAGAAAGAAAATATGTCGTAAAGAAAGAAAGAAAGAAGGAAAAAGAAAGAAAGAAAGAAAGAAAGAAAGAAAAACAGAAAGAAAATGACTGACTGACTGACTGACTGACTGACTGACTGACTGAAAGAAAGAAAGAAAGAAAGAAAGAAAGAAAGAAAGAATGAATGAATGAATGAATGAATTGGAAAAGAAAGAAGGGCAAAAATAAATAAAGAAAACAAACATTCTCTTTTTTGTTTAAAAGAAAATTTCATAAACGACAGATAATTCATCGAATGAAAAATAAAGACTGATAATGTTTTTTTTTATTATTATTTCTGTTACCTGAGCTGTTCTCATTGAGAACTAAAGTGGTCATTGTTCGTCCGTCTTCAATGCGTCTGTACGTCAATGTCTTAAACATTTCAAAGATAGCTCCTCCTAAACCGCTGAACGAACAAAATTTGGTTGAAATGTAGTTTAGGAGGTACTGGATACACGTCATTTATTTCCATTTTACAATACATACACGTTATTACTGTAGTAACTTGATCTGGTGGATGGTATCACGTCGAGTGGATGAGCTGATGTCGGATCTCACGAGATGCGAAGCCTCGAGTGTGATCCGAAATCATCTCATCCATGAGACGTGATACAGTGTACCAGATCAAGTTAATGGTACAGTAATGGTGTTTTTCTTATATACCTTATCTCTCTTTTTTTGTTCATTATTTCACTCATATAAAGCCGAAACACGCGAACTGCTAACCTTACGTTTCGAGTATTTACGACATTAGTGGCCGATGTCATAGTTTTGGTTCCATTACATAAAGTGATATTTGGTAACGTCACTGCAAAACCAGGGAACCGGCGTAAAGCTAGGCCGGGAATCTAGGATAGATATACGGAATCGGAAAACGCCTCTAACGTGATTTTTTTGTGTCGGAAAGTAGGCAGTGGTATTTTTCGTAGGTATATAATAAATATGTTTACATTCTCAGTATATTTACTAGAAAATACGAGGGCAAGTCAATAAGTAACTAGCCTATCCCATTTCCAATTGACCGAGACACCCAAGATTTTCATGCCTTGTTTCAATACATGTTTTAGGCCTGAGGGCAAAACTGCACCCTTATCGTGTCATTCACACATGATATTGAATGTCAAACATGGTTAGCGATGCAAAAGTAAGCTTTCCGTGCTGTAATTCGGTACTTGTATTTGAAAGGGAAAACAGGTCAGGAAATACATTGCGAGTTGACCAATGTTTATGGGTCTTCTGCACCATCGTATGCACAAGTTAAATTCTGGGTTGGGGAATTCAAACGCAGTAGAACGTCTTTAGGAGACAAAACCAGGTCTGGACGCCCATCAGATGTCACCGATGAAGAAATGTGTAACAAAGTACGGGATCTGGTGTACTCTGATAGGCGAATTAAGGTTTAGGTCAAAGGAAGATGATTTCCTTTCACGTCTGGTGACTGTAGATGAGACCTGGGTCCATTATTATGAGCCAGAGAATAAAGCTCAAAGTCGCCAGAGTGTAGGGCCGGGGTCTCCGAGGCCAAAGAAGTTCAAAACGCAACCCTCTGCTGGCAAGGTGATGGCAACTGTATTTTGGGATGCACAAGGCGTTATTATGTTGGACTTTCTAGCAAAGAAAAGTACATTATGCATTATTGCGTATTATGCAAATTTGCCCGACCAAATGAGAACTGTGATCAATCCGTGAAAAACGCTGAGGTAAACTCTCTAAAGGGATTCTGCTCCAACAGGACGCGAGAGTCCACACTTGCAAAATTGCAATGGATGCTGTTGAGCGGAATGGGTACGAGCTAATACCGCACCCCGCCTATTCTCCGGACTTTGCTCCTAGTGACTATTTCCTATTCCCAAACTTGAAAATGGATATCCGTGGACGTCATTTCCGGTCCAACGAAGAAGTCGTGGCGGCAGTTGAGGAGTGGGTCAGAGACAAGGACCCTGGCTTCTTCAGTTCTGGGCTGATGGCACTGGAACACCGTTGGTCCAAGTGCATCATTCTAGAGGGCAATTACATCGAAAAAGAAGTTATCGATCTCATCCAGAAATAAGTTAGGCTGGGTTTTTTTATTGACTTGCCCTCGTACCTATAGTTGTAGATATTTCAATATTTACATTTTCGATTTAAGACTCTTAGAGAAACCTATAGAACCCAGTGTAGTTCATTCCTCCATGAACGCAATGGATCACGCGAAGTGACGTGACGTCAAAACAACTGACGCTTTCGGAGATTTGATTGGACGCTGCAACTGTGTGATTATAATCCGCCTGCCCTTAATGCAGCCTGTAATGTGGAGTTCTCTCCAAGGTACGCGAGAAAAATAATGTAAATATAAGTAATGAACTTGATTTTTCCGAAATTTATTGAGGTCTGAACGACAGTGAGTCGCTAGCAAAGTTTACATGAATCCCTTCGGGGTTCATTCTCTTTGCACGGGACCAACTGCGGTCATACCTCAATGAACTTCAAAAAAAAAATAAAATTCATTTCTTAAATGAATAAACTGACTCACGCAACGTCAATGATCATTAAGTGACGTCAAATAAACCATGGTTCTCTGAAATCAGATTGGACGATGGCGACGTTATGACGTTAACGACGTTGTTCCGCTGTTAATAGGAAAACTGCGTGCATTTTTTTTTTCAGTATGTGCCTTCGGACCAGATTTTTTGTCAAATAATGAATGGAAAATAATATTATTAAAGTAATAAAGGTAATTTATTAACGTTCATTGAAATATGAACAAAACTGGGTCACGAGCAAACTTCATATGAACCCTTTCGGAGTTCGCTTACTATGCTCGTGGCCCGATGTTGTTCATACTTCAACTAACATTAAATATATCTTCATTTCTTAAATGTATTTTTTTAATCTTTTGATGGCCAAGGCTCGCAAAAGATAGAAATTATCAAAAAAAACTAGTTAGATAAATTTCAAGACCGGAGTTTCCGCGATTTTCACCAGTGCTGGCGAATTGTATCTTACCAAGTTTATCCGACCCTTTGGTCGGATTTTAAAAAAAAAAACAAGAGGACCATGATGGTCCTATATCGCTCACCTGAGCAAACAGATTTGCATACTTACTGTTAAAGTTTCAGCCAAGTTCACTGCTCTAAGATTTTTGTATAAATTTTATAGCCCTGCCCCCCCCCCCCCCCCCCCCCCACACACACACACACACCCCACCACCCCCAGCGGCCATTTTTTTTCTTTTAATGCATCATGACAACTTGAACTGAATCTTGAAAGAGGGTCACCAAAGGCACATTTCTGCCAAGATATATTGAAATTGGTCCGGTGGTTTCTGACAAAAAGATTTTAAAGTGTTTTATACAGCTATAAAGCCCTACCCCCTAACGGCCATGTTTTTTGACGAATCATGACAGCTTGAACAAACTTGGAAGAGGGTCACCAAAGGAACATTCCTGCTAAGTTATATTGAAATCTGTTCAGTGGTTACTGATAAAGTTTTCTATTTATATACATAGGGAAAATAAGCCCCACCCTCTAGCAGCCATGTTTTTTGACGAATCATGATTGCTTGAATAATCTTGGTAGAGGGTCATCAAAGCAACAGTCCAGCCAAGTAATATTAAAATCGGTCAAGGGGTATTTAACAAGAAGAATTTTAAAGTTTTCTTTGCAGATATATAAAAATAAGCCCCGTCCCCTGGGGGCCGTGTTTTTTGACGTATCATGAAGGCTTGAACAATTGGTAGAAGGTCACCAAAGCAACATTCCTGTCAAGTTACATTGAACTGGGTCCAACGGTTTCTTACGAGAAGATATTTAAAGTTTTCTATATAGATATATATACGGAAAATAAGCTCCACCCCCTAGCAGCCATGTTTTTTGACGAATCATGACGGCCTGAACACCCTTAGTAGAGGGTCACCAAAGAAACATTCCTGTCAAGTTATAATGAAATCGATCCATTGGTTTCTGACAAGAAGATTTTTAAAGTTTTCTATATAGATATATAGGGAAAATAAGCCCCGCCCCCATGCAGTCATATTTTTTGACTAATCACGATTATTTGAACAATCTTGGTAGAGGGTTGCCAAGGAAAATTTCTGCCAAGTTATAATGAAAACTGTCCAATTGTTTTTGACAAGAAGATTTTTAAAGTTCTCTACATGTATATAGATATATAGGTAAAATAAACCCCGCGGCCATGTTTTTTGACGAATCATGACGGCTTGAACAATCTTGATAGAGGGTTACATAAGTAGTATTCCTGCAATGTTACACTGAAATCGGTCCAGTGTTTTCTGACAAGAAGATCATTAAAGTTTTCTATAAAGATATATAGGGAAAATAAGCCCCGCCACCTAGCGGCCATGTTTTTTGACAAATCATAACAGCTTGAACAATCTTGGTAAAGGGTCACCAAGGAAACATTTCTGCCAAGTTATATTCAAATCGGTTCAGTGGTTTCTGGCAAGAAGATTTTTAAAGTTTTCTATATAGATATATAGGGAAAATAAGCCCCGCCCCTGGCGGCCATGTTTTTGATGAATCCAAATGGCTTGAACAGTCTTGGTAGAGGAGCACCAAAGGAACATTTCTGTAAAATTATATTGAAATCGGTCCAGTGGTTTCTGCTGAGAAGACTTTTTTAAAGTTTTCTATATAGATATATAGGGAAAATAAGTCCCGCCCCCTGGCGGCCATGTTTTTTGACGAAAACAAATGGCGTGAACAATCTTGGTAGAAGATCACTAAAGGAACATTTCTGCGAAATTATATTGAAATCGGTCCAGTGGTTTCTTACAGGAAGATTTTTAAAGTTTTCTATATAGATATATAGGGAAAATAAGCCCCGCCCCCTGGCGGCCGTGTTTTTTGACGAATCATGACGGCTTGAACAATCTTGGTAGAGGATCACCAAAGGAACATTTCTGCAAAATTATATTGAAATCGGTCCAGTGTTTCTGACAAGAAGATTTTTTAAGTGTTTAGTTAAAAATTCTATTTTTAGCTCCTGTGACCTAGATATGCAATGGACCGGAACCATTCGAATAATTTTGAAAGAAGACCAACCAAGGATCATTCCTGTGAAGTTTGGTCAAAATCTAATCAGTGGTTTAGGAGGAGATGTTGTTTAAAGATTGTGGACGGACGGACATACGGACGACGACGACGGACGGTGAATGATCACAAAAGCTCACCTTGAGCCTTCGGCTCAGGTGAGCTTAAAAAAAGGCTGCATATTGGTTGTAGAGAATGCCGGAAGAAACCCTTACAAACTAAAATTTTGCATTTCTAATTAAAATCTAAAGCTGTAAATTATATTACAAGAAATACAAGCAAAAGAACCTATCATGAGTGTTCAGTGCAGAGTGAAAAATCCGTTCCTCGAGTAACTGTTCGGCATCATTCGGCAAGTATCGTGATGCAGAACAGTTACCCAGAAGGCATTCTACAGAAATCTATAGCGAGCCGTTATCGGCCCGTCAGCTACACTGACGGGCCGATAACGACCCGCTACAGATTTATAAAGAATGCTAGCTGGGACCCTGGAAACGGATTTTTTTCAGTCTGCTCTTCACACTCATGAAATTCTGATCATACATGTGATAAATGAGCTCTTATATGAGATCCTGTATAATCCTTGCGTTTAAGTCATGTTCCGTTCCACTAAGTATAATTCAATTATCCGTTTGGATAGGTAACGCTTTATAATAAAATACTTTGCGAAACGGAACAACGCCGTTTGAGTATGCATTTGCTATATCAGATATTTCTTTTATCTTCAAATAATGTCTACGCCATAGCGGGAATATTTGGCAGGCCTTCCTGTGAAGTGCAGAGCAATGTAGATAAAGTGTTTTGTTCAAGGACACAACAGTTGGTGCTCGCTGGGATCGAATCCGCTAACTCTCGATCTTGAATCCGACACTTTAAATGCCACTGCACCACAGCGCTCCATTAACATGCCTAATATGTTTAAAGAAATTCTTTGTTTCCTGCATGTACATGTCTGTATGTTTTGTTGCAGTTCAATTACATTTGTATGCGTTCTTTATGACTTCACAAATATATTTTTAATGGCAAGATGTATGTAAGCTTTGTGGCGCCGCTTATTGTTAACCCTACGAGTAATATATGGTGACGCCCTATACTACTCCTATATGCTTAGTATGGTGACGCCCTATACTACTCCTATGCTTAGTATGGTGACGCCCTATACTACTCCTATGCTTAGTTTGGTGACGCCCTATACTACTCCTACGCTTAGTGTAACCCGTTAACAATAAGCGTTGCAATTGCAACGCAAATCCTTATCTAGACAGTCACTTTAGCCATAACGGAATGATATGCTTTTCATCTTTGATGTAAAGTTTAGTTTTCTTTACGGAAAAAATGGGCCTTCATTACGAAAACACGCCTATTCAAATATATAGAAAATTTTTCCTCCAAAAATTTAAAATTTTCATATAAAAAACTGTGATAGTTTTCATATTTCTGCTCAAAACATAGATTGTTGGTACTCGTTAGAACCGCCTCGGCGAGGCGGTTCTAACTAGTTCCTACAATCCATGTTTTGAGCAGAAATAAGAAAAATAACTTGTACCCCTGCAAACCCCAGTTTTACTATATAACAGTGGGGTTTAAGGGGGTCAAATTATATAGGTATGTTTTCATGATGTTGATATGGCAAGCCAAATGCACAATTAGTCTCCAAATATAGATTTAAAAGCAAGATTGAAAATTTGTATTTATACAATCCTAAAGCCTTCAAACACAGCAAAAATAACAGGAGCACGAAACATAGATACGCCACTTTGTCTTCCATGTTGTATGTGGCCAGTTATAGCATCAGAGTAATACGCTATGATGTAAATCCATCAAGTGAGTCTTTGACATACATGTATAAGACAAAAACAACGAAGCATAAAATAATGGCCCCTTTTAACTATATGTTGCATACGGCCTGTCGAAATCTTTGTTGAACTATTATATATAGTCCATGTATGATATACTATATCCTTCAATTAGTTTTCGATCATTAACCATGAAATAAACCTTATATGTAAACAACCGCGTTACAGTCAAAACTGTTGGCGGTATTTCTTTATGCGATGGCGAACAGTTGGAAGAATCTGAAGGATACAATTACTTTTTCGTCGTTTTCTATGTGTTAGAATCAAAATAGATCAGCTCAGTAGATTTTCTACAATGCCGCATGTCCGCCCAGCGAAGACTCAGATCAGCCTGCGCATCTGCGCAGTCTGATCAGAGTCTTCGCAGGGCACTCTGTGGATAGCCAATGATTCAAAGCGTCTTCAGGCGAAGAGCGAAGATTGATCAGACTTCGCGGATGCGCAGGCTGATCTGTCTTCGCTGGGTACTGACATATGCAAACTTGCAGGAAATTCTGTCCCCCGGCTAACATAATCATTTATCCGTACCATATTATATAACAGACGGACCACTGGCACCAATATATTTTCCTAGTTTCCATCGCAGGTTCCTGAGTATCTTTCAAACAGTAATACAGCAGCACAAAGTTCAGCGCCTCATCAGGATTACCATTTACTCTCTCTTATATCGAGTTCTGTCAGTTTACATTCGCAGAGCCTATGATTCTCAGTGCTCTTAGAGAAGACTGGTCATTGTAGGCCTAATGTGTACTGAAAATCCAGCGGTGGTGGTTTGTACACAAACATTTAAAAAAAACTACATGTTGGTTCAAACATCAAACACACTCAGCCTGGCAGAGGGATCGGCGGTCTGTCATTTAGACAGCGTTCATCTAAATATATCTGAAATAGGCAAACATTACAATATAGAAAACACACGTGCAAACATACACAACACCCTGTATGGAGAGAACATTTTGCTGACACTTCATATTTTACCATGAAGAAAACACGCATGTGCGCGCGCTGGCACATCCGCCCCACCGCCTCAGCGCATGGACCACGGGGGCTATATAGTATATATGAGGGTCATCCAAAAAATAATGCGAACTATCATTTTATTCCATAACCGCTAATTGCATGATCATGAAATTTGGCAAGTAGATAAAACAACATGCATTCTTCAAGGTACATCAGTCTTATGGAGTCATTATTACAGACGTCATCAACGCACGACGCCGCGTGACGTACATTAGCAGACATGGCGGTCGCATTTTCGTCGGAAGAACAACGCATCTATAATGCGGGGAAATTCATAATTATGTTGCCTTGCAGGACGTTTGTGGCAATAGTGCCCTTTCCTATTCACAAGTTGCCAGACTGGCTAACCTGTTTGACGGCGATCGGGAGACGGTGTAAAAGACAGTGACGGAAAATTTCAGCAAGTGTCTGTAAAAAAGTTAGAGAATTTCTATAAATTGATTGACGGTATACATGCGATAAACTAGCCCAGAAACTGGATTTAAGTCATGGTACTGTTCATTCAATTATTCGAAATCGTCTTGGAATGCGAAATATGTCAGCACGTTGGATACACATTCAAGACGTCCGACCGTGCAACGTCGATTAACTGTCGCCCCCAAGTTACTTTCTCGCTTTGAAACAACAACAACAATAATTATAATAATAATAATAATTTTGTTTCCAGAATCGTTGCTATTGGCGTGACTTGGGTTAGATCATATCTCGGACCCATCAATACCCGGACTTGTTACTGTCCGTTTCCGTTAATTATCATGTCGCGGGTGCTGGTGATGTTTACGTCACTTCGGAATCTATATTTTGCAAAACTCCACCCATATTAAACTAGTAGTAAACACATTTATTTTTAGTTAAGCCAGTTAAAATTATTATAAAGCAATAATGCCATCTTGGGTCCGTTATGTATTCATAACATTTTATTCAACTGATTCCTTTTAACATAGATAATCGCCGAATTTTGCACATACATGTACTCGTTTTAGAAAATGTGGGTCTCTTTCGAGAGAATCGACATTTGCACAGTCGACTTTTCAAATTTCTATTACGGTTATGAAAATAATATGCTAATAAAGCAATAAAACAAAGCTAGTTTATTCTGAATAAGTTGGGTTAATAGTTGATTTTAGCGAGAAAAAGCATTAAAAAGCTCTGCTAATGCTAGTACTATTCAAAGACGTATAAAATTACGTATTATTTACGTCCTTGTACTATTCTCGGACCTAATAATATATATATAGTGTATATTGGGTCCAAGTACTATTCAACAATGGTCGCCATTTTTTCTTCGACGAGTAGCTTCATTCACAAATCACTGTTTGGAAACTCCATCGAAATTTATAATATGTGTGATCAATATTCAACAAATATGATTAAAAACAAAATAATTTCATAGTATTTAATTTGAATGATAAGTGATGTTTTGTTCACAGTTTATTGCGGATAATTATCACTTTCTACTCGATTGATTTTCGCACATTCCAGACGAAACCCGGTAACCGGTAAAATCATAGCCACGACATCATCATATCGATAAAATAGGTATTTAGCACTATAGTTACCAGTCCGGGTATTGATGGGTCCGAGATCATATGAATCTGAAATGAAGAGACAGCTAGGCCACTGAATGGCACACGCCGAACCGTTTCGACGCGGGCAATGGAAAATTAAGATACATGATATTTGCCTATGATTTCCGCGGTGTTGTCACCAGTCATAGGTAGAGACTGGCCAAACTGTGAATGGCATCTACTACAAGGGCTATATTCAAACGGAATTACGACCTGCTATCTGCTCGATCGAGCTATCCGTAAGAAGTGTCAGAAGTTTGGGCAGTATGTCCAATCATCCCATATGATAATGCCATATGCAAAGAAATAAAAGCTAAAAATTCGGACCCAAAAATAGATCTAGTTAAAAAAAAAACTTTAATGATTAACCTCCACCCCACCCCACCCCACTCTCAGAGTAAACATAAGGACACAGTGAACTAATTCTGACAGGACTGCTGATTGGTGCAAAAAAGTGTAGGAAGCCCGGGGTAGCTATTTTGTGTAAGGCGGCCTGTGATTGGTTAATAATAAAGATGAATTAAAACTCATCATTCTAATTTGAAGAAAAAAATGTCTGTTTGTAATTTTCTGATTGTTTCAAAGAAATAAATGTTTCTGTGTGTGTTTGCTGGAGCCCAAAGAAGAAGTGGTGAAATTGCAAAGTTTCAAATTTTGATACCTGCCAATTGAGGGTTGCTACATTCAGCCTCCAAAAAGTCCCTGAAATTGCTGGTGATGGTGGTATTTTTCCTTGTTTATTTTGCTATGCTAAGCCTGGGCTTTGAATTAAAACAAAATTTAGAAGCCCAGCCATACCCTGAAATGAACCCCAAAGCACCAAAAAGGGTGGAATCACTATGGAGCTCTATGGGAAAAATAATTAGTTCACTGTACCCATAACGACTGATAATAAATTCGGGAGTTTTCACAGAAACAGACTATAGATTTTTCTTCGTTGTTTTCCCGGCATTCTTTGAATTTCCTGTTTAGACCCGGAAATTGGATTGACTCAAAAGAATAATTCACTTTGTGAACTGCGAAAATGGTAAGCCTTTTGAACGGCCTTGCTGAATGAAAAGAGACCAGTAACTTGAGTTTGAATGACCATCTTGCTTATTCATTATATAGACCAGACCTTTTTTTTCCAGTGATTTGGGTAAACGGGATCTGTCACCCGTTCTTCTTAATATGTGACACGCCCGAAGATAATCACCTGTCATTCGAATGCATCATTAACGGTTCACCATCCGTGGAGCCTGATCAGTGGTCTGTTGGCATTACTGCGATTGTGGGAAAACTCAGCAAATAGCAAACTTGGCACATAACCAACTCGGCACAAAGCAAACTCGGCACATAACTAACTCGGCACATAGCAAACTCGGCCCCTAATTAGTTAATTAGTCCAATTAATTGATCTATTTTTATGTTGAATACTTCAATTCACCGTTACAACCAATCATTTTAACCTGAAGATGGCAAGTATTTATAATGTAAATATCATGCTTAACCGTGATTCTACCCAGCTACAACAGTCTATGATTTTGAACAGAAATAAAATACACTCTTGGAATATGGGCTTTGTTGCGAGTAAACCTGTCTTCCGGGATTCCAGGTTAGACAAGAACTGGTCTGCTCAGTCTCAAAAACCATGAATTTTGGTATATACAACAGCTTAAGTAATCATACTTTCCAAGCAGCGAACAACAAAAGCATTGATGAGACTGTGCGAATGCACAGGTTGATCTGCGCCTTTGTTGTTCGCACATGCAGTTTTCTCATGAGGAGGCTCAAATATTAAAGCAGGGTACATAGTGGAAATAAGAAAAAATATACAGTAGTATGAGCCACAACGCAGAAAGTGGGTTTAAAGGTGGGGTCAAAATTATATAGGCGTGTTTTCGTGAAGGGTCATAAAAAATTTGAAAGAAAATTTTCGGATGAAAAACTTGATATTTTCCTTATCTGCTGACAAAAAAACATTTATTTTGATTTCAAAGTTAAAGTACATACAGTCTATGGCAAGCTGACACTGACAGTATGCACTCGGGTTTGACAAGATGCCCATTTAGTCGGCTGGGAACTGCATGAGTGGCAGTGAGGTCTAAGCATCAGTTTCACTTTTTTTTTTTTTAATTAACTGCCAATCAACACTTAATTAATCAAGTTATTAGTGTAACAATTATGTCCTTTTCCTCCTTTACTGATTTAAGATATAATTATAAAACAAAAAAAAAAAACAGCTAATCATATACTGGCAGCACAGAAAAAGGGGGCCATTCGGCATGCACATCCATACTATGCCATATATAGGAAGTTAACCCCCTTTAAAAAGTCATATCAAACCACATGCACTTCTGCAGACCCGGGAAAAAACATTTCAAAGTTTCAAAAAGACCAGTTTAAAATTGTATGAGAAGTTGCAGTCACAAGGTACCATACCCAGTGTCTAAACATCTAAGGTCAGAAAATGACAAAGTTCAAAAAGTAGAAAAAAGGGACAAAATTAAGGCAAGGATAATGCACATCTTCAGACTGTGGAGAAAAGACGTGCAAAGTTTCAAAAAGATTGGTCACTGGTCATGAAACACATACATTGGGGAGACAATCATCCAGTGATCATAACTGCCATATATAGTTCACATCACTCCAATGATTATGGAGCAAATGCAATTTAACCATTTTCTCGTGTAAGTACAGTTGACTCTCGTTATCTCGACACCTCTTATCTCGATCCTATCGCTTTTGTCGAACTGATTTCTAAGTACCGATTATTTTCCATATGTATTTATTGTATTTCAGCTTCATGTATGTCGATTGACTTTTATGTCAACACTTCGGCTATCTCGTCCATCATTTTCAGTCCCTAAATGTATTTTTCACAGTTTTTACTACCGCATATCTCGAACTCTGACCATGACAAAGAAAAAAATGTAAGATGCGGCGCTGCCGGTCGCTCAGTTAATGAAAATCATAATAGACTGTTGATAAATAAATCAATATTTTAATTTCCCCCTTTGTCCAGGTAATTACAAACAAAACAAACAATGTCTAAAATCCGTAATTATGAAATCACGTGCGTGTCTAGTCGGGTTTGACACGCGGCGCTGAACACCGTCTCGTGTCATTGATTTGTAAGATAAAAAGCGGTCCAGAATAGTGTTATGGAAGATTAATCAACGAAGTTTCTTTAATTTATTGTTTAGATATGCTCTTCACTATTGAGTACTGTCCATCTGAATGATAAAGCGTCTTCAAGAAAAGTCAGTGCGCGACAGGTTCTGACTAGGATCAGCCTGTATTGATCAGGCTAGCTAAGTCTGAATCTTTGGTTGTTACTCTTTGGTCAGGCGGTGCTCTTTGGTAAACCCAGATAAGGCTTATGCGTATAATGGAAAATTCATGGGTGTGCAGGCTGATCCCAGTTTTTGACAGTCTGTTAGAAGAAGGAGTTGTCGTGCATGCCTCAAATAGACGAATCACACGTGGGTACCGATGTTAACCCTTCCGACCCTGTAGACTGGTACGGATACCCGCACAAATAGTGTCGGTCCAGATGAGACAGTTCATAACAAGCTTTCTCTGCAGGATCTACAGTTTGCTGCGCAGAGATGGTTCGTTTATGCCAGGGGAGATAATCCAAACTAGCTTACAGCTGCCACTTGATATTGTAAGCGTTTTATGCAAAAGCGGAAACCAGTCAACTCTTTATCGAGTCGTCTATGCGAAGGGAGCTAATCAAAACCAGTTCATAACGTATAGCTAACACAACCCGGAAACCAGTAATTTATTTATAACTCATATGGAAACCCAAATTTGCAGGAGTATTAAAAGACAACAAGAGACGTTTGAAATGTATTATTATTAATATATTATTTATTGATGATATTATTCCAAGAGAACCATTGCATCTCCTAAAACAAACAGTAACAATGCAAACTGAAGTACATATACATGTGCTTTCCATGCACGTTTTGGCAAACAGTCGTCATACCTATGACGTCACAATTTGGTTGCTCGAACTACTGATAACTCGGAACATTTTTATCAGGTCCCGTGAAGTTGGAGATAACGAGAGTCGACTGTATATGGGAGTTTTTCTGTTGCCATGGCAACCAAACCAAGAGACAGACTGGCAGACTTTTAGCTATTTTCAGTTGCCCTTACCCATTTAACATTTGTACCAAATTAGAGTTCTACACCTTCAGTGGTTTTGGAGGATTAGTCATTAAAAATATCCTTTTTTGTTAATTTAATGTTGCCATGGAAACCAAACAGGTGTGAAAAAAATTAGTATAAAATTGTATGGGGAGTTGTGCTGATGAAGTACCCACTAGATTGAGGGTGAAAAAGTTACTAAGTTCGCAATGTGGAAAAAAGTGAAAAAAAAATAATCTAACAATTACATCTAAACCACATGCACATCCTCATACCATGAAGAAAACACATGCAAAGTTTCATAATAATCTGTACAAAACTATAAGAGGAGTTGCACTTGCAAGAGGTACCAACTGTTTATATAAATTATAAAGGGTGAAAAATGACTAAGTTCAGAATGTGGAAAAAGTGACCAAAAAATGATCTAACAGTTATATCCAAACCACATGCACATCCTCATACCATGAAGAAAACATAATATGCAAAGTTTCAAAACAATCAGTACACATGTACAAAACTGTAAGAGGAGTTGCACTCACAAGATATACCCATTGTCTATATATTGAGGGTGAAAAATGACTTAAGTTCACAGTGTGGAAAAATTGACAAAAAATGTTCTAACAATTATGCCCGAACCACATGCACATCCTCATACCATGAAGAAAACACATGCAAAGTTTCAAAACAATCGGTACAAAATGTAAGAGAAGAGTTGCACTCACAAGATGTACCCACAGTCTATATATTGAGGGGAAAAAGACTAAGTTCACAATGTGGAAAAAGTGACAAAAATAATCTAACGATTATATCCAAACCAAATGCACATCTTCATACCATGAAGAAAACACATGCAAGGTTTCAAAATGATCGGTACAAAACTGTAAGAGGAGTTGCACTCACAAGACACCCAGGGTGAATGTTGACAAAAAGACAAATGGACGGAAACTTGCACGCCTAAGTCGCCCTGCTACGGCAGGTGCGACAAAAATCAGTCGATAGCTGCCAATAGTTGGCTTATAAATCCAACTGCTGGTGGTTTTCGATTATTTCCGACTTTTAATCCTACCATCTTTTCTTCGGTTATCCTGGATTTTCCATGTCTTTCCATGATTCCTTGACTGTCATTCTGTGATTCAGTGACTGCTTAATAACTTGTATGTTTGTGGTCCTACTTCAATGAAACTTATACATACTACACTTTGTCTCTAAGGTAAGTAAGTGTAGTCACAGAATACTCAGTAGTGGCCAAGGGCCCATAACTCTCAACATTATGTCCCATGGTAGGTTTTCAAAATTTAAACTGCATTTTGCTGAATAACTTTTGTTTGTGGTCCTACTTCAATGAACCTTAAACCACACTTGGTCTCTATTAAAGGTAAGGAAGATGTAGTGGCAGAATGATGACCTAACTCTGAGAGATGTCCCTTGATAGGTTTTCAAATTTTGCCATTCTTGAAAATTTTCGTAACAGATTTCACAGGAACTATGAAAGCCAGAAAGCAGAAAGTTTGCATAAAATGGACAATGACTGGATGTATTGTGTGTACCGGAATAGGGGCCTAGGGTCTATACCACACTTGGGGGCTTTGAAAAAGTGGTACATGCATGGACAGAGGGTTGGTGTATCTTGTTTTCAGGAATCAGGACCAAGGGCCCATAACCTGGATTAAAATCCCTTGATAGATATTACAATACCATGTTACCATGTCCTACCTTGGTGTTATCTGGTAAGGATGAATTCAAAATATTTCAACACTATATGTATTTCTCCTCTGATAGAGCTGCAGCAGGGCTATAGTCAGATCCTCTGACAGCTCTAGTTAACAATTCTTATGGAAAGGCATATTAATATGCAAGATCAACTTCTGTTTTTGTCCTTTTCTTTCATGATTGCAAGGTGAACATTGCTCATGATATCATATGCCTATATTTGTCCATAATCAAATAACAAAACCTAGTTTTTGTTTTGTCTTTTCAGTCGAAGCTCAGTGAAGAAGCCTTGCAGGGTATGTATCAAAACTGACTGGTATCTTGCCTTTGGTCAGTTTTTCATGGTCATTTGTCTCATCAGACAGATATAGGTTGGCAGAGATTCATGATTAGCTGGTATGTTTGTTTGTCATGGTTCACAGGACACTGTTTTATCATGAACAACTCTCTTGAGGCAGACTGATTATATTTACCTACCATAGCAAAAATAGATCAGAGGGAATAATTTTCTTATATATCAGGAACACATATATACATGTATGTTGGATATCTATTTGAAGCGCATAACTGGGGTGCTTTGAATGAATGCCAGTAACGTGTTTTCCTGCAGAATCAAGAAAAATGTCAATACTTTCTGATTAAAAAAAATTGCTTTATAGATCAAGTTATGCCTTATTATTCTTCCAACACCTTACAATGTACCGTACATTGACCAGTCCAGGGCTTTTCCTTAGCAGACAAAATTAACCGTTTTGCTCTCTGTTTTTAGCACACCTGAGCAAATATTCAGGGTGAGCAAGAGCTCATCACACAGAGCTTTGAGGTATGTGGTCTGGTCTTTAGGCAAAATACAGCTGATTGGTCAGTTCCTCCAGACACTTTCAGGCCCTTATCTTATTTAATCATAAAAATGTGGTCAGTCAGGAATGTTGCACCTCATTAAAATCAGATAAAACCCAGCTGTTTTATAGCACCATTAGAAGGCTGATTATCATTAAAGAAACCTGACATTTCAAGGTAGCAGCAGGCTTGTTTGGAAAATGGCTAAAACAAAAAGAAAAACTTTATTGAGAAAAATGAAATAAGAATCGCTTGTGCAGAAACTTCAGAGAAAAATTTATTTACATGTATTTTAAATTCAGCTGATGGAAGTTTAGGCTGAATTGATGTAAATTTTGCACTCATTTTTTTTTTCCTGTATGCTGCTTATTCAAACAAATAGATAATAAAGTTTGTGTACATGTATGTCAGGAAAGTTTTTAAACAAAGTACATTTTATTCCGTCCACTTTATACATATCCACAAACTAGGTAAGAATTTCATCTGGTGACATTCTTCAAACAAACAAAAAGCATCTGATTCATTTACATGTATTTTAACATTTCTAATCAATTATTAGTTTCTGTCTTGAACAAATGTAAATAAACCAATTTTTCTTGTGAAACACTTATATTTCATAAATAACTCTCCTAACACATCTTGTAATAATTGTTTTTGTTGGTGGCCTATTAAGTACTTGACAGGTAATAAAGCACTCCATTTGAGTCTGCATGTGGTTGGAATATTGGCAGCTAATGACCCTAGAGGATTCTTTGGCTAACAGTTAATCTTTGATCTCTTGGACCAATGAAATTAAAAGTTGGAGAAATACCAGCTTTACAGAACCTATAGAGAAACCTGTAAGCTCTGTGTCGTAAGCTCCTTGGAGTGAGCTGTTGTGATACCCTCTGTCCGCCATCAACAATTAGTTTGTTAACATTCTATAGGTCACAGTTTTGACCCAATCATAATGAAACTTGCTACAGTACAGCTTTCACGATGGTTATATCGTTCGCTCTAATGCGCGATCGCGGAAAAGATTAAATCCCACGCTAAACCCGCGCTAAACCCACGCTAAATCCGCGCTCAGCTCGCGCTGGGATATCATGCAGCGTGAAAACGATCACGCTCGCGCTAGCTTCCACTCTTATCCAGGCTCACCTTATGCAGTCTCAGGTAAAAATGCTCGAGTTATCTGAACGTAAAATTTTGAACATAAAAAAGTATGTGCACATTTCTCCTAACATACATGCACAACAAAATAGAATAATGATTTATAATTGACTTACTATGTTTAGTCAGAACACAAATAAACTACAAAGTAATGTGTGATTTTGTAGTGTTTTAGTTGTAATTTTATTCTTCCCAACAGCGAAGCCCCAAAACAATCTGCACAATCTGGTCAGGGTCTTCGTTGTTCGCCTTACGTATTCTACACGGTCCCTAGAAGAATCTTAGCAGAATGTACAGATGCCGACAATCAAGTTTTCCCCTAAACCTGACAAATTCTATATTCAGGCTGGCTCATTTTTCCCGTGTCACTTTAGCAGCGGAAATGTCCCTTTTCAAACCATCTTATTGTTTGTTTACCAATTTATCATGCTTCTCTTCCTAAGTCGGAAATTCCCGCCTTTCACTCATTATTTTCAAGGTTAGCACGTGCTGCTGCTGCCAAGAAAACTGCTTGAACCTCTGGAGCGCTGCTGAAAATGTTAGAGCAGATGCCGATCTGTTTTCAGTATTTTACAGCAAGAAGGCTGAACTTTTCATGTGAATCGTCTGCCCAGCAAACGGTCCATATGTAATGTCACGCCTTATTTGCCCCGTTATTTGCACTGGAAAATAAAGAAAAAAATATGAAAATGCCGTCTGCTGAATGTGCTGAGCGCTTCAAGTATTAAGGGAGGCCTTAAGGAGTATGGATAAATTTCATTTGTCATGGGAGGCAGAAACGGACAGGCTGAAAGGTATCTACACTTCTCGGATCGAGGCCTCGGCGGTTTCTCATGATGACTGGACCAGGGTTAGGGCTGTCCATTTAAATCACCACTTAATGATGCTGGTGATTTGATGTCTTATGTCTCTTTCAACATAAATTATTTAAGTCATACCGAGATTATAGAACGCGGCGTCTGATCAGGGTCTTCACTATTTGCAAAAAAAAACAAAAAAAAAAAAACAGTTTAGCCATTATTCTCTAGCAATACCTAAATCTAATAGCCGGATGCACCTAAAATGGGTGGACTCTCTCTATCTCTATCTCTCTCTCTCGCAAATATGATATGCCTCCTTTCGAACTATAAGTTGTTAGCACTGACTTTATTGGAAAGAATGTTATCGCACCGGCGGGAATGGAACGCGAGACCTGATCGCGGATTTGATTCTTGATCCCTACAGATTGTGCGGTTTATTAGTAAACACACGTGTATTTGCTATGGTCATTCGCTCCTTCTGCTGCTTCAAGATTGGCAGTTACAAGTTTCTGACGGAAGGGTGTTCAGTGAACTGGTTAACCGCTAATGTAATAAGCCTGCCCCCTCTTCATCCCATTTCGGATGGGCCCCGACTCTTAAAGCAATTGCAGTTAGCTCCCGTTCCCTTTAGTCAATTGCAGTTAGCTCCCTTAAAACAGTAAAACCTGCAGTGTGAGGACTTTGCCCGGCATTTATCACGGTACAAATAAATATTATATTATGTTATTTGCTTCCAGTATATACATTTAAAACATTATATTTAAAGGCTTACAGAGTATTCTTCAGAACTTTCGTTCTCATGTAAAGTGTTCTGTTTTTGTGACTTCAGCATCCGATATGCAAAACCAAGACCTCAGTGTATTTAACGAATAAAACAGACGCACATATAAATCTAGCATCGGCGGGGAAGCGTCTTCAAAATGATATATATTATAAACTCTTGCGGACATTCTAAGCAGAGTCTTCCTGGGTAGAAACCAATGCTAAGTTATGAAGATAAAGTGTCTTGCTCAAGGACAGAACACTTGGTGCTCCCGGGTATCGAACACGAAATTTCTGGATTACCACTCCGGGCTAATTCAATAGACGACAAATAAACGGTTATTTTTTTTTTTTATTTCCCAGAAAACAGCAGATTTGACATTTCATGCAATAGAAAACAGGATTTGACATTTCATGCAATGGAGACAATTTGCATGAAATGTCAAATTGAAGAATGAGCGTTGCGTAAAGGTTTGCACAAACACTACGCGCGCGAGTGTGTGTATGGCAAAACCAACAATAAAATTTGTATGAAGAGTCAGGTCAGCATGCACACTCTGAACCTGCACATCAGTAGTCTGATCAGAGCCTTCGCTAATCAGATGTACCTCCTGTAATCTCTGGATGTAACAAAACGTCTTGTGCGACAAGCGAATACTCGGGTGAGTCTGCGCAACTGCACATTCTGATCAGAGCATTCGCTGATCGTATTACCCTTCGATAGCCGGACTGTCCAAAGCGGGATCAACAGTGCGACTGCAATAGCACATTCTGATCAGACCTTGGGGTGGGGGAGGGGCGGTTACTTTGGGGTAATTTTGGTACGGGTGTGCGAGCCAGTATTTCAAAATCTACCCTATTCATATACCCGCCTTTGAAAAAAAAACGGACCCATTCATATACTTGATCATCTAAAATGTTGACCTATTCTTTGATTTTTTTGTACCCACTTTTTTGCTGGTTGTTACACAAATATCACAGTCAATTCATGTAATACCAAGAGGATAAGCAGCCCCGAAAAATCTCTGAGCGAAAAACATGTGCATATACCAGGATGCCAGAAAAATGGGCCCTTTCACACAGGAAACCAGAAAAATCGGGCCATTCATATACTTTTTGTTGAAAAAAGGGGGCCAATCATATACCTGGCAGTGCTGAAAAAGGGGGCTATTCGGCACGCACATCCGTACTATGCCATATATAGGACCCCCGCCCCCGAGGATCAGACCCTTCGATGATCATACAGTATGCACCGTCTGTGGACTCAGGGCTATCCAAGAAGCTTGCTTTATATAGTGGGTCGATGCACAGACTAACCTGAGTCTTTGCTGGTCATACATACATTGTAGTATTGTAGGTTTTGTCCGGCGCGGGCTCATATTCAATGTTCGTACATCGTAAATTATACTTCAGGCATAATAACCTTGTACCGACGTAGAGGGCCCAGTCAAAACTATTTCGGTTGTCGAGCCCGCACACATTTCCGGGGCAGGCAGACATTAGCTGTTAATCATTTCAGCAGAAACTGACAACTGCCCTTCTTTTCTTTCATATACGTTGATGAGTGAGCCTACTTTTGGAGTCATGGCCCTTTGGAAATCGAGAATATCATAGTGATTTCTGTAATATATTTGTGTTCGCTCTGTAACTTGAAAACAATTCAAGATATTTTCTTGAAACTTTATTAATTTATTAACAGAGTTATGACACTTGCTTGATGTTAGTATAGTGGCGGGGCATGGTGCAATATCTGCGACTCATTTATAAAATATTTAACGGTATGACATATTAGGAAAGGGTGCCTCGGAGTCGGTGGTGTAGTGGTAAAGCTGCTCGCCTTGTAACCCATGCAGGGGTCATGAGTTCGATCCCAGGCTTCTTCAGTCTTTCATATGAGACTTTAAACCAAGACCCCCATCTCTCCATGACCTAACTGTTAGTTGGACGTAAAACACTCACTCACTCATCTGAATTGTCATTAGCTTGAAGGTGAAAGACACCTTCTGAAGACACCAATATTGGCTTTAATTAAGAAA
Organism: Anodontia alba; assembly: GCA_964016985.1. Classification (NCBI taxonomy): domain Eukaryota; kingdom Metazoa; phylum Mollusca; class Bivalvia; order Lucinida; family Lucinidae; genus Anodontia; species Anodontia alba. The sequence goes on along the minus strand of OZ024831.1, from coordinate 34,046,864 downwards.
AGCATACAATCGGAGAATGATCTTGAAAAGCACAGAGGCCAAAGAAGCTCATACAAACAGCGAAGACTGATTCGCAGGTTGATCTTAGTTTTCACTGGTCGCACAGGTCTCATCGTCCTAAAAGTGTTTTCCAAATTGTCATGATTCCTGTTCCCCCAAATTAGTTTCATTCCCTTGTTCTCTGTGGCGTCTAATCTGGGTCTGCACTGTTTGCATAGGCCTATCTGTTCCAATACTTAGGTTCTTTATATTTTTAATACGTGCCAGTTTTGTGTACATTTCTGACAAGAAAAAAATCTATAAATTAAGTTGTGTTTTTCTCCCGAAGCGGTTTCCCGCCACGATTTCACGTGACGTTACCGCTGCGAGCACGTGGTTTCTTCATGCGGGGCAAGGGAAAGAATGTTGCTTTGTGACTGTTGCATTTTCTGGGTATTTTAATAATCCTAATGTTCTCAATATATAGATGATGTAAAAGAATAACTGTGCCAATATTTATTTATACCCTGGTAAATGCGGGGTAAGGCCCTCACTCTAGGTTTTACTGTTTAAAGGGAGCTAATTGCATATGCCTTGATAATGAACTTTACGAATCGAACACAGCATTTTTTTTATGCATCAGGGGCGGATCCAGGACGATTTCTGAAAGGGGTTCGATCTGATCTAATTTCCGTACTTACTCTACGTATTCGGACAGACATGCCTGAGCAAACAGTGTAGACCCAGATCAGACGCCACAGAACGCATTTAAACCTTCACTGAAACGGTGATGTATTTAACCAGAGATTTGTAATCTCTTCAAGAACTGAAGTTTACATGTACATGCCTGTTTGTCACTACAGCCGGCAAAATCTGACCGCCCTTGCTTCGGAAGATGATCTGAGTCTTCACTGGTCGCACGTCTTATGTCCTAAAAGTGTTTCCAAATTTCCATGTTCCCTGTTCCCCCTCACTAGTTCCATTCCCCTTTTCTCTGCGGCGTCTGATCTGTGTCTACACTTTGCATAGGCCTTTCTGTCCCAATACTTAGGTTCTACTTTTTATACATGCCAGTTTCATATGCAGTTCTGACGAAAAAAATTCTCTATAATTTAACGCACATAAGTGTGTTTTTCTCTTAGCGGTATCCGCCTCGATTTCTCGTGACTTTACCGTTACGAGCACGCGGTTTTTTCATGCGGGGCAAGGGAATGTGACTGTTGCATCTTCCTGGTATCTCAACTTGTATTTTTGTAATCTGTACTGGAAATGCGAACGTCCCAGAATTGTGTGTCGTCGTCTGGTGGCGTATCATTGCAACTTTGGTAAATATTTTAAGAGAACAAGGGAATGAACCTAATTTTTGGGGACACGGAGTGCGGCGATTGGGAAAACTCATTTGGTACAATGAGACTTTTGCGACTAGTGCAGACTCAGATCAACTTACGCATCCGCATGAGAATGGACGATATAACCTCCACGCTGACTGTACTATATGATGGAAAAACAAATAAATAAAAATCGGTCAGGTATTTCGTCAAATTACACCAAGGAACTCCGGTTAACGTCGGGCTGTACATGCTGGTCGCATATGCAATAAGTCATCTAAACCGCTAACAAAAAAAAAAAAAAAAAAAAAGAAAAGAAACATTTTATTGCCAGATTGTGAAATACTTCCCCGACTGGACATTAATTAAGTTGAAGGGGAATCTCAATTTCCCGACGGACAATTTGTATTTGTCGCGTAGGCATTGAGATCACAAATAAGCGAAATGATATAAAACAAGGAAGACTCGGCTCAGGTTGCGCATCCACACATACATGTAGATAATGTGCAATTTTATTTATTGTGCTGTGGTTTTCTCTCAACAGAATGAGATCTTCTGGATCAAAATCTACTGCAAAAGTACCGTGAATTGATCTTTATTCACAGACTCACCTGTGATAGAAATATTTTACTACTGTCGTTAATCCTTTCCACGCTTGTCACGCTCGTGCCAGTAATACGTTTCGCGCTACGATTACGTAACCTCGCGTTCCATTCTTCACGCTTCGCGCAAAACCCGCGCTAAACCCACGCTCATCCCACGCTTGTTTCGCGCTAACGAGCAAAATTTTTTATCGTGGAGCGCGAACGATATAACCTTCGCGAAACTTGTACTGTAACAATGTTTGCCTCTATGAAATCTAGGTCAGGTTCAAAACTGGGTTTACTTGCGGTTAAAAACTAGGTCACCAGGCCAAATCAAAGGAAAACCTAGTTTATACTCTAGAGGTCACATTTTTTCTAGGTCAAGTTAGAAACTCATTCACTTGGGGTCTAAAACTCGGTCACCAGGTATGGTAAGCCGTCCTCAGTGGCTCAGTTGGAAGCGCTTCCGACTGGAGACTAGGAGGTCGCGGGTTAGACCCCGGCTGAGGTCAGCAACATTCTTTCGTAGAGATTTATCATGAAATATTTTCTAAGGTCATTCTCGCTCTTCCACTGATTCAAGAAGCGCAGTTGTCAGTTTCTGGCGAAAGAATGTGCTCAATACTGGTTAACCGCTTAGAGGACTAAACCTGCCCAGTAAACTTATACATGTAGGTAAACTGACCGTGCTCAACATGACCCCATTGGGTTGACTGGGCCGTAAAACCTCAACACAAACAAACAATATGCAGGCTGACAACTGATTCCTATATTCCTATATTTTCCTATATTTTTTTCAGAATGTTCCTATATTTTTTAAACCCTCCTATATTTCCTATATTTTCCTATAATTTGGACATTTTTCCTATATTTTTCTTCATAAATGCCTCTAGATTAATGTTTTTTTTACTGCCTCAAGATATTTTACTTGCAGTTTAAAGCTGTTTTTGACATCTAAAGCATCCTCGCCTTGCAGAAGTGCAGCTATACACTGTGGCTCATCCATGTGGACACCTTGATGATGATTGTGCTGAACTTCAAACCATTAAAGGTGTCCATACTGGTTTAAGCCTTAAAGCGCCAAGAAAATCTGCGTCTGAAAATGTCGTCTGCTTATGTCGTCTGCTGCATCTTCTTGCAAACTTTTCAAACTTACATTTTGCATATAGGCAAACAGTGTGGACCCAGATCAGACTGCTCCTAAAGGAGCAATCTGATCTGGGTCCACACTGTTTGCAACAATGACTTTTAAAGTAACCGGCAGAAGACAAAGCAGACGACAGTTGTTGTGATTGGCGCTGTAAGGGTTCAACACTTTTCTGTTTGTATAAATTGACAAAACATGTACAGAGATTGAGACCTGGAAAACAAGACAAGGCTATACAAAAGGGATTCAGATCTATATCCCAAATTTCAATAAGAATAAAGATATCAGTAATGTGATTTGTCAGGTCAGTCTAAAAACTATGCTTTTAGTGAAAGTAATGAAATCAGAAAATATTTCAGGAGATCACAAAGAAACAGAAAATACACTGTCATATACATAAATAAAGAAGATGGAAATAGTTTTTTTTTTTTTTTTTTTTCTTTGAGATTATGAGGTTCTTACAACTCTGCAGTCTGGCTTCATATGCCAGAAGATTCTGCCATGATTTAACTTGTAGATATTTATAATCAGTTTTGTAAAGCACTGGACAATGGCAAAGAAGGCTTTTGATAGAGTGTGGCATGAGATCCAGAGTCTGGTATATAAATTGCAGCAAGTTGGCATTAGTGGAATCTTGTTAAACTGGTTCATTGACTGCCTTAAAAACAGACAACAAAGTCCTGTTATGGGGAGCCACTTCCATGTATACTTTAGTTAAAGCAGGTGTCCCTCAAGGCTCAATACTTGGACCTTTACTATTCTTAGGACATATAAATGATATTGTGGAAATTCTACCATTAGGCCTTTTGCAGATGACATGAGTCTTTACCTTGATAACCCAGCTGAAGCAGCTGTATAGCTCAATGCAGACCTCATAAAATATATTTATGGGCATCAAATTCAGAATCTCTGCTTTTATCAAGAAGAATAGATGAACCATATCACCCACCTGTTTTCATGAACAGCCAGTCAATTTCAGAGGTTAACAACCACAAACACACGGGGCTGACTTTTTCTTATGACTGCTCTCAGCATGAAGACATTGAAACTGTTCAATCAAAAGCCTGGTTCTGAGTGAATGTAATGCGGAAGCTGAAGTTCTCACTAGATTGGAAATTTTTAGAAAGTACATGTATATATTTCCTTTATTTGTCCCTCATTGGAGTATATAGATACGGTATAGGACAACTACCTAATTTGAGGCAAATGAAATAGAAAAAAATCCAATATGAGGCTGCACAGATAGTAACCAGTGCCACCAAACTTGAAAGAAAGGTGTCCATATTGATGGATACAAAGGAGTCGTGTAGCAGGATACAGTCGTGTAGCAGTCTTGGTGGAGATGCTGTATGAATATTTGGTTAAGTAAAACACAAGTTGAATGATTTTATCTAGTTAACAAGTACATTGTCTCTTAAGCGTTTGTAATGAAGACTTTTTTACCGTAAAATTCCTATATTTGTCCCAAAAAGCGCTTAAAACTCCTATATTTTTTGGGAAAGAATCCTATTTTTTTTTTATCAAAACGGTTGACAGCTTGTATATGTCTTTGGCTTGGCCCGCCTTGGTTCAGCTATTGGTTTTCATTTACTCTGGCACACAGTAGAATTAGCCATGAGTACTCGTCTTTGTTTATCATAGTGGTTACTTTGATTTTTATGTTTTCGCTGAGTTGGGAGCCTTTATGCAAACAGATTTTTTATGTATTTCTATATTAAGAGTAGCATTGGGACCCAGGGTGAAGTTGGCTAGTGTGATTTTCAGTGCTTTGAGCATTGCGATTATCTTGCTTGGGGATGAGAGAGCTAATCTTAGTGCTTTTCATACATTTGTTCGATTTGTGCTTTTTGGTTTTGTTTGTTTGCTCTTCCTCTTGGTGTCGGGATAGGCTGCGGCTTGTGATTGTGGCACTCCCTGAACTTTTCTCTTACCCTTTTTTTTTTTTAGAAAGAAAAATGAAGCAAAAGTGTGACAGTGGGGATGTTTTGGTGTGTCTAAAACCTGTTTGTGTAGACCCTAATCAGTTACTGCATTCTTCTGCATCTGATCCAAGCCTTTCACTGTTTACTGAGGCCTTTCTATCCATACTTAGAGTCAGCCTCAGTGGCTCAGTTGGATATGCATTTGACTGGTGATCAGGAGATTGCGGGTTCGATCCCCACTGGGTCCGGCAACATTCTTTTGGAAAGAATGCATACTTATACCCAATTAAACAAAAACAGATGTTAGAGTAAATACAGTGTAACAGTTTTATTATCGTCACTCTTTAACAATGGGGATATTGTAAATGCCTCCATCTATCTGTCCATCACACTATCTCCTAAACCACTGAATGGAATTTAGCCAAACTTGCTAAGTGACTTCCCCATGTGGTAAGGGTTGTGAGAGCAACATTATTTTTCGATCTGTCCCATGTGACCTTTAGGTGGGGTCAAAAGGTCACTCTCCATCCATCTGTCTTATTATCTCCTAAACCACTGGACAGAATTTTACCAAACTTGCTACATGACTTCCCCTTGTGGTAAGGTTGTGCGAGAGCAATTTATTTTTCCGTTCGTCCGTCACACTTTTAGCAACATTAGCACCAAAAGTGGGGATTTTTCTATGGCCTGCCACTGGCTGCACAAAATAGTTGTTTTCTTTTAAAAGAATACAGACTTGCAAGTCTTACCAGGTATATATAGAGGCTAGATTTACATTTTATTCATATATAATGTATAATTGTGTATAGTATGAAGTTTATATACACTACAACCTCTTTATAACATGGTTTATTATAACACGGTTTTGGATATAACATGGTTCAAAGATGGATCCCAAAAATGTATAGATTATATTGAAAAATGACCATAAATGGTCATTTTTCAATATAATCTATACATTTTTGTCTGGATATATCACGGTTGTTTAACTAACATGGTTTATGCTATGGACCCCAACAATAGTGTTATAAAGAGGTTGTGGTGTATATAATCCTTTAATTCTGGTACCAACTTGGTGCATTTATGTTTTTGTTTATAAGATATTTATAGCAAGAGGAATGTGTTCTGCTTTTTTCATTTCAGATATAACAGAGGTTTTTGGTCTACATGACCATAAAGGTGATGGTAAAATTGCAGCTTCTCAACTTGGAGATTGTCTCAGATCCCTAGGACAGAACCCTTGCGAAGCTGATATCAGGAAATGTGGCTATGCAGGAAATCCAGGTAGAATGCGGCTCCTCTAGCTCCATATAAGGCCTTTTTAGCTTGCCTGTACAAAAGTACAGGAAGAGCTATTGCACTACCCATGGCATCGGTGTAAACAAAAAAGTTAAAAGTGTTACGTTAAAGTATCTAAGTATCTTAAAGTGCCTTATATTTTCTAAATCCTCAGATGGATTCAGTTTATATTTGGTTTGATTATAGATGTAGGTCCAAAACTGAGCAACCCAGATCCACATCCCCGCTCATAACCTAGAGGTCAAGGTCACAGCCTTAGAAATTTTATGTTAAAGTTTTGTTTAAAGTTTATAAGATCTCTTTATTTCAAAATCCTGCATAAATTTACTTTATATTTGGCATGATTATAAATATTAATCCAAAATTTTATTTGGCACTATCCCCACCCCTGCTTATGATCGAGAGGTCAAGGTCACAGACTTAGAAATTTATGTTAAAGTTTTATGTCAAAGTTTTGAAGATCTCCTAATTTCTAAATCCTTGCATGGATTTACTTTGTATTTAGCTTGATTATAGATATTGGTCCAAAATTTTATTGGCACTATCCCCAGCCTATGACCTATAGGCCAAGGTCACATACTTAGAAATTTTATGTTAATGTTTTGCCTCAAAGTTTTTAAGATCTCTTAATTACAAAATCCTGAATGAATTTACTTTATATTTGGCATGATTATAAATATTAGTCCAAAATTTTATTCAGCACTATCCCTACCCATGCTAATGATCTAGAGGTCAAGGTAGCAGACTTAGAAATTTATGTTAAAGTTTTGCATCAGAGTTTTGAAGATCTCTTAATTTCTAAATCCTCGCATGAATTTACTTTATATTTAGCATGAATATAGATACACACCTGGGAATTGGTCAACTTATATGCCTTTGGAGTACTATTAAACAATAAATTGACCTGTTCCAGTAGACAAGTTGACTGCATGAAAACAAACACCAGAGGCGAAGGTTATTACGTTTACCAAAAGCTTATGGTTTCATTTTACTTTTTGTCGAAAGTTGGACAATGTCATATGCTGTGCCAATGAATGGAGATAATCCTGACACAAGGATCATAGAAAAAAATCGGAGGATTTCTTCAGATATCCTTTTTAGCAAAAAAAATTCATGGCTTGAACATGCCTTACTGTGATTCAAACTATCCATGAAAGGCAATTTAAGCCTTAACTCCAGGATGTTAGCAACTGAAATTCAAGTCCATGTTAAAATAAGTCAGTTAATCACACTTTTGCTTAAACAAAGTGATTCGCTTCCGATACACAGAGAAAAAGTCCCTGTGCATACCATTAAACTTGGGTGGCGTACAATTTAACTAATGGAATTTACTGTGCAATTGAATACAGTTTCGAAAAACCAAGAAAATTTGCTTGTTCTTAACATTTTAACCCATCGATAGTTTTGGTTATTCATTTGTAACATAATTTTCCTTAGTCATCATTTAATTCCTATTTTAGAACTTCAGGATGGTCGAATTCATGAAACTCGAGCACCTGCTATATAATTTACCAGGGGTCATCCTACAGGGCGATTTGGGAGAAAAAGTCTCTCTAAGTTGGCTGACTTCTCCCTGTCTTGAGCTGAGGGAGAAGTAAAATGTATAACAATCATGAACTTTTATCTCTGCATATGACATTCTCCGATTCTTAGTAAAACACAAAATAAGTAAATAAACTCTCATTTTATCCAGCTGATCAACACTCTGGCAAGTTGTTTACACACGTCAATAGGTCCACTGGAACAGGTCAACTTATTCCTCTATAGTACACAGTCAGAGTACAAATTGACCATTTATCGAGTGTGAGATACTAGTCCAAAATTTTTTGGCACTATCTGCACTCTATGACCTACAGGCCAAGTTCACAGACTTAGAAATTTTATGTTAAAGACAAATTCTAACTCTTGCTGATACAAAAGCTGAGTACATGTATATGATACACAAGTGCAAGTTCAGGCGAGCTGTACTGTCTAGCGATAGTTTTGTTTCGATCAGACAGTAGTTATTTTTCATAATTCTTCATCAAAACATAATTACATGTATGGTGTGGGTACTCATTAGAAGCAACTCATGTTTTCATGAAGAAATAAGAATAGTGGGTATCAGATAAATATTTTAGTTAAGAAAAATACTTACCTGATACCCACTCTTCTTATCTAAAGCCATGGACTCCATATGAATAGCTGACGCTTGTCACACGATAAAGAGCTTTCGCTATTGCCATGCCCAAACAGTGAAGAGCCAATACCATATATTCTATAAATATTTGGACATGTATCTCCTTTAAATACAACACTTACCTTAACCCTTGTCCTGCCTTTGCAAACAGTGTAGATCCAGATCAGTTGGCTTCTGAAGAAGCCAACTGATCTGGATCTGCACTGTTTGCCATTAAGCATGTGAATTTATATCAACAATCTGGATCAAGTAATCTGATTGGCTGAAAATTAGAAGTGGGCATGGCATCTTCATTTATTCAGCAGGACAAGGGTTAAAATTTGAACCTTCACTTTGCAACTTGTTGAATTTTCAAAAAAGCACTGGATGAGTTGCAAACAGTGTAGATCGGATTTTAGATTGCTGCAAAACCAGATCTGGGTCTACATTGTTTTGCACAGGTCTGGCTGAATACTTGGAGTAAATTGATAACTGCTGATACATTTGTGATAAATGTCCTAAAATATCAAAAACTTTAATCCATACTATTTCTGCCAAAATTTTGTTGTTTATGCATTTGTTTAACAAAATACCTATGGCTATACACAGGGCATTTATTAGCCTCCTTAACCTTTACCATTTTATGGGCAAATTCAGCAGAGGAAAAATTGATGATATATATTTTCCTTATTTTTTGAATTTCCCGGAAAAGAGGATTTGGCATTTCATGAAAATTGTGAAAGACAGTTTGCATGAAATGTCAAAACCTGTTTTCCGAGGTAAAAAAAATAAGGAAAAAATATTTCAGTATGTCACCTGCTGAAAAGGTTACCAAGAGTGCTAAGCGTTAGGTAAGATACTGAGCATTTATAAGAACATGTTGTATTTAGCCTTAAGAGTTAGAAAATAGTGCCGCACCCTGGCTGTTTTTGAAAATTAATGACCTACAACCCTTTTGTTCTCCACTTTTAGCAGTCGTCACGTAAAAAGTCATATTAAATGAATTTCTGCATTAAACTGTTAGCAGACATGACAGTACTTGTATTTAACTCTCATAATCTTTCAATAAAAGAAAGTTAAAACTATTGTCGCTTAGGCTTCAGATGAGTACCCACAACATAATATATAAATGTGATTCTACATATCTTATTTTCGAAAGCTGTAGGAACTTAGAAAATTTTCCCATAACAATCATCAATTAATCATTTTATATTCATACTTATTACCTCTGTTTGTTGCCGGTCTCGATGGCTCAGTTGCATGCGCGTCCAACTGGTGATCAGGAGATTGCAGGTTCAACTCCTTCCAGTTTGGCAACATTCTTTCGTGGAGATTTGATCATGAAATATTTTCTAGGATAGTTCTCTCCTTTCCGCTGATTCAAGAAGGACAGTTGTCAGTTCCTGGCTTAAGAATGTGCACACTACTGGTGAAACACTTAAAGGACTAAGCCTGCCCAGTAAAAGTGTGATTAGGTAAACTGACTGTGCTTGACATGACCCCATTGGGTTGACTGGGCCATAAAACCTCAACACAAACAAACAAACCTCTATTTGTAATAGAGCTGTAGAGAATTTTGTTTTTCTTTACTTTTTTTTCAGCTAAATGGTATATAGTCATCTCTCATTATCTCAATCTCCAAGGGACTCTCTGAAATAATTCAAGATATTGATTTGCAGAAGAATTGAGGAAAAAATAACTCGAATAACCACATTTTACAGTGAATATGTAATTTGACCCCTGAAGTTTGAGATACATTGGAAATATTGTGGAAAAAGGAGAAGGAAAAATTTCTCCTCTTTTCCTCCATATTTTGTTACCTGTTGGTACATTTCCATGTTAAAACAGGGCCAAAATTTTCACATTGAGATAAGCAATCATTCAAGATACATTAAGCGAAGTTAAGATAATTAGAGTTGACTGTAATTGATTTCTTTTTGTTTTGTTTTGTTTTGTTTTCTATTTAAAACATGTTGGGTACTCACTGAAAGAATCTGGAGAAGGTACGTCTAACACAGGGTTAATTTTGATTACTTGTCCACAGACAAGTAAATGATCAAAACCTACATGTCTAATCAAAATTTACTAACCCAAAGATTACATTATTATTTCTTATTTTGCTAAAAATCATAGATTGTGGGTACTCATTAGAACTGCCTCACCAAGACAGTTCTAACAAGTACCCACAATCTATGTTTTGAGCAGAAATGTATCAGAATTTTTTTCTGAAAATTTTCCTTTTTGGTTGTAAAATTTTCAGTATATTTGAATAGGCCTGTTTTGTAATGCACAAAAAAAATATCTTAAATCATGTCTGCATTCATTAGAAGCTTCTTGCTGAGGCACTTTCAGTGAATACACACAACATATCTTTTTGTGCAGAATATTTTATAACTTGATACTCCCTCTTATCTGGAACTATGACACAGGTTGCTGTTTTATGGGATATTTGTCTCTTTTCAGATGCCAGAATCTCGTTTGAAGTGTTCTTGCCAATCTTACAGACTATCAGTAGAAATAAGGAACAAAACAGACCAGATGAGTTTATTGATTGTTTTAAAATGTTTGATAATGATCAAAATGGCTTCATAACTTCGGCAGAATTGAGACATATACTTACATGTTTAGGTAAAAATGTATATATTATTTCAACTTTTGCCATGTTGAATAGGTTAGAACCTTACATTATCATACTTAATGACAAGCAGTGCAGATCCAAATTAGTTGGCTTCTTCAGAGGCCAGCTACTCTCGATTTACACTGTTTGCAAAGCGGAGCATAATACCCTGGTCCAGTAGGACCAGAGTTAAGATGATAATGTAAAATTGCAAAAGCAGATACTTTGATTGTTCAGGGCCAGTCTGATCTGGGTCTGTGTTATGTCTTGAAAGAATAGTAGAAGGAGAATAGTAGAAGGTTCAGGCCTGTTGGAGATATATGAGTGCGAACACATGTTGTAAAAATGATACATTGGTTAGCTTCTGGATTTCTGTCCCATTCAAGACAGATTTCCTGATTATATTCATACCTCCTTTCTAGAATTTTTACTTAAAACCATGACCTTCCCAGGTAGACCATGAAATTTAATGGAGAATTCAAACTAGTGCTTACCAAATTAATTTGCTACCTGTGAAAATAAAAAAGTATCTGCATTAAATAGTAAATTTATTTGAATTTGGTGGGGAAAAAAATGCTAGAAAATCTGTCAGAGAGCTAATCCTAATACCAACATAAATAACTGACACATCCTGCCATTACTTTTCAAAACATCAGTAAGACACCTAACCAGTTCATCAAATATATGTACACAAGGATCATATGACGTCTGGCCATGTGGTCCATTAGCCAAGCAGCAGTCTTTATGCATTGGTGCAGGGTTTTCAACAAAATATTTTAAGAGGAGACCAGAACAGAATTTGAGGTGGCGGAATGGCTACTGCTTATATTACTGTATTTACCGTATGTAATCGGACTGACATGCCTGAGCAAATAGTGTAGACTCAGATGAGATGCCGCAGAATGCGGCATCTCATCAGGGTCTACACTGTTTGTTGCCAATAATCCAGCAATTTTTAGGCACAACAATGGTTAGTAAATTCTACTTGTTCAAGTTTTAGAACAAGTATGGTAAGGAGTTGAGGTGTCCGAATACTTGGGGTAAATAGTAAATACGGTACTGTATTGCAAGATTAGAAAAATCTTTGAGACAGTCATTTTGGCCTCCAGCCACCACTTAATGAAAACTCTGGTGTATAAAAATATTAACTAAAATTCAGTTTGCAGATGATATGCGTCTGTCACAAGGTCAAAGGTTTTACTATAAGCTATATTTTTGACAAACTTGTAAACAGTTCCTGTAATCATGACACCCTACGATGCTCCAGGTGAGCAATGGTATCCTATAAAGCCTATAAATGTTTCCTGTTTTCCATGAAAACATATACTGTGGGTACTCATTAGAAGCACCTCACTGAAGCACATCTAATGAGTACTCACAACATATGTTTGCGTGGAAATAATAACAAAAATTTACCACTATTTGGTTGAAAAAAAAAAAGCCTTATCTGGAGCTAAGCACCATAGGATTACCATATTTACCCTAAGTATTGGGACATGTTATGTCTTTACCTTACATATCCTAAAATAAAAAAAAGTCACTTATTACATGTTGGTATATCTAACATATTGCTGGATAAGTGGCAAATAGTGTAGACCCTGATCAGATGCTGCATTCTGCAGCATCTGATCTGGGTCTTCACTGTTTGCTCAGGCCCCTCTGTCCCAGTAGTTATAAACAATTTTTGTATTACATATATTTGATTTGTATTTACAGGAGATAAATTAACTGATGAAGAGTGTGATCAGTTATTCGGTGGGCTAGAAGATCCACAGGGAAATATTAATTATGAAGGTATGTTAGTTTTTGCCCTGTTGCAAGTGAAATTTAGGCCAAAACAAAATGATATATATGTCTGGAGTAAACTGACACTACATAATTTTCTTTATGAAACCCAGCAACTGTTTTTGGGGTTATTTTTTCAATGCCGTTTTGCGGGGAAGGTGGTGGGGGTTCTTAAAAATGACAAAATTGAAGTAATTTTGGGATAAAATACGCTAGAGAAGGTGGTGGGGGTTCTCAAAAATGTCAAAATTGGAGTAATTTTGGGATAAAATATGCTAAGTACTACATTATATACTGGTATTTACCTTAAATATTTGAACAGTTAAAAGAGCCAATGGCTCCAATTATATAATTTCCTACCTGTGAGGAGACAGGATACACACGGTAGATCTTCCACCAGTTTTAGCGAGGAAGACAACATGATTTCCTGTTTGCTTTCTTACACAGCAGTCCCCTTCTGAAAAGGGTTCTACCCAAAAAGACAAGAATTTGCTCCCACAGGGAGCAAATTCTTTCCTTTTAGAGTAGACCCCTTTTTAAGATGGGAGTGCAGCCTTTTCATTATCAGAAGGCAGGCGGCTAATTTGCCGTCTACTCTTACAGCATGGCCTTCTACTTTTAAGGGACTGGGTTCACATTGCAGATTTTTATTTGCCATTTTTACAAGGGAGCCAACTTTTGTATCTTTCTGTTTGCTTTCCTGACCTGCAATTTCTTATGAAAAGGGGTCTGCTCTAAAAGGAAATAATTTGCTCCCTTTTTTCCTGCACTGCAATCCCTTATGAAAAGAAGTCTACTCTAAAAAAAAAAAAAAAAAGAAAGGGAGCAAATTCTTTCCTGTTAGAGTAGACCTCTTTTCAGAAGAGAGAAGAAACCATTTTAGAAAGCATTACCTTGGGGAGAAAATTCTTTGCTTTCAAAGTGGACCCATTTTCAAAGGTGATGCAAAACTTTTTAAAGGGTTGCCTCCCTTGAAATTGTATTCATTCCCTTAAGCCTTTTTTAACAGATCTCTTGTAAATCTTACAAGCACCTACCCTCTACTTTATGATTTTAGCCTCCTACTTTCAAATTTAATGAAAAGGCTGGGAGCTTGATATGATTCAGCCCATATTTGGCCACCTTTTTTCACAAATTTTCAAAATCTGTTATTTCTGGTTCTGATGGATGTTATGGATAGAAAGCACGTAAAACCTACAAGAGCCCACAATATTTCTGATGCCCGGAGCCCTTTGTTTTAATAATGGTAAGGACCAAAATAGGCCCTAAATAGTAATTGGGCACAATTTTGTCAATTTTTCACCACTTTTTTGGGTCGGAGACAACCTCAGCTCATGCATGTACACGCTTATTTTTTATGTAAAATCTCGTCTTACAGACACCGCTATTTTGTGAAAAAATCAGCTGTTTGCAAAAATGCCCTGACACCTATTTACAAACTTTTCGGAAGAAAGGTTTGCTTTTTCAGTTACAGATTTGCATCAAGGTATGGGAGTTTATCTCCCCATGCTCATTTACTAGACTGCAATTTTTCTTTTTTACTTTATTTAATAATCAGCTAGTACATCTTATTATATAAGCATTTAATGCAACTTTTACTTAGCTTTTATTTGAATTGCATGTTGAAAATTTCCCTTACCCCCTATAATTTCACTGAATTTTGGTAATATTATCATAAGTTAAATTTTTTCTATGTCAAAAATATCAGTGACATAAAATCATTATAATCATTAGCCACATGCCTTGTCAAAATATTAAAGGCAAACTCATTTATTTAAGTGTGCCTTAATGTATTTAATTGCGGATGTTGCATCACAGAATGCAGAATTTCAAGTGAAATTTCAGAGTTATCTCCCCATGCTTCACCCTATTCAATTATTTTGCCATGAAGCACTAATGATATTAACTGTACATTGATATTAGTCATAATGTGACCCATATGCATCAAGGCCACTTCTTGTACCAAAGACAAGGTAGCAATACTTATCCCTACCCCCCATATTGTTATGGTTTCAGCACATGACTAAGAGTTATCTCCCTTTTATGCCATAATATCTGTGCTAATTGAACTTCCTGTTAACTGGTGTTTTATACCAGTACCACAATTATATAGAGTTTATTTGGTTGTTTTGATCGATTACGGAGAAATAATTCACTAGTGTTCTAAGGCTTGCTTGTAAAAAACGAGTGAGTGAAGCGAATGAGTTTTTTTACAAGCAAACCTTAGAACACGAGTGAATTATTTCTCTGTAATCAATCAAATCAGCCAAGTAAACTGTTTATTACATTTTCATCCACGTTTTACCTTTGAATTTTAATGTTCAGCCGTTATGACTTTCAACCAAAATAGGTCCGGTCAGTGCATGAATTTCAAGACGTGTAGTTTAGTTTGAAAATCAGTCGCCATCTTGTTTTCACTTTATTGCAAAAATCGTCCTGTGCTTGAAATACAGACACAAAAATGTCACGAAAGTTGAACTGGATTATCAAGAAAATCATACTTTATATTTGTGTTACAGGTCTTTCCTCAAAAATGCCAAATGGACGTGAAAAGTGCAGTTTGATTTCCATGATTTTATCAAATTTTCTGCGAAACTGATAAATCTCAGTAAATCCCTGCTAAAAATGTAATAAATCCATTTATTACCTTGTTTATATATTAAACTTTGTATGAAATTATCAAGTCAAATATACCCCTACTCCCAAAAATAGACTACTTCCTGTGTGCAAAATATAAGAGATTAGAACATCTTTTTTTTTTTTCATTTTTAAGCTAAGCATGAGGAATAGACTTGAAAAAAGACCATTTTGTGAACTTACGAGAGGGGGCCAATTATGGCCTAAATCATACCTAGTCCTTTGACAGATTTGCCTCTGCTAAGAAAGTATCCATTCCCTTTAAGCTTTATATGCAGATAGTGAAAGTCCAGATCAGCCTGTGCATCCACAGACTGATCAGGGCCTTCACTGTTGGCTAACAGAATTGGATACAGAATGTATGAATGGTGAGCAAAGGCCCAGATGATATTTTGTACATGATCTGAATTTTGTGCACGTTTGAAGGCACTTTTTTGCTTTGTGGGGCCCATATATAATTTCTATTCACTTCATATTTTTTTGCCTTTCAGAACTTGTGAGGGTTGTCTTGGCAGGCTGATGACATGAACTGATCCACCACATGCCCCTCGACAGAAATTTCAACTAACTATGCAGTACTTTATATGAACTGGTGATAGACGTGCTTAGGAAAGGGTTCTTGTACAATAATACACCACTGTAAAACATTTGAATCACATCATGGGGAAATGTATCTTAAGGACATACAGGGACTGTGTGAAGTTCCAGACCAGCCTGCACATTTGCACAGTCTGATTACAGAATCACCGGAATTCTGCAATATATATATATATATTCTGCAAACAAAAATGTGCAAATGCTCTGATCAGAATGTGTGACTCATAGATCAGGAGAAGGCCCCTTTCTGAACTGAACAGGATCAATATCTTTCTTATTTCTCCATAAAAACCCTAAGTTGTAGATCTATACTTATTAAAAATGGCTTGGTGTGGCAACTCTAATGAGTACTTAAAGCATATGTTTTGGTGGAAACACCACATTTTTATAACACTATTGTTGGGGTCCAAAGCGAAAACCATGTTAGTTAAACAACCGTTTTATATCCAAACAAAAATGTAAAGATTATATAGAAAAATGACCATTTATGGTCATTTTTCTATATAATCTATACATTTTTGGGATCCATCTTTGAACCATGTAATAACCGTGTTCTAATGAACCTTGTTATAAAGAGGTTGATGTGTATAAAACAATATAAGAAATCTGGATAACCCTCTAACCTAGAGCTTTGATTTAGATGTACAGGCTTATCTTGGTCTTTGCTATTCAAATATACCTTGTAAATCCTTTTTACGATGTGGCTCAAATGTGATACAGGTGAAATGATATTTCGCTTAAAGAAAGTTGTCTAAGATGAAATTCTGTTGGAAAACTACCGTAATAACTCTAAGTATTGGGACACCTTTTCTACTTCCCATACTTGTCCTAAAATTTGAAATAGTCCATTTTACTGTCTCTTGATGTGTTACTGTATTTAGGGCAAACAATGTAGACCCTAATCAGATGCTGTGTTCTGCAGTGTCTGATCTGGGTCTACACTGGTTGCAAAGGCCAATCTGTTCCAATACTTACGGTTATTAAGGTAATAAATTTTGTTTTGAAATTCTGAGCTGTAATATAATGCTTGCAGAGTGATTATTATTTTTCTGCATTTCCTCGTCCAGGTGTGAGAATGGTTAGGTTTGAAAAAAAAAGAGTTAGAGTTTGCTTGCTTTTGGAAAATAAATACACCTAGAGATGAGAAAAATGTCTGTATTGCATATTCAAACAGTGAATTTCCATAGCTCAAGGCAAATTTATTAAACTTCAAACTCTTGGGGAGTGAGTGGGGTTGGGATTAGGGCAGACATTGAGGATGGGTTGGGTCAGTTGGGTGTGCTGGAATTCAGGGAGTGACGTATGCAATGCCAAAAAAATGCTGTTTTAAATATGTTAACAGTGACGACCCCAGTGCGCCTTTGAGTGCACAGTCTGATTGGGGCCATCTCTTTTCATTGATAAATTATACAGTTTCCATTGGATCTGTGGAGAATCGGTGAAGATGGTATCAGACTTTTGGCATGCGTGATTTGGTCCGTTGTTGCACACATGACATAAGGCATAGCTCCAAATAAGAAGGGGTATCTATGAAATATTTTTCTTATTTTTTTAACGAAGAAGTATGTTGTGGGTACTCATTAGAAGTGCGTCAGTGAGGCACTTCTAATGAGTACCCACAACATATGTTTTCATGGACAAATAAATAAAATATCAGTATTTTTCAGTTGTAAAAAAAAATGCCTTATCTGTAGCTGTGATAATGGCCTTCACTCCTTAATTTGGGAGCAGCTTGTGACGTACAACAGGCTTTTCTGTAATGTGAATACTGACAAACAAGATGGGGATATGTTTATTCATTCCATTTGGTATCACTAGGCGGACCATTAGTTTTATTGCATGTGTATTTCTATATATAAAATGTTATTTTTATGCAAAGTGTGACATACAACAACTTCATAGTACATGTAATTCCCTTTATACTTACAGAAAACAAAAAATAAAAGAAATTTAAATGAATGTTTAGAAATGTGATTTCTCTAATACTTAAGGTAGATGGATACATGTATATGGGAAATAACTTTGACATGGAAAATAATGGACATAAAAACATGCCTCCTTTCTCATTGAGGGGTTACATTGAAAGGAAAAAAAAATCCTCCCAGAGAATTCTTTCCTTTTTGAGTTGCCTCCTGATTTGAATGGTTTCAATATTATGGAGGCAACTGCCTGCCTACAAAAGTTGTCTCCCTTTGGCAAATGGTAATATAATCTTCCAGATGTAACCATTCACCTTAAATATTATGTTGCTGTTTATTGCTGATGCGGTCAGATTTTTTGCTCTTTAATGGGGATGGATAGTTCCATGGAAAGCAACTCTGCCAGGTTATTTTTTTTTCCCTTCTGAAAAAAAGGATAAATAGCACTATAAAGGAACAGACTTATTCTTGGTGGAAGAAATTCTTTCCATGTAGAGTAGAATTCTGTTCGGAAGGTGCTGAACAGCTAAAGTTGCTTGCCTTTTAAAAAAAATGGCAGAAAACCTACTATGTGTGTCAAGAGCCCCCCTGCTCACAAAGTTGGGATTTTGCTATTTATCAATGCTTCATTTCAGATTTTCTCTTGCTGTTGCTTTTTAACATTCCTTAACATTGAAAAAGTGCTTTTGCTTCAGATGTATTTTCTTGGTAGCTTGCAAAGAAGTTTCGACAATAATCCAGACATGAGGGGTATGGAGTGAAATATAATCTCATAGCTACACCTAAAACAAACTTTGTGGGTACTTATAACAGTTGCCTGGTTGAGATGATTAAGATATTGGAGTCCACAGTATGTTTTCATGAAAAAATAGGAAAATAGCATGTATTATTTCTCGGCGAAAATATATGTTTTGGGAACACATTGGAATTGCCACGTCATTAAGAAAACATGCCTATTCAAATACATGTATACTGAAAAATTTTACCACCAAAATAGGAAAATTTTCAGATAAAAAGATTTGATATTTTTCATGTTTATGCTCAAAACATAGATTGTGGGTACTCATTAGAACCACCTCAATGAAATAGTTCTAATGAGTACCCACAATCTATGTTTTGAGCAGAAATAAGAAAAATAATGTATACCCCTCTAAACCCCAGTTTTACTATATAAAAGTGGGGTTTAAGGGGGGTCAAAATTATATAGGCATGTTTTTATGTTGTCGAGGTGATTCCAATGAGTATCCATAACAAGTTTTTATGGAGACATTAGAAAAAACTTTAGTAAAAGAGTTTGAAAAGAAAAGCCTCATCTGGAGACAGCTCTTATCAGGATCTATGAAAATGAATGGGCTGTGCCATGCAAAAACGTCTTCGGGCATATGTCAGGGTTCATACATGTCAGGGAAATGTCAGGGAAATTTAATTTTAATTTTTTTCAAGGTCAGGGAATTGTCAGGGAATTCTGTGATGTGTCAGGGAAAAATGAAATTTTTCAAAAATATCAGGGAAATGTCGGGGAATTTTACATTTTAATCTGATGAAGCTGGAATGTTTGGTCCCCATGTATCTTTTTTGCTAAATTCATAAAATTTTCGGCTCCAGTACTGTCAGGGAAATTTGAATTTGTGTCAGGGAAATGTCGGAATTTTCAGGGAATTCTGGTCAGTCCTAAATGTATGAACCCTGATATGTGGACAGCAAAGGTCCATCTATGTAGTCTGATCATGACCTTCCCTGTCCGCTAGCAGAATCATTGGATATTATAGAATGTATCAATGGGGAGCAAAGGCAAGGATCATTATGAAAACACGCCTATTCAAATATACTGAAAATTTTACCACTAAAAAATGAAAATTTTCAGATAAAAAGTTCTGATATTTTTCATATTCCTGCTCAAAACATAGATTGTGGGTACTCATTAGAACTGCCTCGTCGAGGCGGTTCTAACGAGTACCCACAATCTATGTTTTGGGCAGAAATAAGAAAAATAACATATACCCCTGTAAACCCCAGTTTTACTACATAAAAGTGGGGTTTAAGGGGGTCAAAATTATATAAGCATGTTTTCATGATGGATACAATGCGCATACATAGGATGATGTCAATCCGCACATTTTGTGCATGCTTGAAGGCACTTTTTTGCTTGACACAACCCACATATACTTTTTTCAGATGGTGAGTTTTCTGTTCGAAGAATGTATTTTCTTCATCACTTACAGTACTGTTAGGGTTCTTATTATTTTATCATAATCTCTGCTCTGATCTGTCCGCATCATCTATACATTTACTTGTTTATATATATGCATATTAAAGGTATTTTGTATAGACTTATTCCGTTTCTTTTTTCATCTCCACTTTGACACAGATTATATAAGTCTCATTATTAACCACTCCTAGAAAAACTGATATTGCAAAATAACACCTGTCTTCGACATGCAAACCCTGTATACCAAACAAAGCCAGCCTAATAATATTTTCTTGTCAGGGACATACTGGTAAATCCAGAAGTGCTAAAGGGAATTTGTTCAAATTGCATACAAAGGCAGTGTCTAAGAACCACAACTCTTTCTTGGCAAATTTACTATTATCCCCCTTTTGCACTTTCAGTATATTTGTCATATATATGAATTAAGACCTGTTCAAGGTATTTAGCTTGAATTATGCCAAGTGATAGAGGACATTGAAAGGAAATGCATTGTTCAACCCAGTCCTTCCCCCACCCCACTCCCCAGCCAAACAGCAAGGTCATTGTAGGGGGATATGGCTGTGGCTCTGTCTATCTGTCTGTTATAACACTTATCCAGAGCATAAACCCACCCCTTCCCTACCCACCCACTCCTCCACCTGCCAAAAGGCAAGGCCACTGAAGGGGGATTTTGGTAATAGTCTCTGTACATCCGTCTGTCTGAGCTTAAAGGCCTTAAAACCTCAACACAAACTATATGAGCTTAAGTCCAAAACTATTTAACGGATTTTGGTGAAAATTATGAAATGGTGAAGGACATTCCGAGGAAGTGCAGTTTAAAAGACCTATACATCTGCCTTGCTTACTTCTACACTGCACTTCCGTGAAATGTTTATTATTTTAGTTGTCTTTGTATACAACAATCTTTCAAACTATTGAAGTGAATGTTATTCTTTTATCAATAAGTGTTGCAAAAAAAAAAAAAAACATATCCAACAAGAATGTCTCTTTAATCGTGAAAGCGTAAAGTAAAATTGTAGCAGATGACTCTACATTCTTCTATTTTATTTTGAGAAAATAACTTGGCATTTAATGCTATGATTCATATGAAATTTTTAAACCTGATATTCGCGCAACATTCTTTCATGGAGATTTGATCATGAAATATTTTCTGCAGTCATTCTCTCCTTTCTGCTGATTGAGGAAGGACAGTCATCAGTTTCTGGCAAAAGAATGTGCACAATACTGGTTAACTGCTTAGAGGACTAAGGCTGTCCAGTAAAAATAAGGTTAGGTAAACTGACAGCAGTCGACATGACCCCATTGGGTTGAAGGGGCCTTAAAACCTCATTCTCAAATAAAGAAGTTTGCTTCGTTTGTGATTGGCACTGTAAGGATTAAAGTACCCCTTTGTTTATTGTACACCAGCACATGATAGAGGTACAGGGTACTGTGATAACCCTGATTAAGACAGACAAACATGATCAAACAATGTAGACCCAGATCAGATGCCGCAGAACGCAGCATCTGATCTTAGTCTAGACTGTTTGCCACTTGTCCAGGAATATTTGAAATAAATCAACGGATAGTTGAAGAGACTTTTACAAATTATAGGACAAATATGGTTAGCGTTATAGTGATCCTACATTTAGAGTAAATAAGGTATTATGCTTTCATGCTTGCTATCTGTAATTCCATCTGTCCGTGTGTCCCTCTTAATGCCGTTCATTTGTGGATCATCTGTCTGTAGTATTAGATAATTTCATAGTATACACCTCTTTATAGCATTGTTGCTGGGGCCTAAAGCAAAAACTGTGATAGTTAAACAGCCATGTTTTATCTGAAAAAAAAAAATGCTTCAGTTACATAGAAAAATAGAACTTCATTGAAGTTTAGGTTGCCTCTGCATACTAAAATGTGAAAACAAGCACCAGTTGTCATCCTTATTTAGCTCTGACAGGGAGATAAACAGAGTGAAGTGAAATTATCTGTAAAGTTTTAGTCTGTAGACTTCATTTAGAGTGGACGTTAAGTATACGTACAGACGGCTGGAAACTAGCATGCCTAAGACCCCCATGCTAACCCAGGTATGACAAAATGACAAAAAAATAATAATAATAATAAAAAAAAACCACTATGGTCTTTTTTTTTATATATACTCATCTAAACTATGTAATTATATTTTCTATATGACAAAAAAAAACAAAAAAAACATTTATGGTCCTTTTTATGCCCACCACAAAAAGTGGCACAGTATTATGGTATACCATCCGAAATTTTGACTCCGTCCATCAGTGCTTCATAATTTTTGTGTCCTCTCCATATCTCTTATACCGTTAGAGATATTTTCACCAAACTTCACACCAATGTAAAGCACTTTGAGACGATGTGTGGAACACATGAACCATAACTGGTTTGCCTACTTATAGAGTTATTTCCCTTCGAACATAGCCATTTCTACCATACATGTACTCATGCCCACTCCATAACTATGATACCGTTCCTGATATTTTCACAAAACGTCACACAAATGTAAAGCACCAGGAGACACAGAACACAAGAAACTTAACTGGTTAACCTATATTTTGAGTTGAAGCCCTTTGAACATCGTAAATATTAAAAATAGCCATTTCTACCATTTACTAGTATCCACTCTATAAGTTAGAAACCGTTTCAGATATTCTGATGAAACTTCACACAAATTTAAAGATCTATGAGACAACGTGCAGACCTCATGAACCATAACTCTGGTTTGCCTACTTTTGGAGTCCTTGGCCTTTGAACATTGAACATAGCCATTTCTACCATGTACTTGCATGTGTCCACTTGGTAAGTTGAACACCGTTTGAGATATTTTCATGGAATTTCTCACAAAGTTAAAGCACCATAAGAGGTGCATAACACAAGAACCGTAGCTCTGAATAACCTGCTTTTGGAGTTACTGCCCTATGAATATAGAAAATATTGAAAATGGCTATTTCTACCATGTATTCGTGTCAGTTCTGTAAGTTGGAAACCGTTTCAGGTCTATTAGTAAAACTTAATTCAAATGTAAAACATCATGAGAGGAGGTGCAGAACATAAGAACCCTAACATGCTTAACCTACTTTTGAAGTTATGACCCTTTGAACTTTGAAAAATAGTGATTTCTGTAACTTGAAACTGTTTGAGATATTTATACCCACCGGCATACGAACGTAACGATGTCTGTGTGTGTGTGTGTGTGTGTGTGTGTGTGTGTAAACTTTTATTTTCTGACATACCTAAAATTGAAATTGGACTATTTCAATATAAAGTGTAGGAAGTCTATTCAGAATAAAATGGGTTAAACACATAACCAGTGACAGGGTATCACCTGGTCAAACTATTTATACTAATATTCATGCAGTAGCAAGTAGTGTAGATCTAGATCAGAGGGCTGTGTCACTACGTCGTTTACCACTCATCCACCAATTTTTAAATACGTCAACAAGTTGTAAAATTGATGTGTTGAAGTTTTGTAACAACTGTAATAAGGTGTCAGAATATTTAGGGTAAATATGGTAATGGCTTATAGTAATGAAATGTACCATACCCTATAAGTATTACTTATTATATAAAGTCCTAACATTTCAACACTTTATTTCATACTTTCTTGGCCTAAATTCCGGGTTTTACGTAGTTCTTTCTTACAATACTTTGTGGAATGGCAAACAGTGTAGAAGGAGCAGTCTGATCTGGGTCTGCATTGTTTGCATATGCCATTCAGTTCAGTCGTAAATCTCCCCCGATTGTTTAGCGAGGTACCGTCGTATGGACGTAGTACTATCTCTTAGCTGTCCAGTAGGAGATGACGTCAACCAAACGCACGGACAGACGGATGCATCAGTCGGTATGATTTGTGTCTCCCAAAAAGTGTGGATAACAACGCTACCTGCCAGGTATCGATTTATAATAGTGGTTGCATTTGCGACGATTTAAATGTTAAATAAAAGGAATAGTGACATAAGTATACTTAGTTGCCATATCATAAACCAACAACATTACTAGCCGAAACAGTTTGGTTAGGTTTTAGCTCACTTGAGCTATGGTTAGGATGAGCATATTATGATCACTTTTTGTCGTCCGTCCGTCTGTTCATCCGTTAACACCAATTTTCCGGGGGTGGTGGGGGTGGGGGAGGATGGAGATTTCCCGGTATTTTCCATTTTTTGTTGTTGTTTTTTTTCTTTGTTTGTTTTTGATTTTAATGTGTGTTTTTATTTTTATTTATTTCATTATTATTTTTATATAATTATTTATTTATTTTCATTTTTTTTACTTGCATTTATGTTCAAAGCAGCTTAACAAAGCAGCTTAACGAGCTCATTAATGTAGCTAAAATTATTTTCAAATACATTGGTATTTTTTGCTACAAAAATGTGAGTAAATGACCACGAATATAAGATTTTGTTTATCATATGACTTACGAACTATACTTTATGGTCGTAGAAGTTGAACTGTTTTTCAACAGAAAACATAACGGATCATAACGTTGTCACGGACGGCGTGATAACGTTTCGCGCCAGTAACCAAGTGTGATGTAACGACGTGTGATCGTGTCATTTTTACATGACGTTATCCACCGTATGATAATGACGTCATATGAGAAATCATTTTTAATAAACTTTTTCATGTAGGAATGTCACAATTTTAAACTTTAAAAGCTTCGAAACGTATTTCAAGAGTTAAAGAAATTTTAATGTATAAGAAAAATAAATTGGCATCCGTATTATGTAAAAACAAAAAATAGATCTACATGTAATTTTTTTCTTGGGCAGCGAAAACAAATCTGCCTGGGACTCGCCACTATGATCTATCAATAACTGTATTGCAATCAAGTCAAACATTTTTTATAATCAAAGTCATTAATTAGCCAAGCAATTTTATATTAACAAAACGATGAAAATCTTGTGGTGTAACAAACAACATTTACACGAGTTACTCTGATCTTTGAAAACTTTTATAGCAATTAAAAGTTGTCATTTATGCATTAAAAAATCCACAACACCTATACAAATAAAGGGGTGATACATGTAAGAGTTTGTTTGTTCCTTAAAAAAAAAAAAAAAAAGCAATTAGGAAAGCAAGGAATCAAGACCAGTCAACAAATCAGCCAATCAAACATGCATACATTTTATTACAAGAAATAGATCTACTCATTTATTTTGTATTCCAACAAATTTAAACAAAGTCATTGAATTTATATTTTTTTACTATCAATTTTTACTGGTTTGCTATCTACTAAATATTTTTGGCCGGCCAGAATACCTCGGGCCAAAAGTAATTATATTAAAAGAAATAAAAATTATAATCAATCAAATTCTTCTTTAAAATTTTCCTTCTAAAAAGTCAATCAATACTGTATTTTAGAAACAAATCATTATGGCATAAAAAATTCAATTGTTCATTTGAACTAGCCATCATATTAATCTGGACGAATTGTCCTGCCAAATGGCTAAATTGTCCTGGGCCAAATCGTCCGCTTGCCTTGAATGTTGGACTGTCCTTGATCCCTCTCACCCTCTCCAACCATACACACAGAGAAAATCCAATGGCCCATCCCTAATTAGGTTCTAGTCTATCATATTGGTACCAGTGAAATGACGTCACGATGATGTAACGTAAAGATCTGACGTCACGTTTACCACTCATGCAAGATGGCGGAAAATGAGGAAGGAGACGGAAATGAAATGAAGTATTATTACGCATTAAAGAAGAAAGCACGTCATCATCGTTCACCTCACACAGTAGCAGTGGGAGAGGTATATATAAATCATTTATTAAATTTTTGCACAAAAAAGATTGTTCAGTTTATTCTATTATTTCAGAGAAAAAAATGGCTGCAAATGCAAAAAATGATAGGGTAGTGTTTTTTGTCGTTTTGTTTTGTGTGTGTGTGAGTGTGTGTGTGTGTGTGTGTGTGTTTTATTATCTTTTTTTTTCTTTTCTTTTTCGCTTGGCACAGATGAAGTAAGTTTGCAAACTTTTTGCATGATATATAATGCAAAATCATTTGTCGTTCTAGCTTTGCACAAAAAGTTTATTCTAAAAAAATGGCTGCAAATTATGCAAAAAAAAATGATAGATTTCTAGGTAGTTTGAATGCAGGTTTTCAACCAGGTTCACTTGCTCAATCTTTCTGAAATTTTCACAATATTCAAACATTATGGACTGAAGAAGAGCAAAAAAAAAAAAAAAAAAAAAAAAAAAAAAGATTTTTTTTTTCATAAAAAATCATGTTTACTGTAGAAATTGCATATGTCACCCATTTTTGCCACAAAATAAATACTGCAGTAATTATTTTAATTCAAAAGCAAAGTAACAGAAACGACTATAAGAATCCATCATGAGTGTCCATGCAGGGTAGGAAAATCTCACCCGAGGGGTAGGAATTTTAACCAGGGACGAGGCTTGCCAAGTCCCTGGTTGAAATTCCTACCCGTACGGTGATATTTCCCTATCCTGCTTGGACTGACTCATGATGGATTCTTTTTCTCCCACACTTAAATGGATTGCTCCTCGGCACAGCGTACGTGGGCATGTGAGATAGAAGTTTCTCAAGTGGGCAAAAAGCCGATTTCATATAGGCAAAGGTGGGAGAAAAATGGTTTCTGATAATTACTGTCATTCACAAACCAGTTTTTTTTTCCATTTAGAATAAAATGCTGAATAATAATAAAAAATCTTTCAGAAGGATCCTTCTGAAGGAGGTTTTATTCAGCGTTTTATTTTGGGGGCTTTTTATATGGGTTAAATGACATAACACTAAGCGCCTATGATGTGTTTTCCAGTTCTTAGGTAGAGGCGTAGCGATTCATTGAAATCGTATCATGATAATTTTTCTGACGATAAACATATCATATCATGGGGCTAGTATTTGATACCTGACGATACGCCCAAAAGTACAATTTCCAAAGAAAATGGTAGCTTTAACATATTTCAAGACCATTTTTATGTCCCCGCCTATTCGAAGAATAGCGGAAGGGCATTAAGTGTTACCTCTGTCCGTCCCGTACGTACGTACATAAGTATGTACGTACGCACGCACGTCTGTCCCAATTAGTGTACGGGCCATAACTCCTAAATTGTATGGAATATATTTATGAAACTTTACAGGTGCATGCATGACATTGAGACGATGTGTCATGAACAAGGAAGACAACTCTTGCTTGTTTGGTTTTTGAATTATCTGCCCTTGACTTAGTTCCATATAGTAAACCGTGTCCAGGCCATAATTCCTAAACCGTATGGAATATATTTATGAAACTTTACAGGTGCATGCATGACATTGAGACAATGTGTCATGAACAAGGAAGACAATTCTTGCTCGTTTTGTTTTTGAATTATCTGCCCTTGACTTAGTTCCATATAGTAAACCATGTCCGGGCCATAATTCGTAAACCATATGGAATATATTTATGAAACTTTACAGGTGCATGCATGACATTGAGATGATATGTCATGAACAAGGAAGACAACTCTTGCTTGTTTGGTTTTTGAATTATCTGCCCTTGACTTAGTTCCATATAGTAAACCATGTCCGGGCCATAACTCCTAAACCGTATGGAAGATATTTATGGAACTTTACCGGTGCATGCATGACATTGAGACGATGTGTCTTGAACAAGGAAGACAACTCTTGTTTGTTTGATTTTTGAATTATATGCCCTTGACTTAGTTCCATATAGTAAACCATGTCCGGGCCATAACTCCTAAACCGTATGGAATATATAAATTTATGAAATTTTACAGGTGTATGCATGACATAAAGATGATGTGTCATGAACAAGGAAGACAACTCTTGCTTGTTTGGTTTTTGAATTATCTGCCCTTGACTTAGTTCCATAATAGTAAACCGTGTCCGGGCCATAACTCCTTAACCGTATGGAATATATTTATGAAAATTTACAGGTGCATGCATGACATTGAGACGATGTGTCATGAAAAAGGAAGACAAATCTTGCTGGTTTGGTTTTTGAATTATCTGCCCTTGACTTAGTTCCATATAGTAAATCGTGTGTGGGCCATAGCTTCTAAACCATATGGAATATATTTATGAGAATTTACAGATGCATGCATAACATTGAGGCAATGTGTAATGGACATGGAAGACAACTCTTGCTTATTTGGTTTATAAATTATCTGCCCTTGACTAAGTCCCATATAGTAAACCCTGTGTCAGCCATATCAACCTTAATAATAACTTCATTCTATACCTGTCACAATTATATATGTAACCTTTTTCTGAATGGCATTTTGGCGGAGGCATCCGTGTCCTATGGACACTTTTCTGGCTATAAAAAAAAAAAATAAATAAATAAATACAAAGATCGTTACTGAAATACACTGATCACTTATATGACAAACAGGGTCATCTTACACAATAATGAACCTCTGGGATAGTTTTGAACCCGTTTTCCAAGAGTATTAAAACTTTCAACCTCTGACTTATGCATGAAAGTAGTATCATGATAGGTATCGTATCATGAGCTGACTATCGTTACAGCCCTATTCCAGGGCATAAAAAAAATACATCACTATAGTCACGGATGTATTAACAAGCTCAGGCATCTTTAAAAAGAATCCATAATAAAGGTCTGCTGCTATCTGTTGAACAGGGTCGGGTATGAAAGCCACGGCCGAGCTGCCGAGCCGAGCCGAAAAAGCCGAGCCTGCTATAGTGTTTTCTTGTTTTTGTTCAAACGAGTTCAAGATACATATTTCTTTTAATCTCATATTACCAGATATGTATTTAATGCTGTTTTCACAATTAAAATTTGTACAATTGTTTGCTTATTTATGACTTTAAATCCAATTTTCCATTCAAGAGGGGTATGAAAGCCACGGCCGCGAAAGAGATATATTTTGGCCATTTTGTGAATAAATGGCGATATTTTAAGATCAGAGTATTTGACAGAGGTTGCAAAAACGTATTTAAAATTATTTTGTATCATTATAACATGCAGAAATTGTTTATATTTCCCATCATTCTTCTTTTTCATCCAAATAACGAGGATCGGCAGGATCTAAATATAGAACAGAGAAAACTAAATGAAAATAACCGAAACGGAAAGCAAAAGCATTGAAAGAGCCTAAACTTAATAATTACATCTAATACTAATATGATGACTAGCATTAATGGGAATAGCTATCAAATTAATTATAGATGTGGAGTTTTAAATGACTGTTTTGTTAGCTCACCTGAGCCTTTAGTCCCATCCAGCCGTTTCGGTTATTTTCGTTTAGTTTAGATTTATTCTATTTTTAGAATCTGCCGATCCTCGTGATTTGGGTGAAAAAGAAGAATAGTGAGAATCTAAGCAGTTTCTGCATGTTACAATGATTCGAAGTAATTTAAAAATATCTTTTTGCCATCTTTGTCAAATACTCGGATTATAAAACATCACAATTTGTTCACAAACTGGCTAAAACATATCCCTTGCGCGGCCGTGGCTTTCATACCCCTCTTGAATGGAAAATTGGATTTAAAGTCATAAATAAGCAAATGATTGTACAAATTTTAACTGTGAATACAGCATTTTAAATATATGTTAATATAAGATTAAAAGAAATAAGTATCTTGCACTTGTTTGCACAAATACAAGAAAACATTATAGCAGGCTCGGCTTTTTCGGCTCGGCTCTGCAGCTCGGCCGTGGCTTTCATACCCGACCGTTGAACAGGGTAAAAAAATGTGAACTCTGTTAAGTCTGTTTATTAGTATGTTCCGAAGATCGAAAATACTTTGCCGTCACATTCCACATGTCTGCTATCTCCTAACATAAGGCAAAGTGTTATGAAAAGAAAATCATAAGATCTTCCGAAGGTGGTTGCGGAGAGTCAGATTAGGGAGCGTTGAATGGGGGTGTCAGTTGAAACAGTCTTTGCGAAAACTGCAGGACTCTGACAAAACCAGCAAATTTTCGTTTTGTCCTGCAAAATTTTTCTGCCTGTCTGACAGCTGTCCTGTAAGTTATTTCAAGCACCAAATTTTAATAATAGTCATTGTTTTCATTTTTAAAAATTTCATTTGCTTTTGCCTTCATGTTTTTAGATAAAAAGGCACTAAAACAGTATCATCTGAAATCTAAAATTATATTTTCTAATCCTAAGTTGTAAATTTGTCTGCCCTGTAGATTTTTCCTCTGTCCTAGAGAAAATTTCTTCCTGGCTGACAGCCGTCCTGTAGCACTTCAAAAGTTTTCGCGAAGACTGTTGAAATGTGGTTAACACCATATCGCCGATATCCGAAATTGGGAGTTGTAATTCAATCCGTATTACATTTTAAACTAATATTAAAACACGGGGGAGCGAACTTGCAAGAAGCGAACACGTGTAGGTACTATATAGGTAACGAAACCTCTTTCCGCGAAAGTGTCTTTTGATCATGAAATATTTCCTATGGTCATTCTCTCCCTTCCGCTGATTCAAGAAGGGCAGTTTCTGGCGAAAGAATGTGCAAAATACTGGTTAACCGCTTCAAGGACTAAGCCTGCCCAGTAAACGTGTGCTTAAGTAAACTGACCGCGCTCGACATGATGACCCCATTGGGTTGACTGGGCCTTAAAACTTCAACACAAACTAGGAGGCTGCGAACTTGCAAATCGAAGCCGCCGTTAAGCATTTGAACACCTCTGTCCAAGAGCTATTGATCTTCCCGCAAAACGTCACTTCACGTTTACTTTGCACCGTGTTGCGATTAACACTATTAAAAAGTCCGGGTCTTGTTTACTTGCTTTTCTTTTTTCAGCTTATATTCGCAGAACGGTTTCCCGCCACGAGTTAATGTGACGCTACTGAGTATAAGGAGCACGCGGTTTCTTCATGCTTGACAAGGGTTGATGATGACGAGTCGATCAGGTTTAACGATGCGTCAACCCACGAGGGTCATTTGCGTATTTGTATATTAGCTTGGTTTAGGCTCTCGGGGGAGGGGGGTGTAACTTAGGGGTAATTTTGGTACAGGTGAGCGAGCCAGTATTTCATAACCTACCCCATTCATATACCTGGCGTTTGAAAAAACGGACCCATGCATATACTTGTTCATCCAAAATGCTGACCTATTCATATACTGCTCTTTGATTTTTTGTACCCATTTTTTGCTGATTGTTACACAAATATCACAGTCAATTCATGTAATACCAAGAGGATAAGCAGCCTCGAAAAATCTCTGAGCGAAAATTATGTGCATATACCAGGATGTCAGAAAAATGGGGCCTTTCACATAGGAATCCAGAAAAATCGGGCCATTCATATACTTTTTGTTGAAAAAAGGGGGCCAATCATATACCTGGCAGTGCTGAAAAAGGGGGCTATTCGGCACGCACATCCATACTATGCCATATATAAGAAGTTACCCCCCCCCCCCCCCCCCACCCACCCTCCCCGAGAAAAGGCTATCAGCCCCCATCCCCCCTCCCCGAGAAAAGGCTATCAGCATTCCCATGTACACTCTGCAGAGGGTTTTCTACCCCCAAAATTTGTCCTGTACCCCGAGGGGAGGGGCGGGGGTCACTTCCTACATGGGACAGTTCAGGGATGTGCCGCTGGAATAAGTAATACTTTTCATGCCTGAGATTATATGATAAGGTATCAATTTTAGCACCAAATTATATCAATAGCCCCCATTTCTAAAGCAGCATTACATCAACAGCCCATTGACTTCCAATTTTGGCAGACAACTTACCTGACCACATACAGAATCAAAACAAGAGGCAAAATGCACATATGTTTTGCATATAATTCCCAAGTAAGTTGTCTGTTTTGGTTCAACTATTGTTTACTAATATTCTTCTATTATATGAATAGGGTATCTTTTTACATGTAAATCGTATCACCGTGATCATATGAATAGGTATGTTTTGTCAGTCTGGAAATTATATGAATATGGCGTGTATTCAAAGTTCAAACGACACACCCACGCCCATTTTTTTTTTCCAGGTTACCGCACCAAACCGCCCCCCACCCGCCCCCCATCCCCCGCGCAAACACACACAAATACACCGCGAGTCTCTATATGCTGCTATACATTGGGGTACAAAAATAACAAAACAGAGCAGATTTACCCGCAGTTTCAAAATGCAGTGGGAACCCTGGGCTATTATGACAAAGGCAAGAGAAAATGTAACTTTGTAACCTACACTGGAAACGTGAACATTCTCAGAAGCGTCACATTAACTCGTGGCGGGAAACCGTTCAGAGAGAAAAAACGAACTTATGTTAATTAAATTGTAGAGCCTTTACTCGTCAGAAATGCATACGAAACAGGCACATTTTAAATAAAGGACAGAATTATCAGTTTTTCTGCAAATATAAGCTGAGAAAAAAGCAAGTAAACAAGACGCGGGCTTTAGGCTTATAGTATGTGTTGATCGCGACCTCGCAACCTCGTGTAACTTAGGGGTAATTTTGGTACGGGTGTGCGAGCCTGTATTTCAAAACCTACCCGATTCATATACCTGGCCTTTGAAAAAACGGACCCATTCATATACTTAATCATCCAAAAATGTTGACCTATTCATATACTGCGCTTCGTTGATTTTTGTACCCATCTATTGCTGATTGTTAGACAAATATCACAGTCAATTCACTGAATACTAAGAGAACAAGCAGCCTCGAAAAATCTCTGAGCGAAAATTATGTGCATATACCAGGGTGTCATACAAATGGGACCTTTCACATAGGAATCCAGAAAAATTGGGTCATTCATATAGTTTTTGTTGAAAAAAAGGGGCCAATCATATACCTGGCAGCGTTGAAAAAGGGGACCATTTGGCACGCACATCCCTACTATGCCATATATTGGAAGTTACACGATACTTTTGTGATCCGTTAGCACGGTCCATTAATGATCTGTTAAACAAACCTTTAAAAGGCCATGAGAGACCAAATGCCACAGCCAGTTATCTGAAGGTGATCTGTTGGAGTGATCTAGAAGCGATTTATTAATATTGGCAATAAAACTTGAAATGATCCGGTTGTTGTTTGTTAAGTCTATGAGTTCGGGAAATGATCTAGACGTTATCTGCTAGTTCTTATAATTCCTGAAAACTTTACATAGTCAACACGTTTATCATTATCATGGGGAATGATCCCGAAATGATCTATTTGCTCTTACAGAATTCAAGACCAAACGTCTTTGAAACAAAAAGCAGTGATCCAGGAGTGATCTGTTAAAACATTCATGTGAATAGACACATGCTTGAACTTTGGAATGGTAATTAATATTACTATAGAAACCCCGCCAAAATGTTGCATAACACACCGGCAATTTAACTCTTAGGCGTATGTACATGTGCATTTAGCATTTGTTTAGCTGGATATGGAATGAACTTTTAGAAGGTTAACATTTGTGTCAGCAGATGGTTTCTCATGATACATAATGAACATATTTGAGATTTATTATTGTACTTTGAAAATAAATTATTTTATCACATCATTCCAAGCATTCAAGTTGTTCAGAAACAATAAATTATGAGTGTTAGCATGCAAACAGGTTTTTATTATCATCCTGAAACACGTTGTGACAATTAGTTAACTGGGGTCGCATTAACGGGAACAAGACTGCCCCGACAAGACAGTTCCCCGACACGGCTTTTGGAGACAGTTCCCCGACAGATTTGAAGACAGTTCCCCGACACTTTTGAAGACAGTTCCCCGACACTTTTGTTAAAAGTCAAATGACCTGTAACTGATAATTATAATTAGTAATTATGGGTAATTAAGGATAATTATGGATGTGATAGATTGTGATTGAATTATTTGTGCCTGAGATTGACGGGGACCTTTTCTCTCCCAGGCTTCGACTTAGTATAGATGTGATGTCAGGACTATAAAACAGCTGATATCTTTATTTCGCAATAAAAAGGGGATTGAAAATGAAGTCACGTACGTTATCCATAAATATAGTTAAGCCTTAAATAATTATACTATCCAAGCAGCGAACAAAAAACGCGCTGGTCAGACTGTGCGGATGCGCAGACTGATTTGCGCCTTTGTTGTTCGCACATGCAATTAGCAGGTTTTCTCACGACGTGGCTCATTATTATTTTATATCATCACCGAGATAAAACGATACAATTTATGAACATCTGAAAACATTTCCTAACTATATAAGTATACACTCCGGTGCAAAAATAATAAACTTTTTTTTATATTCTCATAGTCGCATGTATTTCTTACGCTTTTGTATCAGGAGCATAAATGCAATGTAAAACATCTGTCGGTGAACTGTTTTCAAAAACGTCGGTGGACCCATAATTAGTAGTTATAAAATTATAATTATCAGTCACAGGTCATTTGACTGAAGAAAAGTGTCGGGAACTGTCTTCAAAAAGTGTCGGGGAACTGTCTTCAAATCTGTCGGGGAACTGTCTCCAAAACCCATGTCGGGAAACTGTCTTGTCGGGGAACTGTCTCGATTCCTTATTAACTGTGATAATGAACTGCTTGTTCACTTATCCAATTAACAGGCCTCCTAGCAAAACCTATAAAACCTGTAATAACCTATAATTTTGTGTCAAACCTATAAAACCTTTATTTTGTTCATAAAATCTATAAAAAGCCTGTATTTTCATGAAAATACCTATATTTTTTCACTTTTTGAACCGTCTCGTGACCCAACCCTAACTTTTGTTCAAAATGCCCTACCATTTTTTATTTTTTAGTCCCAAAAAAGTGATGAAAACTGTCAAGAAATTGTAAATTTTTTCTTCGCTCGCTTGGACTTTGTAAAATTCAGATCAATTTTATCGTAGCAATTGTGGTGCAAAAATTCATCAAATGTTTTTTCTTCAGTTTTAAATCTTTATGTGAGTTTGGAGGAACCTTTTTTAACCTATATTTTTTTATTGAAAAACCTGTAAATAACCTGTATTTTGAGTAAGAAGAACCTATATGAAAACCTGTATTTTCAAAGTGGGCCACTAGGAGGCCTGAATTAAGCTGAAGGAGGCTCAGATCTGAGCTTGGTTGGAGACCTTATGCGGAGGAGTGCCACTATGTAAGTAGCGTCAAGTATTCAACAGACAGTCGGGGCATCAGTACCCTAGTGGACATGGGTGAATAGCTGCTTATTCAGTCGGTTGCCCAACGCCTTATACAGTGGTAGTTAGTTATTCATCCGACAGCCGTGACAGTAATCGCTTGTTATTCAACCGGCTGCCGGTTGTCCAACCTTATACACCCGGCAGCCGTGTGAATAAACAGTTCACTCGGCCGCCGTGTCAATAGCCTTTGCAAAAAAAAAAAAAAAAAAAAAAAGAAAATAATATCTCTTTGTGAACTGCAAAAATGGTAAGTTTTTTGAACGGCCTAGCTGATAAGAAAGATACCAAGAACTTAAGTCATACATGCCTGTCTCACACAGTGAGATTTATAACTCTCACAGCCCATCTGGAAGGCAATTCCTATAAAAAATTCAAATCACAATTTTCAGACAATTTTGAAGAAATAAATATGAATCAACTCTGTTGTGGTTTTCTTAAGCTTCTTACATGAAAAATATAAGACTTTATACTATATTAAGGTAGCTCCAAAGTGATGTAGAGGTTCTGTCAACGTGCATCTATATACTGACTGGTGGCAATCAGGCAGGAGGATGATAGTGGTTAATAGTGCACTGGCCTTAACCGCTAGAGGTTTGAGTTCGATCCTTGCTCAGAGTGAGATTTTCTGGGTCCAAACTCACTGCATTTGCATCACTGCCAGGGGTGATGTTAATAC
Source organism: Anodontia alba (assembly GCA_964016985.1). Classification (NCBI taxonomy): domain Eukaryota; kingdom Metazoa; phylum Mollusca; class Bivalvia; order Lucinida; family Lucinidae; genus Anodontia; species Anodontia alba. Next base: position 34,010,960 of record OZ024831.1, on the reverse strand, counting down.
AGTGTACCTTCCTTATAATCAGGATGTTATCTAGAGGGTCCCTGGTCTCCTATACAAGTTAAAGATGCTACTATCAAGACCAAATAGTTATTTGGGATTACCGAAATCCAGTGTTTACCGGAATCCAATATTAATTACAGAATCTAACTATATTATCAAGTTTACCATGATTTGTGTAAATTTAGACATATACACTGTTAAATATTTAATATATAAACAGATAATATGGCCAAGTTTGGAAAACGTTTTGGAACAATAATTTTATTAACGTTTTTTTCAGTTTGGGAATCTACGGATATATTAATTACCGAAATCCAACATATTATCAAGTTTACCATGATTTATGTAAAGTTAGACATATACACTGTTAAATAATGTATAAACAGATAAAATGTCCAAGTTTGGAAGAATTTTTTGGAATAGTAATGATTTTATTAATGTTTTTTTTTATAATTTTCATACTACATAGGTGGAGTTACTTCCCTTCGTAGCTTAGCTCTGTGAAGGGTACATAGAGATACGGGGGGGGAACATAGCGAAGCATTTTCAGACATATATGGACAGCAAAGGCCCAGATCAGACTGCGCAGATGCACAGCCTGATCAGGGTCTTCACTGTCTGCTAACAGACTCATTGGATACTGCAAAATGTATGAATCGAGATCAAAGGCCAAGATGAGACTGCATGCAGGGCAACTGGAAGATGTCCCAGCGGGCACACAACTTCGATTTGACATTTCCAATACGTTGTTTGCCTGTTGGGGTGAATCCGCACATTTTGCGCATGTTCAAAGGCTTTTTTTCGCTTGATGCCCGTGTCATAAATTTAACATTGCCTTATGAAATAAAATAATAGTAAATACATATTTTAAAGCAGTAAACTCAACTCCAGAAGTAAAATAATTAATGCAACTTTTAATGTATAGAAAAGCGAATGTCTATAATGAAGAATTCTAAAATTGTAAACTTGATAGATTTTTAAAATATTTGAAATATATGTTAACCAAATTAGAAAATGGCACAGTAAATTGATATCTGCATACACATTATACAATAACTGAACTATATTAATCCATTATGAAAGGACTTAAGCAAATACTGTAGCTCCAGATCAGATGCCATGGAACGCGGCGTCTGATCTAGGACTACACTATTTGAGTTCCTACCAGACATAGCTATATAATGCACAGAATCTAACAATCCTCCTTACACCGGGATGGGCGAACTGCTGAGTAAGGTTGTTACTGGTCAATGTGTTATATGCGCACAAAAAAAGGTGTAGACCCGGATCAAACGCCACAGAATGGTGCGTCTAATCTGAGTCTCTAACTATCTACCAGACAAAGCTATATAACGCATATATATGTTGCGTCTGATCTGGGCCTATAGGTATAACTATCTACAAGACATAGCTGTATATAGCTTTATAACGCACAGAATCTGTTACAACCCTCCTCACCTGGGTGGGCGAAACAACGCGTAAGATTGTTACTGGTCAGTGCATTGAATGTGCACAAAAAGGTGTAGACCCAGATCAAAGGCCACAGAATGCTGCATCTGATCTGGGTCTACACTTTTTGCATAAGAATTTCTATTAAACATAGTAAATATGCATGCATTGAGAACAAAGGCCCGGATAAGACTGCATGCAGGGCAACTATAAGATGTCCCAGCGTGCACACAACTGCATGTTAAAAAAACGATTTGTAAAAGAAGTTAGCCTAGTGTCCCATAAAAAGGACTGGCAAACAGTGTAGACCCAGATCAGGTGCCACAGAACAAGTCTGATCAGGGTCTACATTGTTTGCATTAAATACAAGAATTTATATAAAATATAGTAATAATGAAAACTAGCCAGACATGTCCATCCGTCCATAGTAAGAGCTAGGGGCAAATTCTCTAATAGTTACATCGCTTATCAGTCATTTTCCTTGGGGTTTTTTTTGTCACCGTCACAGTCCGTACATTAATCTTTCTTTTTCGTTGACCAGGTTTTTTCCCATTGGTCTTTGGGGACACTATGGTAGTTCGTCCGTCCGTCGATGTAACAAGATTCTGGTCTTCGGCCACAAATTGTCTATAATGTCTATAGAATGCCGTTAAAACGCAAAGCAAAATTTGTAGCTTCTACAATGCCGTTAAAACGCAAAGCAAAATTTGTAGCTTCTACAATGCCGTTAAAACGCAAAGCAAAATTTGTAGAAGACGCTTTTCATTTTGATTTAGATTTTCATAGTAAATAAGTCTTGACATTCCATGTAAATTCGTCTGTTTGGCAGAAGATTTCACATGAATGCCAATAAAAGTCAAAAAGACTTATTTTCTATCAAAAATATTAAAAAGGATATTTTGAAATGTCGTCTGCTGCAGTTGTGATTAGCAGCTCCTTAAGGTTTATTTATAAGCAGACGACATTTAGAAATATTTTTCTTATTTTTTGCAGAAAATAGGTTCTGACATTACATGCAAATTTTCTCCAACTAGAGACAATTTGCATGCAATTTCAAATCAACCTTTCTGGGAAAAATAAGAAATATAATAAATTGTCGTCTGTTGAATTAGCCATGGGTAAACTTATACAACTCTATTTAGTTTGTTTGGGAGAGTTGTTAGTTTGTATCCAGTTCCATGCAAAAACAAATACAGACCTTGATCAAACACTGTATTCTGTGTCATCTGCTGAATTAGCCCCGAAAGTGGTAAAGGTTAAGTTTGAACAAATCCATTTAAATGAAGTATTTGTGTGAAGAGTTTTTAGAATTGTTAGGCTACAGATTTACATGCAGTTATAAGCAAAACAAAACCAATACTATGCTTTATATCTTGACATTTCCTGCTTGATATCATCTGCAGTGGAGACAGTTTGCAGGAAAAATCAAAGCTTTAATTGGAAAAATATGAAAAATGTTTCTCTGTGTTCCCGCCCCCCCCCCCCCCCCCCCCCCCCACCCCGCCTCCCCCCCCTGTATTTCTATGTACCCGTCACAGAGCTAGGCTACAAAAGGAGTAACTCCACCTATGAAAAATCCAAAAACGTAAATAAAATTGTTATTATTCCAAAAAATCTTCCAGACTTAGACATATTATCTGTTTATATATTATTTAACAGTATATATGTCTAAATTTGCACAAATCATGGTAAACTCCATAATAGGTTGGATTTCGGTAATTAATATTGGATTTCGGTAGATTTCGAAATTGTAAAAAACGTTTAATAAAATCATTATTATTTCAAAATATTCCTCCAAACTTGGCCATATTATTTGTTTATATATTATTTAACAGTGTATATGTCTAAATTTACACAAATCATGGTAAACTTGATAATATAATTGGATTTCGGTAATTAATATTGGATTCCGGTAAATATTGGATTTTGGTACATGTTGTATTCCCAAATACCGAGACTAAATTGCTTTTTAGCTGTCTACTCTACAAAACTGGCTTCCTGACTTGAAAAATTTGTGTGTGTCCTGAGTGTTGCTCAACAAACTTTCTGGGTTTAGTGCTACTAAAGAGGATGTTTCTGACTTTAAATATGTTTAATACTACCATCTTTTATTCTTACTTTCTAACAATTCTTATCAAAACGCATATTGATATGTATGATCAACTTGTGTTTATGTCCTTTTCTTTCATGATTGCAAGGTGAACACTCCTGCAGTGGCGGTGTATCATTCAGTGCTTTTATTTAAAAAGAGTGGGGATAATTGCTCAGGACATCATATGTCTATTTTTGTCTAAAATTAACCCTTGTCCTGCTGAATAAATTAAGATGCCACACCCACTTCTAATTTTCAGCCAATCAGATTACTTGAACCAGGTTGTTCATGCAAATTCAAATACTGAATAGCAAACAGTGCAGATCCAGATCAGTTGGCTTCTTCAGAAGCCAACTGATCTGGATCTACACTGTTTGCAAAGGCAGGCCAGATCCGGGTTCAGCAGGACAAGGGTTAAATAACAAAACCTTATGTTGTTTTTTTCTTTTCAGTCAAAGCTTAGTGAAGAAGCCATGCAGGGTATGTATTTCCAACTTACTGGTGTCTTTCCTTTTGGTCAGTTTTTTCATGGACATTTGTCTCATCAGGCAGAGATAGGGATA